>CM028380.1:150950327-151127928 GCA_013146195.2 Codonopsis lanceolata
GAACATTAAAAGCTCGATAATGATTTGGGTAAATTATTTTTCAACATTTTATGAAGTCATATGTTGGGCGCGAAATATGTAAGGTAATTACGTTTGACCCGGGAGGTATTACAATGATTCTTGACGACCATTTGAACTTGAAGGATTGGAATTCCCTTTTAAGTCACTGGATGAGCGTATTTCAAGATGCGGACAGCAAAAAGTCCTTTGCTCTATGAAATATACAATATGTATAACTAGGAATCTTAAGCACTAAGAAATACATCTTACAACAAAAGCATGTGCCCAATAGGACTAATACTGCAACACCTTTCCAGATATACGTTTGAATTGGCTCCTGATTAGTCGTTAGCATTTCTTTATAAAGATAAAGATAAGAAAATTATGATTCGGTACTACATCCGATTAGTTTCCATAGGTAATCAAAACAAACTTTGTTTTTAATCTTTTTTGAAATCTGTTCATTTGTCTTACGCATTGAAACTTTTGTCTTTTATTTTTGAGCATTTTATATTTGTTATAAACTAGTCTCAAGTTAGAACATTAAGCTCTATAATGATTTGGGTAAATTATTTTTCAACATTTATGAAGTCATATATTTAGAAGGCGGGGAAATACATTGAGTAATCATGTTTGACCATTGGATGTGACGACCGACCTTGGGACCCCAGAGAATCCACAGAATCAAATCAGTCCAAATAGGACAACAATACAAGCAAAGTCTCAATTGTAGCTTGACGTGGCAACATTTCGGATAGGCAGACTGGCACTTAAAAGGAAATTTTTAAAACTTTTTAAACTGATATAATTTAAGACAAGTATATCAATTCATGTGACTTTACTCTGGAACCCAACACTACATGATTCATGCAAATATACCTCGGCGGCTATAACATCTTGGGAGAACAACATAATTAAATAAGAGCTAAAGTAATGCCCGGCGGAAGTTTTAAAACACGTGAACCATACTACATCTATACAAGGCTCGGCGTACATGCTTGGCACTCCAAAAATAGGATACATGAACTACAAGTATAAACATAAATCCAAATAAACCAAATTCCCAAGCAAAGTCTAAATGACTTGCTAAACCCAACGTCCTTACAAAGAGAACAAAACAAGGACATCTCAAACCACAACCTCGTCGCGTGCGGTCACGGACAGCGAGAATCTGCTACACTTCAACGAGCGGTACCGAAGCGGCTCGGATCTAAAAGCATAAAAGGGAGGGGTAAGTCATAAAGACTTTGTGAGTTAACAATTATGCATGTCATGGCATCATGCAGCATACATATCAAGATATCATTTTAATATCAAGTCAATCAAAGCGTTCATTTAATAAACACTTAAATCACATATCCATGGTAGCACATTGTTTCACATAAGTGCTATAAAGGTAAACCACATAATAGGAGGATATGTTATGGAACCGGTCTTGCTTCGTAGCTCTGCAATACAGCGTTAACATTTCGTGCCAATGATACCCGTGATGAGTGTATCAAAGTACCGAGCTCTCTACTCGAGTACCGCTCTCTACTGGTTACTAGACTTGCCAATGTGCTCTCTTGGTTACAGCCAAGGGGCTACTTCCCCTTGTGGCCAGATGGAGGCGTGTGTGATAAAAAGCCGGTATAACAACCCATCACTATCACGAGTCCCATAACTCGTGGCGGCGATCACATTGACACCAACGACTCAATCAAATATGCCAGTGGACTCATGCAATGCCAAGTAGATGTTTACTCGTCATAAAATCTCAAATAAGGAACAAGTTCGACAAAGCGAACTTATTCAACAAGTAGTTGTTTACTCATTTAAGGAATCACACAAGAATTCGACAAGAGCGAAATTCAACATGTCAAATAGATACACTATTCTACAACATGCTCTCAATCATGCATTTACTTCACACGATCACATAAACCATAAGAACTCAATTGAGTCTTACAAGCACACATACATCAAGGCATACTCATCAATCCATCTCAAAGTATCGTAAGCTAATTCATTAGTCCAACGAACTACATTCATCGTGAGATTGATTGTGGAGTCGGTATTGTTCATAACTCCCTAATTTCAACTCCGGTGAGTTTTATAAATTCAACCAAGAAGAGTATTGATACTATATGTATCACATTGCCCTTTCTAAGTTCTCCGATCATTTAGAACTTGATAGCTAAGCCGTTCATGTTCTTAAACTAGTAAGCAATCTCGAAGTTTCAAACCCTAATTTAGGTAATTTTGCTAAACATTGAATTGAACCGAATTCTTTCACAAGAGTTATTCCCAAGCTTAATACAAACAACATTCATGCTTTAATAAATGTCAAAATCATAACTTCATAGAGATTTCATAAAATCATACTCACATTTTATATGTTGAATTGAAGGTTGTGTCTTCACAAAGATGTTCACAATCAACATTAAAACAACTATAATGAAGGGGTCATGCTATTTTGTTAACATGAAAATCTCAGGGAATTGTCACTCACCTTAGTCCTATGATTAATGGATGAAGGTTGATTAAAGGAGGATTGTAGAAGAGAAGATCAACTCTTCGATTTGGCGGTCTCGGCTCTCAATCGGACCACCGGATCTCGGGAAATGGTCTCAAGTTGAGCTTCTTCCCAAGGACGAAAATGGAGCTATGTTCAGCCAACAATGGAGTTTTTGTGATCAACAATGGCTGAACAAAAGGCTTATATACCTCAAAACTAAACAATCCAAGTGAAGGGGGTGAAATGGCTTGCTAGCCATTGATAGATCTCATCAGATTTAGGAGGCTTGGACTAAGTCAACAAAGAGGGCTTGAGTCTCTAAGGCCAAGGGCAAGGGCTAGTTGGTCTTCAACCAAAACTTAAACAAAAACCCCGTAAATGAAATGCCGATGACCTAGCGTTAGCAAGATCATCTCCACCTTGCCTCATAAAGTCTCCGAACTTTGCTTCCCCAAGTGCTGCCTCATCTGCGGAGGCAAGGCCAAACCACCTTGCGATAGCAAAGGTCTCTAAAACCCTGAAATGCTTGCTTGTGTTATGCATGGATTCATACACTTATAATCATCATAAATATGTTCATTTAGCTCCCGTATATGTTTAGAGTCAATAGCATGATCGTTGGCGTCGTTTGAGATCTGCATGTATGCATTTTTCTTTCGCGAGATGCTTTGAATCTCGGGTTTGTGATTTATGTTGTTATCACATGGATAATTGTTAGAGGGCATTCATAACATCATTAACATGCCTTGGATGTTGGTTAGATGCTAGTTGCATCGTCGGTTTGGTTGCTAGTTTGATTCTAGCGAAAACCCTTCTCGGTTTGACTTTTTCGGTTGTCGTTCGGAGAGTTACTTTGAGTTCTTGGCCATGTTTTGTTGAGGTTTGAGACTTGATTCCTTTGGTTATATGATTGGAGGTTATTAAGGTTGAATTTGTAGACCATTTTTGGCTTGGAAGGACTCGAGATTGCATGCGGGAGAGTCAGGGACCGAGCAAGGAAACAAGAAAACCTAGAATGTGAAAATGCAAGTGATGCGGTCGCATCACCTAGCCTCAGCGACCGCAAGGTCCTAAATCAGATTTCTGGGATTTTGCCCTCTTTTTGTATTCCGAAATTTTACCCATTAAACCCATTTTAAACCTATCCTAAACCCATCTACTTAACCTAATACTAATCCTAAACATCTATTAGGAGATTAGGGGTTAATTAGTGACTTGATTAGAGATTTAATCCCCCATATAAAACCCAAATTCAGCCGCATTCTTCCTCTAGTTCGGCCAAACAGAAATCGACTTCCCCTTTTGCTCTTCTGCGAGCACTTCAACCCAACCAAAGGAGGAAGCTTGAGAAGGTGATTTCTAGGGAGATTGAAGGGCTTAAGCTTGGTGTCCATTGCTAGGGTCTTCTTCTTCCCCATTCTACCTACAAGTTTGAAGAAAGAGTTGAGGAGAAGACACCATTGTTAGGGCACGAAATTTCAGTTTGTAGGGCTGAGTTTTTGGTAAGTTTCTACCTTTCTTCTTCTTCTTTTTAGGCTCCATTGACCCTAGGGAAACAACCATGTGTGTGCTATTTGAGGTCAATGGAAGCCATTGTTAGGGTTATAGAGAAGCATGAACCTAGGTTTTCAATTTGATGATAGAACTTGATTGACCTATGTGAGACCATGATATATGTGAAATTCATGTTCTAACTAGTTTATTGAAGTTGATTATGTTGATTTTCATGGGTATTGATGTTGGTTTGGTTGAGATACTTGGAGGGTGTCTTGCCCTAATTTTGTTTTAGCTTGCAAATGGATGATGTGAGCTTGATTAATATGTTTTATATGCTTAATAGAGTATATTAAACTTTGCTATATGAATTGATTATGTGTATTGAGCTTGAATGACAAAGATGCTTGGAAGGGGATTTTCCCCAAATTGTGTTTCGGCTTGTTAAACATGATTGTAAGCCTAGTTATTGAATTACACATGTTTAAGAGATTATATTAAACCATGTTGTAAATTTTAATCATGATTTGAATGTTATGATTGGTATGATGACTTAGATGAAATTATGCACAAGATGATTAATTTGTTCTAAGTTGCTTTGTTAAGTAATTTGTTGGGTTTATATGAGTATATTGAACATTGGGATTATGGTTTTGGGCGATAGTTATGAATATAGGGGATGATGAAGCCTAAGCTTCTATTCCTTGAATTTTCGGAAAACTTAGATTGAACTCAACGGAGTTAACCTTTGGGTTAGTATGAATCCTAGGAACTATAATATTAAGTCCTACGGAATTTTGGGTAGAATTCATGGAGGTCGAGCCTCCAAGAAGTTTAAGGTGTGTGAAGCACACTTGATTATGAGAACTTATATGATTCTCGGTTGTGATGTTTATGCTAGTTGTGGATGAATTGCATGACTAGTTTGATAGTAGAGTGTTTACCTACTTGTTTTGAGCATATGAGTATATATTACTTGTGCTTGGGTTTTGAGTCAGTGGAGTCGGTTTGGTTGAGTTTTGGTGGGGCGATACATCGTCTTCACGAATTGTGAGATTCGTGATCGCGATGGATCGCCGTGCTTGGGTTTGCACACACCCCTCCATCGATGGCCACGGTGGGGAAGTAGTTTATCTTAGTTGTAGTAATACACATGACTTTGATAACTATGGAACTCGGCGGAGGCGTCTCGGGGGCGTCGATATCTACGAGAGGATATCGAGGGCACATAAAGGGTTTTGCGTGTTTTTGCGGGGCGACAGCGGAGGAATTTGGGTAATGGTATCATATCCCTTATATATGAATTGTTTCACAAGTGCTTAAGTGAATAACGTGCTTGGTGAATTGGATATGATATGATGTTTGTTTTGGTTTCTTACATGTTATACTTAATAGATAACATATTGATTAATGTTGTTAAGCATGTATGCTATCACATGAGTATTATTGGAATGTGGTTTTATGCCAAAGGTATAAATCATTATTGTTAAGTTTATATGCCTTGACATGAATATTATGGGAAGGCTATGTTATAACAATAACATGAATTCTTGTTGTTAAGCTAATATGCTTTATCATGAATATTATTCGGATATGGCATTATGTTAAAAGCAGGAATTATTGTTGTTAAGTTTATATGCCTTGACATGTAAATCATCGGAAGGCTATGTTATATCAATAACAAGAATTATGATCGTTAAGCATATAAATGCCTTGACATGGATTTTAGTGAGATGTTATACTACAATGATAACATGTTTTGTTAATGTTGAGCATGGATGCCATAACATGAATTTGTATAAGGTTATTTCATGACGATAGCATGATGTATTTTATGATTGAGCATTATGCCATGGTAGGAAGTTATGGTTAGTAACTTACTAAGTCTTTGTGACTTACTTTTATTTGTTGGTTGTTTTCCTAGATCCAGAGCCGGCGTGCGGATCAAGTAAATCGAGAAGATTGCGTTGACAAAGATTCTTTTGGCAAGGTTGCTACTTAGATGTTTGTTTTGTTTTTGGTGAGGTCGTTGGGAAGATGAAGTTATATAAACTTCATGATTTGGGTAGCAAACCTTGTATGTGTTTGTAATGTTGTAATTATGTTGTTAGCTTATTCTTTTGGTAGCCGACCGGTAGAAGTCGTGCTAGATGTATATTAGTAGTTATACTCCCATATGTTTTGTTATTGTTAGTACTATAATTATTGGTACTTATGTTGTTGGTAGCCGACGGGTTTTAGTCGTGCTTGGTTTATTGGTGATCATGTTTAGCATGCTACATTGCTAGTTAAAGTATTATGTTTGTTCTCGGCATGTTTTTAGCCGTTGAGTTGTTAGACTAGAGTCTTAGACTTAGTTTAATGTTGGGTTCGGCCGTAGTTTCGCCGATGACTTGGTTTATATTATGCTTATTATTGAATTGCATAACGGGGAGTTTGTCCTACGTGCCCAATGTTGCGCACGCGAATCGAATTTTTGGACCGAGAGATTAATTATCTCTTTGGTTGTTTTAGTTTGAGCTTGTTAGCTCGGGCGCCCTTGTTTTATTTTATTTCGCTTCGCATGTGTTTTGAGTTGTCGGTGTATCGCCGTTATGGCCCTACCCATTATTTGCTA
This sequence comes from Codonopsis lanceolata, assembly GCA_013146195.2. Classification (NCBI taxonomy): domain Eukaryota; kingdom Viridiplantae; phylum Streptophyta; class Magnoliopsida; order Asterales; family Campanulaceae; genus Codonopsis; species Codonopsis lanceolata. Next base: position 150,956,936 of record CM028380.1, read on the forward strand.
CTTGTTTGTTGTTATTTGTTCCCCTGGCGGCACGACCTTGGGATTTCGTCTTGGGATCCGGGTCGGGTCGTCACAGTTGGTATCAGAGCTATGATTATAAATTTAGCTTTCAGCCGGGATAGGTTCCTTGGCTTGGGGGTTGGTTTGTGTGATTTGTTATATCTTAACGTCGAGAGTTATAGCATGTTAAGATGTTTGAACTAGAATGGATGTTAGCACTAGTAGAAGTGCCAATGTTGATAAATATAAGGTGGTACTAGTGGTATCCATGATTGAGAATCCACCGGAGAATTGGTGGCAAATATTATGATATTGTGATTCAATATTTATGGATTTTCATAAAATTAGCTCATTAGAGTAAGAGTACTTAGTACCGAATGAGACTAGGAAGACTCCATAAATTGTGAAAGAGTTAAGGATTAAGGATGAGGTATTACAGGCAATTTATTCCTGACTTACGGATTATTTTCGAGGGGCGTGGTTTATATTTATGAGAAAAGTTAAATATTAAGGAGCACTTTGAGAGAGGACCTCAGGGAATATTAAGGTTGATCATGTGGTTAGAGGGCAGTTGGTACCTCCTGAAGCGGTGTAGGCAAATCCGTGGACTAGTAAGCGGAGTGATGCTTTTACCTAAAATCATAGATGAAGAGGTGATAAATTATTGTATAAATTTCGTTTGAGAAATGGGACACCAAGTGTAGGTGTTGGAGCAATATAGACAAGTGTTTAGTTTATGGTGGTGATCACATTAGAATGGATTGCCTTAAATTGAGGATTAATGACTCTAAGAGCACTAATAAGCATTCTAGTGACCCTTAGTGAAATGGTTATAGACGAGCTAGGGTTTGAGGTTGTATGTGTGCGTGGCGGTTGGCCATTGCGGAGTTTTGAGACCTACCTTGGATAGGAGGTAATTCATTATACGGATATTATGGTTGCTATTATCGCTATTATGAGTGCACGTTGTATCGGTAGCTCATATGCATTAATACATACATTGCATTGTGTGTTGAGATTTAATTACTTTTGCTTTCCTCGATTTATGGATATTATTGAGGAGGATGTCCCGGTATGGGATTGGTTTATGGTTTTGGTTGAAATTTTGATTTGTCGATAGACAATCGATTCTGATAAAATAATACGGTTATGTAAGCCTATATGGATGGCGATGTTATACATATGTGAATATTGAATATGTGATAATGCTACTAGTGGTAAATACTAGTGGTGCGTTAAATTTGTATGCTCTATGGAGATATGTGTACAGTAAAATAATTATACTTTGTTGTGTGATTTTTATGCGAGTAGGATGCGCTTGAATCGCACGTTTGATACTTAGTGGTTATGAGATGGATTACGGTTATTACGAGCGAGTATACCGTTAAATCGCGACTAATAGGGTGTCGTTGCCGCGCGAGAGTATTTCGTGTGTGTTTTAACGAATACGAGATTTTGGACTAAGGTAATGAAAGACTTTACAGAGTTTTGACGGTTGTGGGTACTAGAGTGAATGTTACCTCTTTACTTTGGAGTTACTACGGAAGTATTGTTAGGCGAGTATAGTGAATATACGAACCTTGTTATTTGTTAGAGTTGTCCTTGTCTAGAAAATTATCACGAGGGAATTCTTATGCGTACTTCTTCTCGGTTTTGTGATATAAACATGTATGAATAGTTTCGAAATCTCATGCGCTATATTATTGTTTGATTAACCGATATGCATGGTTATGAGTTACACGAGTTTTATGTATTACATGACTCGTGGGAATTACATGGAGTATATGAGATGATGTATGATGATACTTGGTTATTTTATATCGTATTTGCATGATATACGTGTGTACATGCGACACTGTTAATGATAGGAATTTTATCATTTCGTGGATGATTAAATTATGAGTGAAATATATTTGTGATTTTGAAATATAGACATAACTTGTACCGGTGCGTGTATTATTTTAAAAGGTAGAATTAATACATGACCTTTGTATATGAGCATGCATGGTAGATGCATTTTGTTAAAAGAAAAGACATGGTTTACAAGGGTAATAATAATGTCTAACGGAAATAGTTGTATTTGAGTAAGTTGTTTGAAATATAGCATGACAAAATCTTGATTCTCATGCCTTATGAATATGCCATGATTTCACTGTTGCATGAGTATGTGAGACTGTAGTAAAGGATGCTTAAGATTTTTCTCATAGCCCTTCGCATCCTTGCAACGAAAGCTTTTGAAATCCAATTTAGCCGGTACCCTAAATTGGTGATCAAAAGAGGTTCGTTGGTGGACTAGGATTGGTAGTAAGCAGGTTAGAAATTGACTAAACCTCTTACCAGAAGAAAAGGAAAATAAATGGAATAAATTTTCACATGATGCTATTATGTGCATTGTCTATGATTTGGAAGTTGGGAGCATGACTTGCATGATCCTGAATGTTAACTTACTTGTTTTAGAAGTGTGTTGTGGAACACTCTTCCTTAAATTGTGAATTGCTCTATCGGCCATTTTTACCTCTCATGATTTTGAATTCTTGTATTTATATTTCATGTTGTAGCTCCGAAGCAAATAGTTTCGGGAGACTTATGTTTATAAAGTCCTTGGATACGCTTCAATGATATATTTGGAATTCACATGCTTAATTAATTAGATATGGAAATTGTGAGTGCTATGTGACTCAAGTATGAGTCGAGATATTTTCAACCTAAAGTGCTTGGTATTATGGTTATTGAAAATTTTTGGACTTGTGATGTGGGATTTCTGGTAGTTTGATTTTTGCCTACTTGGTTGATTTTTAAGATAGTAGACTCGGAGACTGAGTCTAGGTTTATGGTTTGAGTGGAAATGGGAACATGTTACGATGGATTTTGTTTCGGGATTTCCGCGTACCCGTAGAGGTTTTTGATGCCGTTTGAGTTGTTGTTGATCGACTCACGAAGTCGGCTCATTTATTTCCGATTGCGATGACATATTCATTGAGTTAGTTAGCGGCATTGTATGTGCAGGAGATTGATAGATTGCACGGGGTTCCAGTTAGTATTGTTACAGACTGGGATCCGAGGTTTACATTGAGGTTTTGGCAGGTTTTATAAGAAGCTATGAGGACCAGGTTGAACTTTAGCACAGCCTTTCACCCTCAGACAGACGGTCAGTCCGAGAGAACAATTAAGATACTTGAGGATATGTTACGGGTTTGTACGATTGAATTTAAAGGGAGTTGGAATACACACCTTCCTTTGGCGGAGTTTGCGTACAACAATAGTTACCAATCGAGCATCGGGATGGCAGATGCGAGAAGTGTAGATCTCTAATTGTTGGAGAAGCAATATGATGGGGTTCAGAGATTGTGCAGCGGTCAGTTGAGGGTGTGCAATTAACTCGGAATAGATTGCTCACCGCTCAAAGTCGATAGAAAAGTTATACGGATAATAGAAGGAGAGATTTGGAATCTCAGGTTGGAGACCTTGTGTTTCTTAAGGTATCGCCTAGAAGGGGTACCAAAAGATTTGACTTACAGGGTGGCTTTACCGCCGTCTTTGTCAAGTTTTGAGGAGAGATTCGTTGGTGAAATAATGTGTCGAGGAAGCAATCATGTGTCATTTGTTTGATGACTACGGTAAGAATTTAGGGGCTAAATTCCTTAAAGTAGGGAGAATGTAAAACCAATTTATGTTGCTTGCTTGTGTTATGCATGGATTCATACACTTATAATCATCATAAATATGTTCATTTAGCTCCCGTATATGTTTAGAGTCAATAGCATGATCGTTGACGTCGTTTGAGATGCACGTATGCATTTTTCTTTCGCGAGATGCTTTGAATCTCGGGTTTGTGATTTATGTTGTTATCACATGGATAATTGTTAGAGGGCATTCATAACATCATTAACATGCTTTGGATGTTGGTTAGATGCTAGTTGCATCGACGGTTTGGTTGCTAGTTTGATTCTAGCGAAAACCCTTCTCAGTTTGACGTTTTCGGTCGTCGTTCGGGAGAGTTCTGCCTGAGTTCTTGGCCTTGTTTTGTTGAGGTTTGAGACTTGATTGCTTTGGTTATAGTTTGGAGGTTATTAAGGTTGATTTATAGACCATTTTTGGCTTGGAAGGACTCGAGATTGCATGCGGGAGAGTCCGGGACCGAGCAAGGAAACAAGAAAACCTAGAATGCTGAAAATGCAAGTGATGCGGTCGCATCACTTCTCCTCCAAGCGACCGCAAGGTCCTAAATCCAGATTTACGGGATTTTGCCCCCTTTTGTATTTTGTCCGAATTTTTACCCATTAAACCCAATCTAAACCTATCCTAAACCCATCTACTTAAGCTAATACTAATCCTAAACATCTATTAGGAGATTAGGGGTTAATTAGTGACTTGATTAGAGGATTTAATCCCCCATATAAAAGAAATTCAGCCGCATTCTTCCTCCTAGTTCGGCCAAGGCAGAATTCGACTTCCCCCTTTGCTCTTCTGCGAGCACTTCAACCCAACCAAAGAGGAAGCTTGAGAAGGTGATTTCTAGGGAGATTGAAGGGCTTAAGCTGGTGGACCATTGCTAGGGTCTTCTTCTTCCCCATTCTACCTACAAGATTGAAGAAAGAGTTGAGGAGAAGACACCATTGTTAGGGCACGAAATTTCAGATTGTTAGGGCTGAGTTTTGGTAAGTTTCTACCTTTCTTCTTCTTCTTTTTAGGCTCCATTGACCCTAGGGAAACAACCATGTGTGCTATTTGAGGTCAATGGAAGCCATTGTTAGGGTTATAGAGAAGCATGAACCCTAGGTTTTTCAATTTGATGATAGAACTTGATTGACCTATGTGAGACCATGATATATGTGAAATTCATGTTCTAACTAGCCTATTGAACTTGATTATGTTGATTCTTCATGTAGATTGATGTTGGTTTGGTTGAGATGCTTGGAGGGTGTCTTGCCCTAATTTTGTTTTAGCTTGCAAATGGATGATGTGAGCTTGATTAATATGTTTTATATGCTTAATAGAGTATATTAAACTTTGCTATATGAATTGATTATGTGTATTGAGCTTGAATGACAAAGATGCTTGGAAGGGTATTTTCCCCAAATTGTGTTTCGGCTTGTTAAACATGATTATAAGCCTAGTTATTGAATTACACATGTTTAAGAGATTATATTAAACCATGTTGTAAATTTTAATCATGATTTGAAGGTTATGATTGGTATGATGACTTAGATGAAATTATGCACAAGATGATTAATTTGTTCTAAGTTGCTTTGTTAAGTAATTTGTTGGGTTTATATGAGTATATTGAACATTGGGATTATGGTTTCGGGCGATAGTTATGAATATAGGGGGATGATGAAGCCTAAGCTTCTATTCCTTGAATTTTCGGAAAACTTAGATTGAACTCAACGGAGTTAACCTTTGGGTTAGTATGAATCCTAGGAACTATAATATTAAGTCCTACGGAATTTTGGGTAGAATTCATGGAGGTCGAGCCTCCAAGAAGTTTAAGGTGTGTGAAGCACACTTGATTATGAGAACTTATATGATTCTCGGTTGTGATGTTTATGCTAGTTGTGGATGAATTGCATGACTAGTTTGATAGTAGAGTGTTTACCTACTTGTTTTGAGCATATGAGTATATATTACTTGTGCTTGGGTTTTGAGTCCAGTGAGTCGGTTTGGTTGAGTTTTGGTGGGGCGATACATCGTCTTCACGAATTGTGAGATTCGTGATCGCGATGGATCGCCGTGCCGGGTTTGCACACACCCCTCCATCGATGGCCACGGTGGGGAAGTAGTTTATCTTAGTTGTAGTAATACACATGACTTTGATAACTATGGAACTCGAGCGGAGACTGTCTCGGGGACGTCGATATCTACGAGAGGGATATCGAGGGCACATAAGGGTTTTGCACGTGTTTTTGCAGGAGCGACACGCGCGGAGGAATTTGGGTAATGGTATCATATCCCTTATATATGAATTGTTTCACAAGTGCTTAAGTGAATAACGTGCTTGGTGAATTGGATATGATATGATGTTTGTTTTGGTTTCTTACATGTTATACTTAATAGATAACATATTGATTAATGTTGTTAAGCATGTATGCTATCACATGAGTATTATTGGAATGTGGTTTTATGCCAAAGGTATAAATCATTATTGTTAAGTTTATATGCCTTGACATGAATATTATGGGAAGGCTATGTTATAACAATAACATGAATTACTGTTGTTAAGCTAATATGCTTTATCATGAATATTATTCGGATATGGCATTATGTTAAAAGCAGGAATTATTGTTGTTAAGTTTATATGCCTTGACATGTAAATCATCGGAAGGCTATGTTATATCAATAACAAGAATTATGATCGTTAAGCATATAAATGCCTTGACATGGATTTTAGTGAGATGTTATACTACAATGATAACATGTTTTGTTAATGTTGAGCATGGATGCCATAACATGAATTTGTATAAGGTTATTTCATGACGATAGCATGATGTATTTTATGATTGAGCATTATGCCATGGTAGGAAGTTATGGTTAGTAACTTACTAAGTCTTTGTGACTTACTTTTATTTGTTGGTTGTTTTCCTAGATCCGAGGCGTGCGGATCCAAGTAAATCGAAGATTGCGTTGACAAAGATTCTTTTGGCAAGGTTGCTACTTAGATGTTTGTTTTGTTTTTGGTGAGGTCGTTGGGAAGATGAAGTTATATAAACTTCATGATTTGGGTAGCAAACCTGTATGTGTTTGTAATGTTGTAATTATGTTGTTAGCTTATTCTTTTGGTAGCCGACCAGTAGAAGTCGTGCTAGATGTATATTGGTAGTTATACTCCCATATGTTTTGTTATTGTTAGTACTATAATTATTGGTACTTATGTTGTTGGTAGCCGACGGGTTTTAGTCGTGCTTGGTTAATTGGTGATCATGTTTAGCTTGCTACATTGCTAGATAAAGTATTATGTTTGTTCTCCGGCGTGTTTTAGCTGTTGAGTTGTTAGACTAGAGTCTTATACTTAGTGTAATGTTGGGTTCCGGCCGTAATTTCGCCGATGACTTGGTTTATATTATGCTTATTATTGAATTGCATAACAGGGAGTTTGTCCTACGTGCCCAATGTTGCGGCACGATCGAATTTTTGGACCGAGAGATTAATTATCTCTTTGGTTGTTTTTAGTTTGAGCTTGTTAGCTCGGGCGCCCTTGTTATATTTTATTTCGCTTCCGCATGTGTTTTGAGTTGTCGGTGTATCGCCGTTATGGCCCTACCCATTATTTGTTACTTGATTGTTGTTATTTGCTTTCCGGCGGCACGACCTTGGGATTTCGTCTTGGGATCCGGGTCGGGTCGTCACATCGTAGACCTTGAATTTGAATCATTATAGTTCGACATTCGTGTACTTGGTTTAGCATATGGTGGTAGACTCGGAGATTCGAGTCTAGGTTGGTGGTTTTGAGATCGAGTGTTGACTTGGGATTAGAGAACACAATAATCATTGTCTCGATGTATTGTGGTTGAGTGTGGACCTAATGTTGGTTTGTATCATGATTTAGAATTCGGGACCAATTCTTTTTAAGGTGGAGAGTGTAACACCCCGCTCCTTCAAGTTAGCTCGGCTTGCGTGCTATACTTGCACTTCTTCCTTTGTTGACTGTATGTTTGGTCTGCGAGAGGGTCTAGATATGTATGAGAGACCACGTTAAGACCAAAACACTATTAAGAGATGCCATATAGTTGTTGACTTGCTAAAGTCACAAGTCGTGACTCGACGATAGTCGGAATGCGACGCGATTGAGGGTTTGCTTGCATTTTGTGTTCGTGACCTCGGTTTGGTCCTAGACCTCTATATGAAGGTTTATTAACATGTTTAGATGCATTAGACTTCAAGTTGGAGGTGTTCCTTAAGTCTATCGATGATTTGGAAGTTTTGGAGATAGCGTTTGTCTCTATCGCGTAGTTCGGGATCGAGTCGCTGTCGCGTAGCTTAGACTTCGCCGCTCGGTTGCACGTTGTTGCACCTCTTCCCGGTTTCGCTCCGAGTTGTTTCGGAGTTGTTCGGGTGTGTTTCTGACTTGTTTTGAGTTGGGTTAGACCTTAGAATGGTTGCCCATAAGTTTGGGACCATTTAGGACATGTTTAGACCATGTTCAAGGGCTAAACGAGGCGCTCGCATCGAATTTTGATCACTAGCCCACCTCAAGAGCTGAGAGCATTGCAAAATCAACCCAAGGCTCATAGCCCAGGCGCCCGCCTGGCCTAGAGTGAGGCGCCCGCCTCAACATCAGGTAGCACCTACGGGATTTTTCCCCTGTTTTGTGTTTTGACGTGTAATACCTATCCTACCCTCATTAAACCCCCTCTAAACCTTTCCTAACCACCCATACTTAACCCTAATCATGTCCCAACATTAGTTGGAAGTTAATTAAGGTTAGATTAGTGATTGATTACCCCTAATCTCTACTAATTGTACTTGGGAAATGTCTATTGTGCCCTCCTCATTTTGGGGGTATAAATACCCAAACCCTTTGCATTCTTCAGTAAATCCTCTCATTTCTTCTCCTCCTTCTTACGTATTAGAGAGAGTGAGAGTTGGGGGCTTGAAGTTTTGAGCCCTAGCTTCTTCTTCCTCCGATCTTCGAAGATCCAACCGTCCGATTGCCGCCAAACTTCGGATTCTTGACGTATGCGACGGGTGGAACAACTTTACCGTTCAGATTTTGATTCTCTTGAGTTTTCACTCAAGCTAGGTAAGTTACTCCCTTTTGATTTTGGTTCATTGGCCCTAAGGAAAACAACCTATATGCTATTTGTGGGCAATGAACACTTGATATGCTTTGTATGCCCAATTTGGGGATTTTTGGAAGTATAAACTTGTTAGGAGCATTTGTAGAGCGGCTTCTATGATTGTTGAGGTATATGATTACTCTTCATCTTGTGTTTCTAGGCTTATGAGCATGCTAGAAATCATGTCCATATGTTATTTGGGTTCATGGTGGAAATATGCCTATTTTGTGTATTTTTGGAGGTATGAACTTGTCAATGCCATGTGTAGGTTGATTTGAATGATGTTGTGTGTTGGGAGAAATGTGTTATCTCTTTGTTAAGATTTTTTTATGAATTTAGGGCTTGGGAATTAAGCCCAAATTATTTTGGAAATTGTTATAAATTGAAGTGGGTGTTATTGTTGAGATTGATGAAATGTGTAAGAAATGAAACTTAGTATTTAGACTCAACGGAGTCGAAATAAGTTCAATAAAGCGTTAATGAACTCGGGTTGAATTCCTACGACATTTGGGTTTTGATTGACTATGATTACGTTGAGTTCTTGGATTTTTAGGCTTGGGAAACAAGCCCGGATTATTTTTGGGAGAATTGATATAAATTTGATTGATGTGTTAATTTTGGGATGTATGAAATATGTATTTAAGGAAATGTGATATTAAGACTCAATGGAGTCATTTTAGGTTCAATAAGATGTTAGTGAGCCTTAGGTTGAAATCCTACGATGTTTGGGTTTGGTTGGTTTTGATGATGAGTACCCGAGCATCTCGAATTGTGTCCCATTTGTGACACCCACGATATAGAGGCTTATTGGGGATTTATTTAGAGCGTGCTCGTAGAGCACGGAGCATTAGAGACCAATCAATGATCTCGTGTATCCTTAAGAAATGATTATTTGAATGAGATTTCTTTTAGGAAATTCAGATGAGCGTTTTACATGGAAAACTTGCGGGTCTTGGACTACGGTGTAGTCTTGTCATTCATGAGAATGGTTTTGAGGATGTCGATTATGTACGACGGTTAGGACTATGGTTGAGTCCGGTATGCCTTTATGTATAGACTAAAATGCTAAGTCTTGATTTATAATTGTTCTTAGACTAAATAATAGTCTTTGGTTTAATCCCAAGTAGAGGACTATGGTAGACCTCATGTTCTGATTTCTTGAGCTTATATGCTACTTTTGATTGGGTGATAACTTGAGGATTATGAGTACCTCAATATGTGGTTCTTGACTAAACTTATAAGTTGGTTGGATTTGTTAAGTATGTGCAAATATGTGCATTGTTAAATTGGTGTGTAGAGCTTTATGTCCTACTTGATTTGATAAGCCCGCTATGGTCGGTCTTGATTCTTGTTTGAGCATGCGAGTAAATATCTACTTGTGCATTGCATAAAAGTCCAGCTGGCATTATTTGGATTGGTTTTATAAGTCAGGGTAGGACGATACATCGCCTATACGAATCGTAAGATCCGTATTCGCTATGGATCGCCGTACCTGGGACCTCACACACCCCTCCATTGTTGGCCGCAATGGGGAAGTAGCCCCCTTGCCGTAACAATACGTGCGACATTGGCTGCTAGCTAAATCGAGTAGGTTCTCGATGAAAGTCGATGACATCACAGAGCATCGATGTGGCACGATAAAGTATAACATTGTGTATTGCAGGAGCAACACTACGACACTATTTGGGTATCTTCTCTATCCCTTATGTGGCTTACTATGAGCACTTATATGAAAGATAATGTGCTATGTGATTTATGAAGTTTATGATACTTGATGACTTAATACAAGTTTATTGTTGGTATACGATTAAGATGCCATGATTTTATATATGCTTGTGCATTATGCCATGCCACGTCATGCTATGCCATACAATTGCATTTAGTAACTTATTGGGTCATTATGACTCATTTCGTGTGTTTGTTTTCCTTAGTTTTTGTAGTAAGCTCATTAGTGCGCGTTGCTGCTACCGGTGCGTGTTTGATAGCAGGTGGTCTTCCGGGCAATAGCTTGGAGTTATTATTATTATTATTATTGTTGTATTTATGTATCTTGTGAGACACGAATGTAAAGTTATGTAAACTTTACTTGGGTAGTTATGTTAGTATTTTATTTCGTATTATTTTGGGAGCCGACTGGTTTGGTCGAGCTGTTGTATTTATTTAGAAGTTTATTCCGTTGTCTTTCCGAGCAAGGTTTTAGCTCGCGTATTCTAGTTTTGTTGATGTTATCTCCGACAATTTTAGTCGTGAGTCCTTGGTTTAGTTGATTTATTCCTCCGGCACGTTATAGCCGTAGAGTTGTTGTTTATCAGGTTGGGTTCTTGTTGCTTCGCTGGCCTTAGGTTGCCGATGGTTTGTTGTCCGTGCGCAATGTTGCGTCACGCGAGTCGTAGATTTGTCGAGAGATAGTTATCTCTCAGCCTTGCGTTCCTTTGTTTAGGATTAAAGGCTTGGGTTCCGCTTATGATTTGCTTCCGTAGATTTTAGTTTTTAGTTGTTCCGTATTGCGGTTATGGCTTTACCTTCCTATTAGAGTTCGATGGCTCATCTTTTGACTCGTACTATTATGCTTAGCAGGTGCTTGTCCGTCTTTTAGCTTGTCTTGACGACACGACCTTGGGATTCCGCATTGGAGTCTGGGTCGGGTCGTTACACTATCGCCCACATATCAAATGGCCACGATGCAACCACAGGAGTCTGCTCGGTAGAAGGTAAGCGAGGTATGTCTGTGTAGCGTTGACACTTGTCACATTGCCGAACATACATTTCTGCATCCCGCCGTAAAGTTATCCAATAAAATCCAGTTTCCAGGACTTTTTCTGCTAATGACCTTTGGCCAAGATGACCGCCACATTTGCCTTCATGTATTTCTCCCAAAATGCCTTCAGTCATCTTTGGTCGCACATCTCTCAACAGTGGTCGGGTATAAGATCGCCTATAAAGTATGTTATCCAAAATAACATATCGGCATGACCTCTTTTGAATAGTTCGGACTTCCGTCTTGTCCTCGGGCAAGATCCCCTGCTCGATGTAGGCCTTCAAATCATCTATCCAACATTTTGAAGCCGACTCAATATCCATGATCACTTCCTTTTCTATAGCAGGAACCTCCAGATGCTCGATCATGACTCCCGGGTGCAAGGATTGAATTTCATCTTCAGCCATTTTGGACAAATAATCTACACGCATGTTATCCTCGCGAACAATTCGCACCAATTCCCAATAGTCAAAATCCTTTAGAAATTCCTTCACCATCGCGCAATAACGAACTAACACTGGATGATGAACATCATAATCGCCTCTGACTTGGTTTACCACCAATTGGGAGTCACAATATACCACCACTTCTCGCACTCCCACATCATGCGCAAGCTCGAGCCATGCGATCAATGCTTCGTACTCGGCCTGATTATTGGAAGCTGGAAACTTAAAACGTAATGCCTTCTCAAACTCTACATCTTGCTCGGGTGGGACCAAAACCAACCCGGCTCCACTCCCAAACCTACTAGCCGAACCATCCACGTGCAATTCCCAAAGGTACTCTGGCCGAGGCCTTGGAATTGGATTATTTGCTGATGCTGTCTTATGTGGAACTTCCTCCTCGAACGAGTCCTTGAAGCTTGTCTCAGCCACAAAATCTGCCAACTCCTGTGCTTTAATTGCTCGCCGAGGTTGATAATCAATATCAAACTCAGTGAGCTCAATCGACCAAGTGAGCAACCGACCCGAAGAGTCTGGCTTGTTCAGGATTTTTCTAAGAGGCATATCAGTGTATACAATAATCGAATGTGCAGAAAAATAAGCTCGAAGTTTCCGAGCAGCAACAACAAGCGAATAAGCCAACTTTTCTACATTGAAATACATTCCCTCTACATCAGTGAGGGCTTTCAACACATAATAAACAGGCTTCTGAATATTACACATTTACACTCTTCCCTAATCAATACATCTGCTACCGCCTGCTAGGTAGCCGCTAAGTACACAAACAACTTTTCACCTAAAACCGGGCTGCTCAATAGTGGAGGACTCCCTAGATACTTTACTAACTGCTCGGAGGCCTTCTGACATTCAGGTGTCCATTCAAACCCTTTGTTCCCACGAAGAACCTTGAAGAATGGCAGGCACCGCTCTGCCGACCTGCTTGATGCGTCCAAAATCTTCTGGATGCACTGATCAGTCCAATCAAGATACCTGGCTTTCAACGTATCCAATAGTCCTTGAAGCCCAACTCTACAAGAACACCAACAAGCTATGAACTAGGTAGGGGCACTCCCTGCAAATGCCCTCCGGCGTGTGGAACAATACAAGACCTCCAGAGAGTATGTATTTTGACAGAGTTTTAGCTAGCAATATCAAATCACGTACCTCTCCCCTTCATTTTCCGGGGATTTTATAGTTGCCGGAGGGTGTAACCGCTCATAACTACCCACTAACACTCATGGCATTAATGGCGGGCATACTAACTGCCCCCTTAACTGCCCCATTAACCACAACGGTCTAATAGAGGATTTTCCAGACATAACCGTCCTCAACTGATTGTAATTCTTAAATTCTCGAGCATAACACCTCGTGCTCGCAACATGCTCCTGCTCGCTGGTTGAGCCCCCAGCTCGCTAACAACTCTTATTCGATAAAGGTAAGAAGCATGCTCGCGACGTACCAGAACACCTTAATCTTCTCTTCTCAATCCTGAGTTTAGGATGATCACTTGGCTAAATTGCGAACATGTGCCGGGCATGTGACTTATGACTTGGGCCAGTTGGGCCATGCAGATCAACTGTAAAACCATAATATCTCAGTAAAAGAGTAACTAATTTTCGCAAATGTAAAATAATAACTGTAAAACCGTAAAATATCTGTAAAACCATAATATCTCAGTAAAAGAGTAACTAATTTTTGCAAATGTAAAATAATAACTGTAAACAGTCTTATAAATCGTAATATCTGAATAATTTTCGCAATAATAAAATAGGGATGGAAAAAAAAACGTGATAAAAACGGTTGAGATTGTGAGATTAAACGTGACAGAGAGACATTCTTTATATTTGATATATATATCAATATTACATTGAAATGAATGCCCGCACATAATTTTTCGTTTAAAAATTTGACATTCATCAACTTTTTAAAAACTACAATGAAAATTCTTTAAAAAAATTTGAGAGACATTATTTGTAAATTGGTGTTGCAAAATAGTTTTTTATTCGATAGCCATAAAATCTTGGTAAAACAGTAAATTGATTAATTTGTATACGAATTTATGGGTTGGAAAAAACAGACTGGACAAAAATTAAATTGATTAAGTTAATTACGATAAAAGTTAAAAAGAAAAAAAATATTTCAATTAATTTGTATACGAAATTATGGTAAAACTGTAAAACCGTAATGGGGAAGAGAAGGAGTCGGGAGGAATTGCAAGAAAGAGGGAAAGAATACTCGCTGGGAAAATCGTTATTCGCACATGCGAGAGGTGAGGGAAATAAGGGTCGTTGGATCACCGTAAAACAGTAAATCCTGACCTCTTTTTATCCCAAGTCAATTGTAAGCGTGCCACACTGACCTCTATTGTATTATAGATGGGTAAAAACAGGTTACACATAATTACCAAATAAATTTCGCATGTTAAAATAGGTTACCCTTCGGGTTTAGTGTAACATCATTTTAAAAAGAAAATCAATCAAAATGGGGAGGAAGAGATTGAGTGATAAGTAAATTAAATGTGCATTTCATCGATCTTTTGGGGTGGTTTTAGCTTTTAATTCTCTGCAAACTCAAAATCCCCCGAAAAATTCTAGATATAGAGAGAGAAACAACCAACCTAGTGTGAGAAAGAAAGTTAAAATTTCTACAAGATATCTTGATACTTCAAGGGTTTTCCTCAAGTAAATTGTTATTTGATTTAGTGTGGTGGGTAGTCTCACAGACAAAATACTACTAGTATTAATTCATCATTTTCCTACATCTCTCTCAGTCACCGTTGTTTCTTCAGTACCGTCGGTGCCAAATCTGGTGGGGGTACGGATCTAGTAGTAGATCTAGAGCTGGAGATGACCGGTCCACTTATATCTGTTGTAGATATCATGATGGGGTTGCATATCTACTTAGTAGAAATCATCGTCGGAGAAAAAGGGGCAGCAACAGCGTTGATGAGGAGGTGGTGGATTGGTGATGAACTGGTGATGGGTTGGTTATGGTGGAGGTGGTTCAGGAGGCGTGGAGGCGAGGACGGTGAAATTTTTATTGTGAGATATGAAATTTTTAGGAGCGAAGTGGTGGGGGGTTATGAGAGCGAGATGAGGAAGAATGTGAGAGGGAGGGGTGAAGAGGGTTTTGTTACGTCAAATTGAAGAAGAAATCATGTTTTTATTGTTTTATTTATATATTTGCTAGATTTTGTGTCCGTGCCTATAGCACGAAGTCAGTATGGGACGGCGTCAACATGAGAATGTGTTAGTATTCAAAATAACCAATTTAAAATGAACTCTTCTCGGTAATCAATTAAAACAATATGATCATCCAACAGTGAAAAGAAAAAAAAAGTTGGTTTTGTAATTTTTTTTTAGGGAAACAGTGGCGGTACCGTGCTATATTTTATTAATAGAAATAAAATAACAAACTTGATACAGAGTATAGGAAGATAAACGCAAGAATTAAGTTAGATATCTCATATATTGTTACCGGGATTTACGAAATCTAGCAATATCTTAGCCAATAGTTAACTTTTTAGAAAGACTTAATCCCAGCCAGTAGTTATGTTTTGTAAAAATGAATACTGGCCAGTAATTAAATTTTCAAAAAGACTGAGCTTAATTATAATATAGATATTTATATTATACAGTATATAAATAATACTCTCCAATCTCCATGCATCCCGTCGCACACACGGCAACATGATTTAACCTGACCGACTTGATTGAACCCAACCCAATTTACCCATTATACCATGCTGGTCGTATCGGGTTCTGACCCATTTTAACCCATAACCCATAGCAACTCAACCCGAACCAACTTGACCCACTTAGATTGCCAGACATTATAAGAACAATAAGTAGCTAGGATTCCAAAACTGTCAATGCAGTTTCCAATGTAGCTTGTGAAGAAGTTACAATGGAAGATACAATAGTCAGAAAAATTTAAACAGCGGAAGATTTTTGTTTCTAAAACAGAAAAGACGCATAAACAGATACCAAACAATCTACAAGCCTATGCTTGTAGATCTAGCCTCATGGCGAAAAAAATTTCACTAAATAATATGATTTGTTTTACAAAAATAATGTGAAATCACCAAACAAATACTCTCACAAAACAACAAGTCTTGGAGAGTAAAAACCCACAGAAAAACATGTAAAGAAAACGTGGGAAAAAACAAACAACTTCCTAGAACAGCTAGGACGATAAAACTGCATCAACACTCCAATCTAATTCCGAATGTTATAACATTCGAAGCTACATTCAAATTCTGCCCCAAGCTGGAATTATGAACTTCTTCTAAACTCTGAATTTTCTACTCCTGAATTTTCTGCTCCTGGATTTTCTGCTCTCTCTCTCTCTCTCTTAATGCCTGTATTCAGCCGGTGCCCATGTCTACTATTTATAATGTGAAGAAAACCTACACATAAAAAGGAAACAAACTCCAATATGGAAAAGGATTATAATTAGTAATAAAATCAACTACCTTAGTTACTAGATTCTCTTACCATATTGACAAAGACTCTTAAGGCACGACATTTAGGAAGGATTAGGCATAGATTTTGTTTTAAAAAACAACTCCTAAGATTTAGGACCAAGAAACCCAAAATATAATAAAATATTTTGTTTCCTAAAATGTCTAAACTTAGAAGCCAAGGAAGGAGAAACAAAAATCAAAATAGGCCATGCTTATTTTACCCTTACAATCTCCCCCTTTGTTGAGCCTTTCTGGTCAAATACTATGACAAGTGTTGCCATGTATTCAACACAAACAGGATCCTTCAAACCTACATTTGTTAGCAAATAACTCCCCTGAATCTGGAAATTAGATGGAAATCTATAGCCTAAAGATGCAAAAAATTATCAATCAAGCAATATCTCATAGCAAGTTTGCAAAAAATCCACATAACAGAAGTTATAGATCAGAGTATTACAGATGAAATGTATCAAGAACAAACAGCAACCAACTTCAGAGTGTTTTTAAGAGAGATATGAAAGTCAAAACACCAATTACAACCAAGCATCAGAAACATCTTCAGCAGCATCAACTGCAGTGGTGGAAACAGGAACATTAACAGCTTCTTCTGGAACAGCAGCGTCAGCATGTTCAGGAACAGCACCAACACTTGAATCTCCCCCTATTTGGCCAGAATGTATTCTCAATCAATCATAATAATGAGCCTCTAAGTTCTGAAGGAGAGCAATTTGGGACCTGACTTGAACTAGCTGGCCTTGGATGGAGGACAGAGATATAGGAACAATTGGTCCAAGAGAAATCAGTACAGGAGCTAATGAAGGACCAAATGTAGCTACATTGGCAGCTACATTGGGTAATAATGGAGTAGGAGCAGCAGGCTGGGAAGTAGATGTAGAGGCAATAGGAATAGGGACAGCATGTGCAGAGGTGGCAGGGGCAGGGACAGTAGGAAATGGATATACTAAAGGTAAATTGACCACCCTATCTCCCTTTAATAGCTTGATTGAGATGTGAAGGGGGTCAAGGATGGGGGTGAGTCTATCACCATCAGTGGGAGCAAATCCTTGGCCAACCAAAACTTTGTAGATAAGTGAAGGGAAGATGAGAGCCTTTTGTCCCCCTTTAACTCTACTAGGGATGTAATCTTTCTAAAGGAAAAATCTCCAAAATCAAATGGTAGGCCAAGAACAATCTGACATAAGGTCCTAGCATGTTCTTCAGTAACAACATTGGAATTTGTAGTTAGGGCCCAATTTGCACAACAAATTTTGTGCATGACAGCATACAAGGAGGAAAGCTTGGAAGTGATAACATTGGCCCCTTTTCCTAGCCATCTAGATACTAAACCTCATGTGAGCTCTTGTACACAAATATGTAAATCAGACATTAACCCAACAGTCCCAATAATAGCAGACCCAAAAATCCTATTGATTATGGAGGGAGAGAATTCAAACCATTTGTTCCTAACAAATACCTTTTCAAATCTAGGATCACAAGCAGAAGAAATTCTTTTCTCAAGATTGGCATAGAATTCAAAAATAATGTTTCTAAGGTACGGAGATGCAGAAGACAAAAGTGGCTAAGAGACTTCTATCAGAAAAGAATTGAACAAGATTTTGTTCAAGCAATTCTTCTTTAAGAATCAATCTTTCATCAACAATTTTCCTAGAGGTGTTATACCTCAAGGAAGCAGCAGAAGTTATAAACTGAGCTGAAAAAGGAGTACCTAAAGCAGCTCCAAAGGATGCAGGAGTGAATGTAGCTTCCCCAGTTGCTACATTGGGAGCTACATTGGAAGTCTCATTGGTCATGGCAGCTCTTCCCCTTATGAAATGTAATGAGACCTCATCACTCTCTTCACTGTCTTCAGGAGAAACTTCTTTGGTTGCAAAGTCCTGGTCAAACTGTCATCAAACTCAGAGGAGCTTGAGGACTTGGCAGGGCTTGAAGTAGGAGATGAAGAGATCCATGGAGAAGCATTCTTCAGATGAACCAAATAATCTACAAGGGTCCTTTGCTCATCTGAGTAACTTATCTCTGAAAGGTCCACTTCAGGGGCAGCAGGAGAGGAATCCTCATTATGTGCAGGAGATGACGGAGGGAATACCACTTTTGGGGAAGGAATGGGGTAGTCATCATCTGTTGTGACTATGGGAGAAAGACCATGTGCAATATTCTGATCACGACTACGAGGTTAAGCCACAAATTGATCTAAAGCGGCAGTACCAACAAAATCCTCATCGTCACTGTCAGAAGCAATTTGAACAACTTTTTCGAACTGTCCAGGGGTGACCTTGAGCTTCTTTGTCTTTGCAACCTCAACAACACTCGAATTTTCAAAATTGCTTGAAATCCCCCTCAATCTCTTGGACTTTCTAGTGCTAGGGTTTCCAATTTGGGGGAAATCATATAGGTCGCCGGGGTTTTCTACATCAATGGCATTCCCCTTTTCTCTAGGTAATATGACAATAAGTGGTTCTGGAAGGGGTTTAGTAAGAACAATCGCTGAATCTGGATTTATAGGACAGGAGGTTGGAGACGATGTAGCTTCGGCAGAAGTAGCACTGGAAGCTACATTGGCTAAGGGACTATGCTTCATGGGGTCGGAAGAGCTGGAAGGAGTAGACGCCATTGAGGATTTAGGGTTTCAAGAGATGAGATGAAGAGAGATTGAAATGGTAGCAAAATCCTTCAGCACTTTTGGGAATCGGTTGAGCAAAAGAGAGTGTGGAGAGTGATACCGTATCTGCTATCTGAAAGGGCCACTTAAAACACCCTCATAAACACATTAGCCGTTAGGAGCAAAATTTCAGGAATAGGAGGGGGCATTAGTGAGATTCCCAAACTGATTTTTGACTTTTGAAAAAAAACCCAAGGTTGACCAAATCACATACAAGAGTAATAAGAAATCTGATTTTGACTTTGAGAAAAATGTGTAGAGCAATGTATGCAAGTAACAACTAATTTCTTCATCACATTCTAGAATATTTGAATTTCAAAATTACCAAGGATTCCTAACAAACACACTAAAGGGTTTACCAAAATTGCATCTTTATTCATTATCCAAAAACTTCTTAGAACATTACACAGATTAAACAGCCACATAAAATTTCAGCATGGGATACTTTGGCAATTATATTGCAATTTTTGAGATATGGACAAAATTTCAATAGGGTGATATGATCAAACCAGATAATGTCCTAAAAATTATGCCCATCATATGACAAGAGCAGATCAGAGAGAATCTAGCAAATGTAGCCACACACATGTGAAAAATGTCTAGATCATCTGAATGAAGTTTCCAATGTAGCTGCATTGGAAGACGCATTCGCAAAAATTGTGATTTATGTACAATTTTTCAATTTTTGTTTATACTAACCATACTCATCTCCCACAAATTCCATATGTACTTTATTTCCCTAGGAAAATAGCTCTACTTTATTTCAAGCATATTAACAATATGCCACTTGGAACCTTTCACACTATTTACCAAAGGAAGCCTCTTAACTTTTGATCAACCCATGAAATCCAAGGATTCATAGTCCCAAAAAGAAAGTTGCCACAAACCTTGGTCATAGGTAGCTCTTTTCCGTTAGGTAACTTTCACATTTTTCTTTCAAGGGAATTCAATTTTCTTAAGATCAACCTATGAGAACCTAAGTTCCATAGTACCAAAATAAATTGCTACAACCGTTGATTTTAAAGGTATCTCTTTCCTTTGTGGACTTTAAACTTTCATAAAACAAACAATTTTGGGAGAGAGATCTGAGAATCAGTACAAAGAAATCACAACAGATTTTGAATGCAAATCCCAGGCAACAAAAGGCACAAAACATGAGAGATGAACTAGTGTGCCCTCCTATATACTCAATGCAGGATGCCTATATATATATATATATATATATATATATATAATTATAAAAAAAGGAGAGTGAGGTGTCACATGGCACACATACCAAGAGATTTTCGAAGATTGATAAATCTCTCAAAGTCTAGACTCTTAGTGAAAATATCAGCGAGTTGATTTTCAGTCCCTACATGTTTAATGCGAATAATACCTTGTTCAACTAAGTCTCTAATAAAATGGTGTCTTATATCAATGTGCTTAGTTCTAGAGTGTTGAACATGATTTTTTGATATGTTTATAGCACTGGTGTTATCACAATACATGGTTAACACATTAGAGTGTAGGCCATAATCCTTGATCATTTAATTCATCCATAAGAGTTGTGTACACCCACTACCAGCGACAATGTATTCAAATTCAGTTGTGGAGAGGGTAACACAGTTTTGCTTTTTACTAAACCAAGAGATCAAGTTATTATGCAAATAAAAGCATCCACCAGAAGTACTTCTCATATCATCTATACTACCTGCCTAATCAACATCACGAAACCAACAAGGTTGGTGGTAGTGTGTTTTGTGTACCACAAACCCATAGTACAAGTCTCACCAACATACCTAATTATTCTTTTGATAGATTTCAAATGGGAGACTTTAGGGTTTGCTTGGTATCTAGCACACAAACACACACTATAGATGATGTCTGGTCGGGTAGCACTCAAGTACAAAAGACTTCCTATCATGCTTCTATGCAAATTATGGCCAACACTTTCAGATTTCTTATCTTTGCAAAGTTTATTGGATGTACCCATAGGGGTTTTCTTTTATTTCCATCCTCAAGACTGAATTTCTTCATAAAGTTAAGAGCATACTTGGCTTGAGAGATGTCATGCAATGCAATTCGAATCCCTAGGAAAAATGTTAATTCTCCTATCATGCTCATTTCAAAGGTAGATGTCATGCAATGCACAAATTCTTTTTCCAAGGACTTAGAAGTGGATCCAAACACAATGTCATCAACATAAATTTGTGCAATCAAAATGTGTTTGTCTTTTCTTTGAATAAAGAGTGTTTTGTTCAATTCTCCCCTTTTAAAACCACTTTTCAAAAGATGGTCTGTAAGTTTCCCATGCCAAACTCTAGGAGCTTGTTTGAGACCATACACGACCTTTTTTAATTTAAAAACATGAGTAGATTTATGGGGTCCTCAAATCCCTTTGGTTGTTAAAAAAAACTTCTTCTTCAAGAATACCATTTAAAAAAGCACTCTTCACATCCATTTGTTGAAGAGTAATGTCAAGAAAGCATGCAATGACAAGAAGCAGACGTATGGACTCAATGTGGGCAACAGGAGCAAAGGTTTCATCAAAATCCACCCCCTCAACCTTTGTGTACCCTTGAGTCACAAGTCTTGCTTTATTTCTCATTATCTCTCCCACTTCATTTGATTTGTTTTTGAAAATCCATTTAGTTCCGATAACATTCACAGAAGTGGGTCTAGATACAAGGAACCATACATTATTCTTAGCAAATTGATCAAGCTCATCTTGTATGGCATTGATCCAACATTCATCTTTTAGAGCTTCATGCACATTCTTAGGTTCAATGGTAGACACAAAACATGAAGCATGGATTTCTTCACACTCAAGAGTGGACAAGCAAGCAAGTTTCCTACAATCTACTTTACCTTTCCTCCTTATTGACATTCCATCATACACATTACCTATGACTTGAGAAGAGGGATGCACTTTCTGAATTCGGTTAGGAATGTCATGGCTGCGATCAATCAAATTGGACTGAGTTTCAGGCTATTCAGGATCTTTAAAACAAATGTATTAATTTATAATTTTCATTAATATATTACATAAAAACAAAGACATCATACAAATAACAAATACTTCTAAAAAAACACTTTTTAAAATAAGAAATAAAAAAAAATAGCCATAACAAAGAAAATTTAGCCATCACTAGTTGTCACCGTAACGATCCAATATATGCTCAACCAAGTCGGCTCAAAGTTCATGATGTCGATTACTATCACGTAGCTCGTTATTTCGCTGCAAATATTCTTGGGATGCTTGGGTTGAGCCATGGTTCGCTTGTGTAGAGGACTCTCCAGCATCATCGACTCAGTTCGTAATGTGATCACCCTCATCCTTAATTAACAATGATATTGTGTAGAATAATATATGTTAGCATAATTTCTTTTAAGTTATCTCTATACCATAATCGAGTAGGACCTTTTATAATGCCCACCTCGATTGGAGCACTCCAAATACTCGTTATATGTCTTTTCTTACAGTCTCTTGTCTTTCCTTGAATTTCTTTCTTTTAGCATCTGCTGGGCACGAAAATCTCTTCACAAAAGTAGCTCAATTCCGATAAATTCTATGTAGTATCCTTTTGTATAATGTGTGTCATTAACTTCAAAGTTAATAGGCGGTGCAGTTCCTTCGAGTACATTATTGAATAAAGGTGATTCATGTAGCACATTAAGATCATTACGAGAACTCGTGACTCCGAAAAATGCATGTCATATCCATAAATCTGTAGACGCAACTGTTTCAAGCACAATTGTTGGCTTCGCATGACCTCTTGTAAATTGGTCTTGCCAAGAAACTGGGCAGTTTTTCCATTCCCAATGCATACAATCAAGACTTCCTAACATACCTGGAAATTCGTGCCTCTTCTCGTGCATTTGAAGAAGACGCTGCGTACCGCCGACATTTGATCTTCTCAAGTATTGACCTTCAAACTGTGATGACCCGACCCGGATCCCAAGACGAAATCCCAAGGTCGTGCCGTCAGGAAACAAATAACAACAAACAAGTAGCAAATAATGGGTAGGGCCATAACGGCGATACGCCAACAACTCAAAACATATGCGGAAGCGAAATAAAATAAAACAATGGCGCCCGAGCTAACAAGCTCAAACTAAAAACAACCAAAGAGATAATTAATCTCTCGGTCCAAAAATTCGACTCGCGTGCCGCAACATTGGGCACGTAGGACTAAACTCCCTGTCATGCAATTCAAATATATAGCATAATATAAACCAAGTCATCGGCGAAGTTACGGCCGGAACCCAACATTACACTAAGTCTAAGACTCTAGTCCAACAACTCAACGGCTAAAAACATGCCGGAGAACAAACATAATACTTTACTGTCATGAAAGCATAATAAAACATGATCACCAAGTTTACCAAGCGTGACTAACACAAGTCGGCTACCAACAATACAAGTACCAACATCAAGAGAACGTATGGAAATATAACCACCAATATATATCAAGCACGACTACTACTTGGCGGCTACCAAAAGAATAGGCTAAACAACAATTACAAATATTTACAAATCATAATTTGGTTGGCTACCCATCATGAAGTTTACATAACTTCATCTTTCCCAACGTCCTCACAAAAAAGGAAATAAACTATCTAAGTAGCAACCTTGCCACAAGAATACTTTGTCAACGCAATCTTCTTGATTTACTTGGATCCGCTCGTGCGACTCGGATCTAGGGAAAACAACCAACAAATAAAAGTAAGTCACAAAGACTTAGTAAGTTACTAACCATAACTTCCTATCATGGCATAATGCTCAATAATAATTTACATCATGCTATCTTTACATAATAACCTTTTATAAAAGAATCATGTTATGGCATCCATGCTCAACATTAATAAAACATGTTATCATTGTTGTATAACATCTCACTAAAATCCATGTCAAGGCATTTTAGGCTTAACGATCATAATTCATGTTATTGGTATAACATAGCATTCCAATAATTTACATGTCAAGGCATATAAGCCTAGCAACAATAATTCATGCTTCTGGCATAATACCACATTCCAATAATATTCATGTTAAAGCATATTAGCTTAACAACAGTAATTCATGTTATTGTTATAACATAACATTCCCATAGTATTCATGTCAAGGCATATAAGCTTAACAACAATGATCCATGCTTTTGGCATAATACAACATTCAAATAATGTTCATGTTTAAGCATTTATGCTTAACAACCTTAAACAACATGTTATCTATAAAGTATAACATTTATGAAACCAACACAACCATCATATCATATCCAAATCACAAAGCACATCATTCACATAAGTACTTGTGAGACAGTTCATATAAAGGGGATATGAGACCATTACCAATTCTTCCGCGCGTGTCGCTCCTGCAAAAACACGTGCAAAACCTTTATGTGCCCTCGATATCCCTCTCGTAGATATCGACGTCCCCGAGACAGTCTCCGCTCGAGTTCCATAGTTATCAAAGTCATGTGTATTACTACAACTGAGATAAACTACTTCCCCACCGTGGCCATCGATGGAGGGGTGTGTGCAAACCCGGCACGACGATCCATCGCGATCACGAATCTCACAATTCGTGAAGACTATCGTCCCACCAAAGACTCAACAAACCGACTCCAGCTGGACTCAAAACCCAAGCACAAGTAATATATACTCATATGCTCAAAACAAGTAGGTAAACACTCTACCATCAAACTAGTCATGCTTTTCATCCACAACTAGCATAAATATCACAACAGAGAATCATATAAGTTCTCATAATCAAGTGTGCTTCACACACTTCAAAACTTCTTGGAGGCTCGACCTCCATGATTTCTACCCAAAATTCCATAGGACTTAAGATTATAGTTCCTAGGATTCATACTGTGACAGCCCGACCCGGACCCCAATGCGAGATCCCGAGCCGTGCCATCGAAATAGACAATAACACAAGCATGCGCAAGTAGGATTATAAAATTCATGTGGCGCAACATCACATACAAATAATTACTCGGCTACACTTGGCCGGAAAATAACTTAAAATAAACAAGTCATCGGCGACGTTACAGCCGGAACCCACCAACTACTCCTACAATTTTAACACATGCTTATAAAAACCTCAACGACCACAACATGCCGGAGACAACAACAACAATAATATTTAAAAGAGCTTTAGCGGAAGAAAATGTAGCGAACCATTAACATATAAACAAGCTCGACATATAAATCGGCATACAAAAGATTACGAGTGTTAAGTCATTAAGTTACTACAACAACAAAATCCCCAAAGTCAAGTCTAGATGACTTGCTTCCCAACGTCCTTGCCAAAATAAAAGACTAACTACCAAAAGTCCCAAAGGAGCAACCTTGAGCTCACAAGCAACCAAACGTGATATAGTGAATCTAGCGTGAACCGTCTCCTCGGCTCGGATCTAAGGAAAAGAAAACAAACAAATAGGGTAAGTCGAAAGACTTAGTAAGTTACTAAAAATGCATGTTCATGATATAGCATGGCATTTATCACAATTATGGCTTATGATCATCATATAGCACTTAGCACATTTTTCACATAAGTGCGGAAAAGTAAATCATACAAATAGGATATAATATAGGCACGACCGCGTCGTAGCTCCTGCAAAACAGTTTGTTATCCCAATATCGTGACTACGATACTCGTGACTTCGCATCGATATACCGAACTCCGCCGGCTAATAGCAGCCTGTGACGCACGTATTGTTATGGCAAAGGGGCTACTTCCCCATTGCGGCCTATAATGGAGGGGTGTGTGAGGTCCCAGGTACGGCGATCCATAGCGAGCACGAATCTCTCTATTCGTGAAGGCTATACATCGTCCTACCCTGACATAAAAAATCAAACCAAATAGTGCCAGCTGGACTTAATGCAATGCACAAGTAGATATTTACTGGTCAAGACCAAATAATGATCGAATTCGACAAGAGCGAACTCGAGCGACCAAGTAGGGTATAAATCTCTACAATAATTCATGTCAAGGCAATTAATTGCTCATAACCAAACAATCACAACGGGTTCAAATGCACATAATTAATACTCAACTTAAAATTGAGTAAACTCGACCAAACGGTGTCCAAACTTCGTAGGGATTGATATTAGAGCTTAACATGTTCAAATCTTCCCTAGAGTCGACTCCGTTGAGTCTTTACTAAAAATTCCAAATTTCGGGTAATTGAAGCTATGTGCTTCATAACTCAACCTAGGCCATTACTAAGCTCATCTAGGTCATAAATTCATCAAGGCATTATAATGTGATTCATATTCATCATAGGTTCCAATTTTGAGGATAGAACACATAACAAATTCACAACATATCATATAGGCTCAAATTAGGGCATTCTCATATAACAACACTTCCATCAACAAATATAATACATGTTTCTAACATGTTCAAAACCTTAAATAGACAAGATGAAAGAGTATTATAAACTTTATTAAGCATAAAATCCTCCTACACATGCTCCTAGCAAGTTCATAGTTTCAAAACACAAGAAGAGAGCATAGGAAGCATATATGTGTCCTCATTGACCTCAATCATCATAAGCTTTGTTTTCCTTAGGGTCAATGAGAACTAAAAAGAAGAAGAAGAGAAGTAACTTACTTGTATTCTACACCCAAGAAAGCAAATGAGAAAACTAATCGGTTGAAAATGATCTACTCTTCAAGTTCTTCACTTCTTGTGGAGGTGGCTTGAGCAAATGAGGGAAGGATCATGGAGGATGAAGATGAGAGCTTCAAGAAGCCATGGGAGAGCTTGAGAGAAATGAAATCCCGTTTTTGGAGAGTGAGGGAGAAGAATGAGGGTCAAACTCATCAGATGTGGCTTATATTGGTCTAAAATCTGAGTGGGACAAGTGTCAACATATTGTGGTTAGTTAAAATCTGATTTTGGGCTTGTTTAATCCACTCAAACACTCACTAATCCAATCTTAAAACTAGTTAGAGATGTTAGGACATAAGTAAGGAGGGTTAGGGAGGTTTAGGGTCAATTAGGATGGGGGTTAAGGGTCTAATTGGTCACAAATCAGATTGCAAGAGAAAATTCCGTAGGTGGTTCCAGTACTTGAGGCGGGCGCCTCACACATATCCAGGCGGGCACCTGGACTTCTGCAAGCTTAAGTTCATTTTGCAATGCTCTCAGCATTGTCACGCGAGCTAGTGGTTAGAATTCGATGCGAGCGCATGGTCCAGCCCTTGAACTTGGTCTAAACATGTCCTAAATGGTCCCAAACTCATGGGCAACCATTCTAAGGTCTAACCCAACTCAAAACAAGTCGGAAACACACCCGAACAACATCCGGAACAAGGTAGAACAAGGCTCGAATCATGCGACGAATGGTTAACGAATCAAACACCAATCATACTAGGATAACTTGGACATGGAAAAGACTTGTTTAAACATGGTTATGACCTGAATACAAGGCCGAGAACTCAATGAACACTTCGCACGACGAAATACATGCAATACGAACAACGAGGGAAATAGCTAAGGCCAAAACAAAGCAATCGAACCGGCGATTCAACAAGCAAGCATACATGATTCTAAACATGTTAAGAGCTTCATGAATGACTTATGAATGTTTCTAAATCATATATAGACTAAGTAAACATGCTCACAATCAATAAGAAAGCATGAAGGCAAGCACACAATGCACATGCAAGAATCCGGGGTTTTACACTCTCCCCTCCTTTAGGAATTTAGTCCCTAAATTCTTACCAAGTTCATCAAACAAATGTGGATGCTTCTCGCGCATCTCCGCTTCCGTTTCCCACGTCGCTTCCTCAATGTTGTGATTTCTCCAAAGGACTTTGACCAAGGGAATTCTTTTGGTTCGTAGTACTTGCTCTTTGGTATCCAAAATCTTCACGGGCTTTTCAACATAAGACATATCCGGCTCAAATGTTATCTCCTCATACTCAAGTACATGGGACTCATCTTTCAAATACTTTCGCAACATGGAAACATGGAAGACATTATGAGTCTCCGAAAGTGAAGGTGGTAATGCGACTCGATAAGCGAAAGACCCAACTTTCTCAAGAATCTCGAATGGACCAATGTACCTCGGTGTAAGCTTCCCTTTCTTGCCGAATCTCTTCGTACCCCTTCTTGGTGACACCATTCAAGAACACGTAGTCTCCCACTTGGAACTCAAGATCCCGTCTACGATTATCCGCGTAACTCTTTTGTCGACTTTGAGCGGTGCGCAATATATCTCTAATCAACTTCACGCTCTCAACCGACTGTTGCACTAACTCGGAACCCCAAAGTTTCGCCTCTCCAACTTCGTCCCAACAAATTGGTGATCTACACTTACACCCATACAATGCTTCACACGGCGCCATCTTAATACTCGACTGATAGCTGTTATTATACGCAAACTCCGCCAAGGGTAAATGAGAATCCCAACTTCCTTTAAAATCCACGGCACAAGCTCGAAGCATGTCCTCCAAAATCTGAATCAACCGCTCAGACTGACCATCCGTTTGAGGATGAAAAGTTGTACTGAATTTCAAATCTGTTCCCAAAGCCTCCTGCAACGACCTCCAAAATCTAGATGTAAACCTCAGATCTCTATCAGACACAATACTCACAGGTACGCCATGAAGTTTCACAATCTCCTGAACGTACAAAGCTGCCAACTGAGTCAACGAATAAGTGATCGCAATCGGAATAAAGTGTGCAGACTTAGTCAATCTGTCAACTATAACCCAAACTGCATTAAATCCTCTCCGCGTGCGCGGTAACCCTGTCACAAAATCCATAGTAATGAACTCCCATTTCCATTCAGGAATCTCAAGTGGTTGTAGAAATCCCGCAGGCCTTTGATGTTCAGCCTTAACCTGTTGGCAAGTCAAGCATCTTGATACATACTCCGCAATTTCCCTCTTCATGCCTTTCCACCAAAATTGTCTTTTCAAATCCAAATACATCTTCGTGCTCCCCGGGTGAATGGTATACCTCGTTTTATGAGCCTCATCAAGAACTAGCCTACTCAAATCATTACTAGCAGGGACACAAATTCTACCTCGAAATGTCAAAGTACCCTCACTATTAATCACAAAATCAGGTGATACATTCTCAGCCAACCCATCAATAATTTTCTTCAACTCCGGATCATTCCCTTGCGCTTCTCTAATTTTCCCAAATAAAACTGGCGTAGCACGAACATTTGCAAAAATTACACCCCTATCATAAATGCTAGGACCCCAATCTCGCAAATCTTCCAACATCTTCCATTCTCTAACCATCATACAAGACATGTGAACCTTCCTACTCAAGGCATCCGCTACTACATTTGCCTTCCCCGGATGATACAAAATAGTACAATCATGATCTTTTAATTTCTCCATCCATCTTCTTTGCCTCATGTTCAACTCCTTTTGAGAAAACAAATACTTCAAACTTTTGTGGTCGGTAAAGATCTCAAACTTAGCCCCATATAAGTAATGCTTCCATTTATGCAACGCGAAAATAATCGCAGCCAACTCTAAATCATGTGTCCAATAATTCTGTTCATGGGTAGACAATTTCCTCGACGCATAGGCGATAACTCTACCATTTTGCATCAGCACACAACCCAAACCTTCCTTAGAAGCATCGCTATAAATCACAAAATTATCTCCTCCACTAGGCAAAGCTAAAATAGGTGCCGACGTCAACCGCTTCTTAAGCTCTTGGAAACTGGCCTCACATTTCTCGCTCCAAACAAATGGCATATTCTTTTGTGTCAATCTAGTCATAGGAGTCACAATCCGTGAAAATCCCTCAATAAATCTCCGGTAATAACCCGCTAAACCCAAGAAACTCCGAACCTCGGTAACTGAACTAGGTCTCTTCCAATTCATCACCGCTTCAACCTTAGAAGGATCAACGGCTATCCCGGCGCTAGAAACTATATGCCCCAAGAAAGATACTTCCTCGAGCCAAAAGGCACATTTGCTAAACTTCGCATAAAGTTGTTTCTCCCGAAGAATAGACAACACAATCCTCAAGTGTTTCTCATGCTCCGCCCGAGATTTCGAATACACTAGGATATCATCAATAAAGACTACCACGAAACAATCAAGATAGCTATGAAAGACACGGTTCATCAAATCCATAAACACCGCTGGTGCATTTGTCAACCCAAACGGCATCACTACAAATTCAAAGTGCCCATATCTAGTGCGAAAAGCCGTCTTTGGGATGTCTTCCTCTCTAACCTTCAATTGGTAGTAACCCCATCTCAAATCAAGCTTAGAATACACAATAGACCCTTGCAATTGGTCAAAGAGGTCATCAATGTGGGGTAGTGGATATTTATTCTTAATGGTCACCTTATTCAATTCCCGATAATCTATGCATAACCGCAAACTCCCATCTTTCTTCCTCACAAATAAGACCGGTGCGCCCTAAGGCGACACACTCGGTTTAATAAAGCCAATCTCTAGGAGTTCTTGCAACTGAATTTTCAACTCCTTAAGCTCCGCGGGCGCCATCCTATACGGTGCCTTAGAAATTGGTGAAGTCCCCGGAATAAGCTCAATACAAAATTCTAGCTCTCTATCGGGTGGCATAGCATGGTCGGTAGAAAATACATCGGGAAACTCACATACTACCGGAACCTCTTCTAATTTCGGTGAAGACTTCTTCCTATCAACAACGCATGCAAGATAACCCGTACACCCTTGAGACAATAATTTTCTAGCCCTTAGAGCAGAAATAAAATGCAAGCCACTCGATGCATGATCACCCACAAATGTAAATTCAGGCACACCCGGCATATAAAAAGTAACCCGCTTTTTATGGCAGTCAACTATAGCATGATAAGCACATAACCAGTCCATGCCAAGAATCACATCAAAATCACGTATAGGTAGAACTACCAAGTCCGCATGCAAAGTGTGATCACCCACCAATACATCACAAGATTTAAACACTTCAGATGCGAGCATATATTCCCCGAGCGGGGTAGACACTTCAAGCAAATATGGCAAAGGTTGAGGCAGTACACATAGATTCTCAACAAAGTGCGAAGCTGTAACGCTCCGGAACTTTACGTGATCGTCTGGCCAATATGATAAGCCTTAACGTGGAAGACTTCGTATGCCTGGGTAGGCTAAGGTAAGGCCGATACCCTTGGGATGTCCAATTTACGCTCGTTAGCGTGTTAGAGTCTCTATTGCACAATTTAGCATTGTTGGAAACTCGACTCGGTAGAGTGTTATCTTCCTTAATTATTGTTTATGGTCTTTGAGATATCCTAGATCTTCGAGTACTTGTTTGAATAAATTTTATATCCTTATAATCATGTTTATTAAGTTTACATGTGGTCGCGACGTTCAAAGTATAGTCGTCATCATATGTTTGATTTCGCGATTCGCATATCGTTAACGTATCGCCTTTGGTACTTTGGTCGCACTTAATTTTGGTTTGACCTTGGGTATGTGTTTGTGAAACTTCATTAGGCTTATAACATGTTTTAAAACAAGTATGTATGCTTGTTCGTTCGTTGTTTCGATCGTGGGTTGTCCTACGTAATTTCGTCCGTTGTATAGCAAATTACGGACCGATTTTGGCACGCGTCTGAATTGTTTCGATTGAGGAACCCTCGAGAACATTTTTATTTGGTTTGGGGTTTTTAAGGCTTCTACTTAGGACATTTACAGAGTGGCAGGAGAAGAAATCGCGTCGTTTCGTCGAACGGTGTTCAAACTGGAGCCATCGCAAGTTGGACGCGCGCAGCACGGTTACTGTAGCAGCGCACTGTAGCAGCGAGCAGCTGGGTTGCTGCTTTGATTTTTTATGTTCATTTCCTATTCTACCCTCATTAAACCCCCTCTAAGCCCCTCCTAACACCCATACTTAGTCCTAGTGATGTCTTAACATGTGAGGGGAGTTAATTAAGGTTTGATTAGTGGGTTTAATTAAGGAGGAACCCCCACAACATTTAGACACATCACCCACTTATTCCCTAACCATTTTAGACCACAAACTCAAAGTCTAACACCTCATATTCAACCATTGACTTCAAAAAACGGGATAGAACTTCTTGAGAGCTAGAGAGAGAGTCTTCTAGGGTTCTTGAAGGTCCATCCATGGATTCCAAAGCTTGAGAGCTTCATTTCCCAAACCAAGCCATGGAATTGAAGAGGAGGTTGAAGACAACAACTTCCACCGATTAGAATTTCGTTTTGCTTGCTTGATGGGGCTGATTTGAGGTAAGTTACTACACCTATCTCTCTTTGTTTTTGCCCCATTGACCCTAGGGAAAACAACCTTTGTGTTATGTGAGGTCAATGGGTGCATTTAGGGCTTTTCTAGAGATGCCATGAACCCTAGATTTCTAAATAGAGATTTTGCTTGGATGAACCTACTTGGGACCTTGATTAGCATGTTATTAATGGGTAGAGTAGCCTATTCATCCTTGTTATGTGATTTATTCATGTGTTGTGAGCATGATTGGTGAAGTTACTTGGAAGGGTATATGCCCAAATGATGAATTGGCTTGGATGAATATGATTAAAACCTTGATTAGTATAATATACATGAGTAGTATAGTATATTAATCCATTTTATGTGATTTGTTCATGTTTGGTAGGCATGATTGTTGAGGTGACCTAAATGGGTTTATGCACAAAAATGTGAAATTGCCCTATGTTGCCTTGTTAAGTGTTTTGTTGGGATTATGTGGGTTTAATGAACTCGAAAATATGGTGATTGATGTTAGTTATGAACATGGGGAGGGTATTGTAGCCCAAGCTTCTATGTCCTAATTTTTGGAAAGTGTACATTAGACTCAACGGAGTCATTTTAAGTTTGATAATGTGCTTAACGAACTTGGGATGAAATCCTACAACGATTGGATTTCGTTTGATTAATGTTGTGAAATGCATAGTCTCCAAACTTTGAATGGAATTATAATTATGTTGGGTCAATTTCTCCTCACTATTTGGCCAATAGTGGGATGTGGTCTCGAGATAGAGCCATCTAGCCTAATTTCGAGCTCCCATTTCTCATCCGGAGACTGGATGAATGTAACGAGTACTCAAAAGGAAAACTGATGAGTTGTGATTATTTGGGGACGAAACCCCAGGGTATGATTGGTTGGGTATTGAACCCGGATTTTGGATTGAGGATGAATTCCCATGGTAAGTTTGGTTGGGTGTTGGACCCGGATTTGGTTGTAACAGTTCGATTTACGTTTCTTGTTACACATGTTTATTTATGAGCATTTATATGAAAAATATTATGCTATGTGGCTTATGTGGGATTATGTGCTTGATAATTAAGTGCATGTTTATTTTTGGTATACTAGTATGATACCATGATACTTATATGTTCATGCATTATGCCATGCCATGACATAATATACCATGAAGTTGCATTTAGTAACTTACTGGGTCATTATGACTCACTCCGTGTGGTTGTTTTTCCCTAGTGTATGCAGTGATCCTGTTAGTACGCGCGGCGACTCCGGATAGCAATTTCTAGTAGGTGGTCTTCCAAGCCATAAGCTTGGAGTTGTTTATTTGTGAGATTTGGATGTAAAGTTATGTAGACTTTACTTGGGTAGATTTTAGTAATATGTTATTGTTATGTATTTGGGAGCCGGTTGTATAGCCGAGCTTTTGTATCTTTAGAAATTATTCCCGTGTCATTTCGAGCATGTGTGGCTCGTTTATTCTAGTATTGTGTATTGTTATTCCTACCTCCGACAGTTTTAGTCGCGAGATCTTGGTTGGTGGTTTAGCTTTGATATTATATTGTTGTAGTTGAATTGTTCCTCCGGCATGTTGTAGCCGTTGAGTGGTGTTTATCAGGTTGGGTTTTTGTTAGTTGCCGGCCTTGGTTACCGATGGTTTGTTGCGCGTGTCTAATGTTGCATCACGTGCGTCGAATTTTTGGGCCGAGAGATTTACTATCTCTTTGGTTGTTTATATTTCGGAGCTTGTTAGCTCGGGTCCCCTTTTGGTTTTGCTTCCGCAGGTTTTAGTTTTTATTATCTTGTATCGCCGTTATGGCTATGTCTTCTTGTCTTGAGCTTGTTGCTCATCTTTTGACTCGCACCATTATGCTTAGCAGGTGCTTGTCTGTCTCTTAGCTTGTCCTGATGGCACGACCTTGGGATCTCGTCTTGGGATCCCGGTCGGGTCGTCACAGAAGCAACATAAGAATGTGAAGACCCTGGGTCTATGAGAACTCGAGCCTTATGATCAAATATAGAAAGAGTACCTCCTATCACTGCCGTAGACCCCTGAACCTCGCGCTGATCAAGCGCAAACACACGCACCTTGGGTTTCCCATCTACACTCCTCTTGGCTCCACATTCCCGAGCCACATTGACTTTCGGGCACTCCTTCCTAAAATGAGTACCATCTCCATAAAGAGTACACTTTCCTAGCTTTGCCCAACACCAATCAACTGAGTGTCCTAGCTTCTGACAATAGCTGCAAGTCATACTCCCACTACGCTGTCCTTGTTGTCCCTGAGAAGAAGAAGTATTGTTGCCCTGCTTCCCAGACTGTGGCCTACCTTTGCCTCCACCTCTCCTATCTCTGTTTCCTTGGTATCCCCTTCTGTTACCTGAATTATTTCCCTGATTAGTGTTCTGAGTAGACTGTCGTGCATTACTAGAATTATTCTTGCTCCGGTGCTCCTCAATATCCTGCTCCACCTCATAAGCTCGATCAACTGCACTCCGATAATCAGTGAGCTTAAGTGCTAGAATTTGCTTCCTAAATTCAGTTCTCAACCCCTTAACAAACTTATGTCCTCCGTGCTCAAGAGGAATCGATATGTACAATAGCGGCTCAATTCAGTGAACTTCGCGGAATACTCCGCTACAGTCATACTACCCTGCTCAAGATCATAAAATTCTTTCTCCCTTTTGTTGCGAACTACATCCGGCACATACTCATTTTTAAACTCCCTTTGAAAATTAGCCCAAGTGATAGGAACTTGTTGAATCTCCCAACTTTCCTTCAACACATTCCACCAATGCTCGGCGGCTCCCTTGAACTTAAATGTCGCTAGCATGACTCTCTCCTCATCGGTACACCCCAACATAGATAGCACCTTAATCATCTCTTCCATCCACAACTCAGCCTCCCTAGGTTTCGGCTCCCCAAGAAATGCACTAGGCTTCAGCTTAAGAAATCTCTCTAGAAGAGTGGTGTCATTCCTCGGTCTCGGTGGTGGTACAACTTCCTCATGTCGAGGTGGCGGTGGTGCTCCCTCAGCTTGACCTCCCTGGCCTGCCCCTGCCAGAAAAGCCATCAACCTACGGTGTAATTCTGCCATATCCGGACCCACCGAATTCTGTGGCGGCGGTACCTCAGCTTCAGGCTCCACCGGACCTCTCCTGGGCCTACCTCTACCACGGCCATTGCCATCCCTAGGATTATCCATCAAACCCCTACAAGAATTCACTCGACGTTAGAATCAACACACAAATAACCAACCCACCTAGGCCATGGAACCTATCCTGGCCGACAGCTAACCTATAGCTCTGATACCAAGTGTGACAGCCCGACCCGGACCCCAATGCGAGATCCCGAGCCGTGCCGTCCAAATAGACAATAACACAAGCATGCGCAAGTAGGATTATAAAATTCATGTGGCGCAACATCGCATACAAATAACAACTCGGCTACACTTGGCCGGAAAATAACTTAAAATAAACAAGTCATCGGCGACGTTACATCCGGAACCCACCAACTACTCCTACAATTTTAACACATGCTTATAAAAACCTCAACGGCCACAACATGCCGGAGACAACAACAACAATAATATTTAAAAGAGCTTTAGCGGAAGAAACTGTAGCGAACCATTAACATATAAACAAGCTCGACATATAAGTCGGCATACAAAAGATTACGAGTGTTAAGTCATTAAGTTACTACAACAACAAAATCCCCAAAGTCAAGTCTAGATGACTTGCTTCCCAACGTCCTTGCCAAAATAAAAGACTAACTACCAAAAGTCCCAAAGGAGCAACTTGAGCTCACAAGCAACCAAACGTGATATAGCGAATCTAGCGTGAACCGTCTCCTCGGCTCGGATCTAAGGAAAACAAAACAAACAAATAGGGTAAGTCGAAAGACTTAGTAAGTTACTAAAAATGCATGTTCATGATATAGCATGGCATTTATCACAATTATGGCTTATGATCATCATATAGCACTTAGCACATTTTTCACATAAGTGCGGAAAAGTAAATCATACAAATAGGATATAATATAGGCACGGCCGCTTCGTAGCTCCTGCAAAACAGTTTGTTATCCCAATATCGTGACTACGATGCTCGTGACTTCGCATCGATATACCGAACTCCGCCGGTTAATAGCAGCCTGTGACGCACGTATTGTTACGGCAAAGGGGCTACTTCCCCATTGCGGCCTACAATGGAGGGGTGTGTGAGGTCCTAGGTACGGCGATCCATAGCGAGCACGAATCTCTCAATTCGTGAAGGCTATACATCGTCCTACCCTGACATAAAAAATCAAACCAAATAGTGCCAGCTGGACTTAATGCAATGCACAAGTAGATATTTACTCGTCAAGACCAAATAATGATCGAATTCGACAAGAGCGAACTCGACCGACAAAGTAGGGTATAAATCTCTACAATAATTCATGTCAAGGCAATTAATTGCTCATAACCAAACAATCACAACGGGTTCAAATGCACATAATTAATACTCAACTTAAAATTGAGTAAACTCGACCAAACGGTGTCCAAACTTCGTAGGGATTGATATTAGAGCTTAACATGTTCAAATCTTCCCTAGAGTCGACTCCGTTGAGTCTTTACTAAAAATTCCAAATTTCGGGTAATTGAAGCTATGTGCTTCATAACTCAACCTAGGCCATTACTAAGCTCATCTAGGTCATAAATTCATCAAGGCATTATAATGTGATTCATATTCATCATAGGTTCCAATTTTGAGGATAGAACACATAACAAATTCACAACATATCATATAGGCTCAAATTAGGGCATTCTCATATAACAACACTTCCATCAACAAATATAATACATGTTTCTAACATGTTCAAAACCTTAAATAGACAAGATGAAAGAGTATTATAAACTTTATTAAGCATAAAATCCTCCTACACATGCTCCTAGTAAGTTCATACTTTTAAAACACAAGAAGAGCATAGGATGCATATATGTGTCCTCATTGACCTCAATCATCATAAGCTTTGTTTTCCTTAGGGTCAATGAGAACTAAAAAGAAGAAGAAGAGAAGTAACTTACTTGTATTCTACACCCAAGAAAGCAAATGAGAAAACTAATCGGTTGAAAATGATCTACTCTTCAAGTTCTTCACTTCTTATGGAGGTGGCTTGAGCAAATGAGGGAAGGATCATGGAGGATGAAGACGAGAGCTTCAAGAAGCCATGAGAGAGCTCGAGAGAAATGAAATCCCGTTTTTGGAGAGTGAGGAAGAAGAATAAGGGTCAAACTCATCAGATGTGGCTTATATTGGTCTAAAATCTGAGTGGGACAAGTGTCAACATATTGTGGTTAGTTAAAATCTGATTTTGGGCTTGTTTAATCCACTCAAACACTCACTAATCCAATCTTAAAACTAGTTAGAGATGTTAGGACATAAGTAAGGAGGGTTAAGGAGGTTTAGGGTCAATTAGGATGGGGGTTAAGGGTCTAATTGGTCACAAATCAGATTGCAAGAGAAAATTCCGTAGGTGGTTCTAGTACTTGAGGCGGGCGCCTCACACATATCTAGGCGGGCGCATGGACTTCTGCAAGCTTAAGTTCATTTTGCAATGCTCTCAGCATTGTCACGCGAGCTAGTGGTCAGAATTCGATGCGAGCGCATGGTCCAGCCCTTGAACTTGGTCTAAACATGTCCTAAATGGTCCCAAACTCATGGGCAACCATTCTAAGGTCTAACCCAACTCAAAACAAGTCGGAAACACACCCGAACAACATCCGGAACAAGGTAGAACAAGGCTCGAATCATGCGATGAATGGTTAACGAATCAAACACCAATCATACTAGGATAACTTGGACATGGAAAAGACTTGTTTAAACATGGTTATGACCTGAATACAAGTCCGAGAACTCAACGAACACTTCGCACGACGAAATACATGCAATACGAGCAACGAGGGAAATAGCTAAGGCCAAAACAAAGCAATCGAACCGGCGATTCAACAAGCAAGCATACATGATTCTAAACATGTTAAGAGCTTCATGAATGACTTATGAATGTTTCTAAATCATATATAGACTAAGTAAACATGCTCACAATCAACAAGAAAGCATGAAGGCAAGCACACAATGCACATGCAAGAATCCGGGGTGTTACAAATACTAACCCAAAGGTTGACTCCATTGAGTCCAATCTAAACTTTCCGAGAATTTAGGGAATAGAAGCATGGGCTTCAACATCCCCCTATGTTCATAACTATCGCCAATAACCATGTCCCCAATGTTCAATAAACTCACATAAACCCCACAAATTACTTAACAATGCAACTTAGAACAAATTGGCAATTTTGTGCATAAATTCATTCAAGTCCTCTTACCAATCATATTTTCCAAAACATGATTAAAACACACAACATGGTTTAATATACTCTATTAAACATGTATAACATAATAATTAGGCTTACAATCATGTTTAACAAGCCAAAACATACTTTGGGAAAAATCCCCTTCCAAGTATCTCTACCAAATCAAGCTCAATATTCATGGGTAATTCACATAGCCAAGTTTAATAGACTATTTAACACATGAATTTCATGTAAATCAAGGTCTCACATAGGTTCAACCAAGTTCTATCAAAATTGAAAACCTAGGGTTCATGGCATTTCTACAAACCCTAACAATGGCATCCATTGACCTCACATAGCAATTGATTGTTTCCCTAGGGTCAATGGAGCCCAAAAGAAAAAAGAAGAGGGGTAGAAACTTAGTGTCAATCAGCCCTCACAAGCTGCAAATCCCGAATCCTAGAGATGAGGTTCTTCTCCTCCACTCACTCTTCAAGTTCACGGGCAGATTTGGGGAAAGAAGACCCAAGGCTATGGCTTCCAAGATTGAGCCCTTCAAAACCCTAGAATCGCCACTCCTAAGCTCTCTCTCAAGTTCTCTATTGAGTGCTCGTAGAAATCGCAAGGTTGAAGTCGTATCTGTTGGCCGACTGAATGAGAGAGTGCGTAAGTTTTTGATTTAAGTGGGGGATTAATTCTCTTAATTAAACCACTAATCAACCCCTAAAACCTCTAATAGATGTTTAGGACAAGTTTAGGCTAAGTAGAAGGGTTTAGGTTAGGTTTAAATTGGGTTTAATTGGATAAAAATCAGACAGTGCGTAAAAGGATTGAAAATCCCGTAATCTGCCCCTGGACCTCATGCGGGCGCATGGCATCCCTTGATGCGGCCGCATCATAGCTGCATCGAGCATTCCAAGTTTTGTTGCTTCCTCGCTCGATCCCGGACTCTCCCGCATGCATTCTCGAGTCCTTCCAAGCCAAAAAGGGTCTACAATTCAACCTTAATAACCTCCAATCAATAACCAAAACAATCAAGCCTCAAACCTCAACAAAACATGGCCAAGAACTCAGGCAAAACTCTCCCGAACGACAACCGAAAAAGTCAAACGGAGAAAGGTTAACGCTAGAATCAAACTAGCAACCAAACCGACGATGCAACTAGCATCCAACCAACATCTAAGGCATATAAATGATGTTATGAATGCCTTCTAACAATTATCCATGTGATTACAACATAAATCACAAACCCGAGATTCAAAGCATCTCGCGAAAGAAAAATGCATACGTGCATCTCAAACAACGTCAACGAACATGCTATTAACTCCAAACTTATGAGTGAGCTAAATGAACATGTTTATGATGATTATAACTGTATGAATCCATGCATAACACAAGCAAGTCCTATTTCAGGGTTTTACATTCTCCCTTACTTTAAGGAATTTAGCCCCTAAATTCTTACCGTGGTCATCAAACAAATGAGGATACTTCTCACGCATCTACAACTCGGTCTCCCAAGTCGCTTCCTCGATCTCATGATTCTTCCAAAGAACTTTCACCAATGGAATTCTCTTGCTCCTTAAAACTTGCTCTTTGGTATCAAGTATCTTCACCGGCTGCTCCACATAAGACAAGTCTGGCTGAAATGTAATCTCTTCATACTCAAGAACATGGGAATCATCCTTAAGATATTTCCGAAGCACGGACACATGAAACACATTATGGATCTCTAACAAAGACGGCGGTAAAGCCACCCTGTAAGCCAAACTCCCAACTCGCTCCAAAATCTCAAAAGGTCCAACGAACCTTGGTGATAATTTCCCTTTCTTCCCAAATCTCTTAGTACCCCTTCTAGGCGATACCTTAAGAAATACAAGGTCTCCAACCTGAAATTCCAAATCTGTCCTTCTATTATCCGCATAACTTTTCTGTCGACTTTGAGCGGTGAGCAATCTATCCCGAATTAATTTCACACTCTCAACTGACTACTGAACAATCTCTGAACCCCATAATTTTGCTTCTCCAACTTCATCCGAACAAATAGGAGATCTACACTTCCTCCCATAAAGAGCTTCATACGGTGCCATCTCGATGCTTGATTGGTAGCTATTGTTGTACGCAAACTCTGCCAAAGGAAGGTGTGTATCCCAACTCCCTTTAAAATCCACTGTACAAGCCCGCAACATATCCTCAAATATTTGAATTGTTCTCTCGGACTGTCCGTCTGACTGAGGGTGAAAAGTTGTGCTAAAATTCAACTTGGTCCCCCTAGCTTCTTGCAAAGCCTGCCAAAACCTCGATGTAAATCTCGGATCCCTGCCGAAACAATACTAATCTGAACCCCGTGCAATCTAACAATCTCCTGCACATATAATGCCGCTAACTGACTCAATGAATATGTCATCGTAATCGGAATAAAATGAGCCGACTTCGTGAGTCGATCAACAACAACCCAAACGGCATCAAAACCTCTACGAGTACGCGGAAACCCCGAAACAAAATCCATCGTAACATGTTCCCATTTCCACTCCGGGATATCCAACGGCTGCAACAACCCCGCGGGTCTTTGGTGTTCTAGCTTTACCTGCTGACAAGTTAAACACCTCGACACATAATCCGCTATTTGTCGCTTCATGCCATTCCTCCAAAATTGTTTCTTCAAATCTCTATACATTTTCGTACTCCCCGGATGGATAGTGTACTTTGCCTTGTGAGCTTCATCCAATACAAGTCGTTTTACATCCTCAACTGAAGGAACACAACTCTACCCTTGCAAGTCAAAATCCCATCTTGGTTCATCGCGAACTCATACTCCTTATTCCCACTCAAACCATAAACCTAGACTCAGTCTCCGAGTCTACTATCTTAAAAAAAAAACCAACCAAGTAGGCGAAAATCAAACTACCAAAAATCCCACATTCACAAGTTCAAAAATTTTCAATAACCATAATACCAAGCACTTTAGGTTGAAAATATCTTGACTCATACTTGAGTCGCATAGCACTCACAAATTCCATGACTAATTAATTAAGCATGTGAATTCCAAATATATCATCGGAGCGTATTCAAGGACTTTATAAACATAAGTCTCCCGAAACTATTTGCTTCGGAGCTACAACATGAAATATAAATACAAGAATTCTAAATCATGAGAGGTAAAGATGGCCGATAGAGCAATTCACAACTTAAGGAAGAGTGTTCCACAACACACTTCTAAAACAAGTAAGTTAACATTCAGGATCATGCAAGTCATACTCGCAATTTCCAAATCATAGACAATGCACATAAGAGCACATAATAGCATCATGTGAAAATTTATTCCATTTATTTTCCTTTTCTTCTGGTAAGAGGTTTAGTCAATTTCTAAACCTCTTTTGATCACCAATTTAGGGTACCGGCTAAATTGGATTTCAAAAGCTTTCGTTGCAAGGATGCGAAGGGCTATGAGAAAAATCTTAAACATCCTTTATTACAGTCTCACATAATCATGCAACAGTGTAATCATGGTATATTCATAAGGCAATAATAATCAAGATTTTATCATGTAATACTCTAAACAAGTTACATTGCTTACTAATGCATATAAGCATGTTCATACTCAAATACAACTATTCCCGTTAGACATATTTATTACTCTTGTAAACCATGTCTTTTCTTTTAACAGAGTGCATCTACCATGCATGCTCACATAAAATCCATATGTTAATTCCCCTCACAAATACAATACATGTGTTAATACTAGTCATGTTTATACTCTACATACAACGTGTACATTTCACCCATAAATTAATCCTCAAGCGAATGATAAGATTCCTATCTTTAGCAATGCTACATGTATACATGCATATCATGCAAACGTGATATACAATTACCAAGTATCATCATACTTGAACTCATATACTTCATGTAGTTCATATAACTCTTAGCCACGCATACGACACAGTCAAGCAATTACTATGTTATGTGTAATTACTAATCCAATCATATATTCTCATAAAGTTCCATCGTGCTAATTTTCTATACAATGGTAATTCTAACAAATTACAAGGTTTGTATATCCACTATACTCGCCTAACAACATTTTCATAACGAATCCAAGGAAGAGAGGTAATATTCGCTCTAGCATCCTCAATCATCAAAACTCCGTAAAATCTATCGTTAACTTAACCAAAAATCACGTCTTCAACAAAACACACACGAAATACCCTCGCGTGGTAACGACACTCTATTAGTCGCGTTAAACGGCACACCCGTCCGTAATAGTCCTAACTCGTCTCATATCCACCAAGTATACACCGCGCGATTCAAGCGTATCCTACTCGCATAAAAATCACACAATAATATTTAAATATATTATTTATAACATCACACATATCTATATAAAGTATACAAATTTAACGCACCAGTAGTAATTACCACTAGTAATATTATCACATATACATTCTTCATATATGCATAACATAGACATATATATAGGCATACTAAAATCACATTTTCATTCCACAATTGATTGCCTACCGACAAATCAAGATTCAACCCAAAACCATAAACCAATCCCAAGCCGGGACATCCTCCCCGATAATATCAATAAATCGAGGAAAACAAAAATCAATAAACCTCAACACACAATGCAATGTATGTATGAATGCATATGAGCTACCGATATAACGTGTACTCATAATAACTATAATAACAACCTTACTATATGTATAAGGTATTACCTCCTATCTCGGATAGGTCTCAAAACTCCGCAATGGCCAACCGCCACGCACGCATACAACCTCAAACTCGTTCGTCTATAACCATCTCACTAAGAGTCACTAGACCGCTCATTAGCACTCCTAGAGTCATAAATCCTCAACTGAAGGCAATCCTTTCTAATGTGATCACCATCAAAAGCAAAAACTTAGCCTGTATTGCCCCAACACCTATGCTCGGTGTTTCATTTCCCAAGCATAATTTACACAATGATTCATCACCTCGTCATCTATGACAATAGGTAAAAGCATCACTCCGCTTACTGGTCTACGGATTTTCACAATTTTATGAGGTACTAACTGCCCTCTAACCACATCATCAACCTTAATATTCCCTGAGGTCCTCTCTCAGGTGCGTTCCTTAATATTTAACTTTTTCTCATGAGTATAGTCCACAGCCCCTCGAAAATCCGCCAGCTGTAATAAAATAAATCGCCTATAATATTTTATCCTTAATCCTTAACTCTTTCACAATTCATGGAGTCTTCCTAGTCTCATTCGATACTAAGTGCGCTACTCTAATGCGCTAACTCCGTGATCTTCACTTAAATATTAAATCACAATATCATCATATTTGCCACCAATTCTTCGGTGGATTCTCAATCATGGATATTACTTGTACCACCTTATACTTATCAACATTGGCACCTTTACTAGTGCTAACACCCATTCTAGTTCAAACATCTTAACATACTATAACTCTCGACGTTAAGATATAACAAATCACACAAAACTAACCCCCAAACTAGGCCAAGGAACCTATCCTGGCAGACAGCTAACCAATAACTCTGATACCAACTGTGACGACCCGACCCGGATCCCAAGACGAAATCCCAAGGCCGTGCCGTCAGGAAACAAATAACAACAAACAAGTAGCAAATAATGGGTAGGGCCATAACGGCGATACGCCAACAACTCAAAACATATGCGGAAGCGAAATAAAATAAAACAGTGGCGCCCGAGCTAACAAGCTCAAACTAAAAACAACCAAAGAGATAATTAATCTCTCGGTCCAAAAATTCGACTCGCGTGCCGCAACATTGGGCACGTAGGACTAAACTCCCTGTCATGCAATTCAAATATATAGCATAATATAAACCAAGTCATCGGCGAAGCTACGGCCGGAACCCAACATTACACTAAGTCTAAGACTCTAGTCCAAGAACTCAACGGCTAAAAACATGCCGGAGAACAAACATAATACTTTACTGTCATGAAAGCATAATAAAACATGATCACCAAGTTTACCAAGCGCGACTAACACAAGTCAGCTACCAACAATACAAGTACCAACATCAAGAGAACGTATGGAAATATAACCACCAATATATATCAAGCATGACTACTACTTGTCGGCTACCAAAAGAATAGGCTAAACAACAATTACAAATATTTACAAATCATAATTTGGTTGGCTACCCATCATGAAGT
This sequence comes from Codonopsis lanceolata, assembly GCA_013146195.2. Taxonomy (NCBI): domain Eukaryota; kingdom Viridiplantae; phylum Streptophyta; class Magnoliopsida; order Asterales; family Campanulaceae; genus Codonopsis; species Codonopsis lanceolata. The sequence goes on from CM028380.1 coordinate 151,001,760, forward strand.
TTACATAACTTCATCTTTCCCAACGTCCTCACAAAAAAGGAAATAAACTATCTAAGTAGCAACCTTGCCACAAGAATACTTTGTCAACGCAATCTTCTTGATTTACTTGGATCCGCTCGTGCGACTCGGATCTAGGGAAAACAACCAACAAATAAAAGTAAGTCACAAAGACTTAGTAAGTTACTAACCATAACTTCCTATCATGGCATAATGCTCAATAATAATTTACATCATGCTATCTTTACATAATAACCTTTTATAAAAGAATCATGTTATGGCCTCCATGCTCAACATTAATAAAACATGTTATCATTGTTGTATAACATCTCACTAAAATCCATGTCAAGGCATTTTAGGCTTAACGATCATAATTCATGTTATTGGTATAACATAGCATTCCAATAATTTACATGTCAAGGCATATAAGCCTAGCAACAATAATTCATGCTTCTGGCATAATACCACATTCCAATAATATTCATGTTAAAGCATATTAGCTTAACAACAGTAATTCATGTTATTGTTATAACATAACATTCCCATAGTATTCATGTCAAGGCATATAAGCTTAACAACAATGATCCATGCTTTTGGCATAATACAACATTCAAATAATGTTCATGTTTAAGCATTTATGATTAACAACCTTAAACAACATGTTATCTATAAAGTATAACATTTATGAAACCAACACAACCATCATATCATATCCAAATCACAAAGCACATCATTCACATAAGTACTTGTGAGACAGTTCATATAAAGGGATATGATACCATTACCAATTCTTCCGCGTGTCGCTCTGCAAAAACACGTGCAAAACCTTTATGTGCCCTCGATATCCCTCTCGTAGATATCGGCGTCCCGAGACGCGATCTCCGCTCGAGTTCCATAGTTATCAAAGTCATGTGTATTACTACAACTGAGATAAACTACTTCCCCACCGTGGCCATCGATGGAGGGTGTGTGCAAACCCGGCACGGCGATCCATCGCGATCACGAATCTCACAATTCGTGAAGACGATGTATCGTCCCACCAAAGACTCAACAAACCGACTCCAGCTGGACTCAAAACCCAAGCACAAGTAATATATACTCATATGCTCAAAACAAGTAGGTAAACACTCTACCATCAAACTAGTCATGCTTTTCATCCACAACTAGCATAAATATCACAACAGAGAATCATATAAGTTCTCATAATCAAGTGTGCTTCACACACTTCAAAACTTCTTGGAGGCTCGACCTCCATGATTTCTACCCAAAATTCCATAGGACTTAAGATTATAGTTCCTAGCTAGGATTCATACTAACCCAAAGGTTGACTCCGTTGAGTCCAATCTAAACTTTCCGAGAATTTAGGGAATACAAGAATGGGCTTCAACATCCCCCTATGTTCATAACTATCGCCAATAACCATGTCCCCAATGTTCAATAAACTCACATAAACCCCCACAAATTACTTAACAATGCAACTTAGAACAAATTGGCAATTTTGTGCATAAATTCATTCAAGTCCTCTTACCAATCATATTTTCCAAAACATGATTAAAACACACAACATGGTTTAATATACTCTATTAAACATGTATAACATAATAATTAGGCTTACAATCATGTTTAACAAGCCAAAACATACTTTGGGAAAAATCCCCTTCCAAGTATCTCTACCAAATCAAGCTCAATATCCATGGGTAATTCACATAGCCAAGTTTAATAGACTATTTAACACATGAATTTCATGTAAATCAAGGTCTCACATAGGTTCAACCAAGTTCTATCAAAATTGAAAACCTAGGGTTCATGGCATTTCTACAAACCCTAACAATGGCATCCATTGACCTCACATAGCAATTGATTGTTTCACTAGGGTCAATGGAGCTCAAAAGAAAAAAGAAGAGGGGTAGAAACTTACTGTCAATCAGCCCTCACAAGCTGCAAATCCCGAATCCTAGAGATGAGGTTCTTCTCCTCAACTCACTCTTCAAGTTCACGGGCAGATTTGGGGAAAGAAGACCCAAGGCTATGGCTTCCAAGATTGAGCCCTTCAAAACCCTAGAATCGCCACTCCCAAGCTCTCTCTCAAGTTCTCTGTTGAGTGCTCGCAGAAATCGCAAGGTTGAAGTCGTATCTGTTGGCCGACTGAATGAGAGAGTGCGTAAGTTTTTGATTTAAGTGGGGGATTAATTCTCTTAATTAAACCACTAATCAACCCATAAAACCTCTAATAGATGTTTAGGACAAGTTTAGGCTAAGTAGAAGGGTTTAGGTTAGGTTTAAATTGGGTTTAATTGGATAAAAATCAGACAGTGCGTAAAAGGATTGAAAATCCCATAATCTGCCCCAGGACCTCATGCGGGTGCATGGCATCCCTTGATGCGGCCGCATCATAGCTGCATCCAACATTCCAAGTTTTGTTGCTTCCTCGCTCGATCCCGGACTCTCCCGCATGCATTCTCGAGTCCTTCCAAGCCAAAAAGGGTCTACAATTCAACCTTAATAACCTCCAATCAATAACCAAAACAATCAAGCCTCAAACCTCAACAAAACATGGCCAAGAACTCAGGCAAAACTCTCCCGAACGACAACCGAAAAAGTCAAACGGAGAAAGGTTAACGCTAGAATCAAACTAGCAACCAAACCGACGATGCAACTAGCATCCAACCAACATCTAAGGCATATAAATGATGTTATGAATGCCTTCTAACAATTATCCATGTGATTACAACATAAATCACAAACCCGAGATTCAAAGCATCTCGCGAAAGAAAAATGCATACGTGCATCTCAAACAACGTCAACGAACATGCTATTAACTCCAAACTTATGAGTGAGCTAAATGAACATGTTTATGATGATTATAACTGTATGAATCCATGCATAACACAAGCAAGCCCTATTTCAGGGTTTTACACAAACAATTCAACAACACATCAACAAAAGTTTAACATGAAATTCATGGAAGTTGTTTCACCATACAAAAATTAATACTTATTTTATTGGTTTTTATCCTAAAAATTTCATTGACTCCATCAAATGTCACGTTGACTTTCAAGTTCCATAGAAGGAAATTTCCATTGTATCGTAAGTAATAACAATTAACAAGAGTCAACACTATTGCATATAAGACTCTTATTGAAGAAGTCAATGAAAGTCATGGACAGTTATATATCATAGTTTCAAGGGTAAAAACTCATTCTGGGGACATTGATATGCGATGTAAATGATAAGCGAACAAATAAAACAACAAATATTTTGAAAATTTTTTTTTCAGAATCTACAATGGTTAGTCTTACAATTATATATTTCTATTTAAACAGACACCCTTAAGTCATTCTTTTAATATTGGTTTTATTCTTCATTTTACATTTTTGTATAGCTTGGTTGAAAAAAAATATATGTCGTGCGTTTAACGCACGGGTGAAAAAAACTAGTTACTCTTAAAGCCAAGCGTGGTGGTGAGGGAGCATGGTTTTGCAAGGATCAACATGGAGACAAGGGGTAGAAGGGTTGAGAGAAGATGCTAGAGGTGAGGGATGATGATCAATAGATTGGTTGTGGATAGTTGTAGAACGGGAAACTCACAAGTGTCGGGACAAGGCTTCGTAAACATCGTTACGAAATTTTGCATTTGATTTTCCTCAAGTGTCGATGACCAGAATAGAAATTAAGTGGAGAGACTTGGACCAATTTTATTCATCCTTATTCAAGGTAAAACCAACTATTTATAATAGTTGGGCGGGAAAACATAACAAACAAAACAGCTGAAACCATTATCTCCGCAGCTAAATGATGCTTAAGAATGATGACTAACCAAAATATAAGACCAATTCAGCGGTATGAGACTCTAATTGGTTGCAATTTGGACCGTGTCAACATTGAAAACCATTTCAGATGATGGGAGAGACGATGGTATCTGCTTAATTTGGCACATCATGGTTGGTTGTGGCGCGCTAACTTCCATATTGATGGTATCTGCTTCATTTGACACATCATGATTGGTTGTGGCGCGCTAACTTCCATATAGATGGTATTTGCTTAATTTGGCACATCATCGGTTGGTTGTGGCGCGCTAACTTCTATATTTATGATATCTGCTTCATTTGGCACATCATCGATTGGTTGTGGCGTGCTAACTTCCATATTCGGTCGTTTGTAGATCTTGCAAATCACCCATTCATCCAACTGCAAAAGAAATGCATCAACTAGGGACTAAATACAAAAACACAAAAAAAAAATTAAGAAAATATAATTCAATTTGTGCCTAAATAGTAAATGAACATTTAACATGATACTCTCTTCGTTTCGTGCAAAGAGTCTACTATTTTATTTTGAAATGTTTCATAAAGAGTTCACTTTCAAAAATTAAGGTATAAAAGTGTTATTTTATTACTAATGAACTACTAAAATTATCATTTTGTTAAAAAAATTTATTTTCAAACGGAAACTCTTTATTCGCAATAGAGAGAGTATTTAGCTGATATTTAAATGTTCAAGGTCTATAAATACTACCTCACCTATTCTGATGAGGTTAAGTGGTCAAAAAGATTAAACACACACAAATATACACATGTGAAGGGAAAATATTAGGGAAAAATATTAAAAAGTCCCACTAAAAAATTTGTATATCTTAAAAGTCTCAAAAATAATTTTTATATCCAAAAAATCTCAAAATCATAATTTTCATACCAAAAGGCCAGGTTCTAAATATCGTCAGGCGGCCGCTAGGCGACACACTAACGCTTAGGGGACTAGTCGGGGCGTAATCGAGGCCTAGAATTAAGGCATAATTACCATTTTGTTGATAATTTACATCAATGATCAAACACATTGACTACAAATTTAATTTTTTTATGTTTGTCATTTTATCAAACACTTGTCTATATTTGTAAAATGAAAAAAAATATACAAACCTACCATTAATCTCAATTCTCAACAACCCCAAAGCAATAAACCAGCCAAGTTTAGAACTAAAAAATAAAAAAATATTACTCACCTACCTACTACCTCTACAACCCACACTCTAACATATCTTCCCTAATCCCTTCTCATTCTAAATTCTGAGTCTCAAAACAGCCTATTTCTTCTTCTTTCTTCTATCTATCTGGTAGACCGACAACCCTTTTTTTTCCTTTTTTTTTTCTTCTCTCTCTCTCTCTCAGGCAGACCGACACTCCTCATTTTTTCATCCTCCAATCACTTTCCTCCTAGATCTAACCCTTTAATCTGTCCCCTCTCTCATCCCACCGAATATCAAAAAAATCAAACCCATTTTCTTTCTACCTCCTTCTCTGCCTCACTATTACCACTCCCCCTTCCTTCTCCAATTCGCCCCCCCTTCCTTCTCCGATCACTGCATGCCACAAAATTAAAGCTACAAAAATAAATTAAGGTCGGCGAGGTTTGGCGTAGGCACCTACTTGGTCGATTAGGCGGTGACTAAGAAAGTCACGGCGGTAAAGAGGGGCCTAGCGCCTAGGCGGAGCTAGGTGGGGAGTTTTAGAACACTACCAAAAAGTCCTAAATTACGTGTGTACAAACGTTGCTTTCTTATAAAAATTCATTTGGACAAAACATTATATTTTCTTTTCATTAATGTCAATGATAATAAGAATAGTATTGTATTTTTATTATTATTATAACAATAATACTATTATTATAATAGTAATATTATTATCTGCATTAACATTAATTATTAGCATTAAATACCAAAAGTCTATTTAAAAATTCATTTCTCAATGATTCCAGAACAATTATTTAATGCATATAGCCTAAAAGTAATCTTTTCATACTAATAAATCAAAAAAAAACATTTACACTTTTATAAAATTGTTGTAAGAATATTAGTAGTAGTAGTAGTAGTGAAAATGATGATGATAATAATAATAATAATAATAATAATAATATGATTATTGTTATTAATAATAAAAATATTATTTATTAATAGCAATATTAGTATTAATTAATGATAGTGATATTATTATTATTATTAATTAATAATAATAATATTATTAATAAAAATAATCATATTAATAGCAATTTTTTTATGTTATGTTGTTATTATTAATAGTAAGTTATTTATTTTTGTTGTTGTTATTTTTTTATAAATATTATTATTAATTTATCTAAAATATTGAATCAAAAAATAATTGAAATTAAAAATAAGTTTCATTTCAAATAAAACACTATACTCTAACGATGTTAGAAGAAGTGTTAAGTTTTAGATTTGTTGGTATTAAGAATTTAACTTTGAGACTTTTTAGATAGAAGAAATTATTTTTGAGACTTTTTGGATATAAGAATTTTTAAGTGAGACTTTTTGGTATAGCAAAACACACCATAGGGCAAGTGTAGTTTACAAAAGTTAGCAATTAGGCCACTGAAACGTTAAATTTTGTGAAGTGACCACTGTACCTGAGTTATCTTGCAATTAAACCTCATTTTTGGATGGATGTTAACTTAGGTTAAATACCAATTTTGCCCTCATCCTTGATATGATATTGGGGGGTTAGAAATTGACAAGTCCAAGTTCAAGGGCATATGTGACAACTTGAAGCTACAAGGGATTGAAGTGTTTATCATGCAAAGATTGGATCAAGAATTATGAGTAACATGCGGCGCTTTTATGTGTTATTTACTATTTTATTATTTTAGGTTATTTAATTGTTTCCTAATTTAAATAGCTCTCTTGTTTTAATTAGGTTTCTTGTCCCTAAAGTTTATGTTTAAAAGTTTCCTTTTAATTAGTTTTCTTTTCTGCAAAAATTAAGATTTATTTTGTAAGCCTATATAAAGGCATTATTAAACATTGTTTTGAGAGTTGATTTTTTGATTAATAAAATTGAGTTGATTTTCTGGATAGAAAATTGTATTCTTATTTGAGTGTCCTGGATTGGAAGCTTAGATTATAAACATCTCGAATTCGTTGTTTATAATTGAATTTGACTTATCATTTGGAGAATCATCCCAATTGTGGCGCCATTCACAATTCTAAGGTTTGCGTCATCTCGAGAACGTTGGGTCGCGAAGTCATTCATCCTAAAACTTTTATAGGAGATCTTAGGTCCTCATCATTTGGTATCAGAGCAATCCTAGCTATGATAATTTCATTCTATCTTAATTTTGCGTATTATCATTCTAGTTGTTAAACCCTAATTTTCGCTAGGGTTCGTGTTCGTGTTTAAAAATAATAAAAATAATAAAAATAAAATTATTGTTTTTATTTTTCTTCTAGTTGTTTTGAACTTAGATCATCAATCCTTGTTTTGTCTTGTTTTTTTTTTTCAATTTCGAAATCCTAATTGTTCTAGGATTTGTTGTTTATAAAAAAAAATTTTTTTTTGTGACTTTGAGTGCATACTTGCAAGGAAGTGAATCACCAAAATAATCATGTCCGAACTTCCTAAACCTTTGGCTATTGATGATTGGACAGAGTTTTTTCGAGAGATAGTGGACAGTGTATTCATGATTGAGGAATGAAGAAAGCGCATATTTCGTACTAGATGTTACATGAGTAATAAGGCATGTAGTATGGTTATTGATGGAGATAGTATCTCTAATTTTGCTAGCTCCTATATGGTTGAGAGGTTAGGGCTACCAATCTTTACATATCTGCAGCCTTATGATTGAGTTGCTAGGGCTACATGTCGATGGGCAAAGGCATGTCTCCCAACAAACCTTAGCCACTTTCCGAATAGGGAAGTATTCCGATATGGTGGTTTGTGATGTAGTACCGATGGAGGTTGGTCACTCATTACCTGGGAAACCATGGCAAACAGACCGAGGAGCAACTTATAATTTGATGGGTACAAAGAAATATAATTTCATGTATGAAAATAAGGAGATCTCTTTAGTGCCTTTTAACACATGTTCAAGTTAGTGATGATTTATTGGTTTTGCAACAAGCATAAGTGAATGGAAGATTGAAAAAAAATAATTAAAAAAGAGAAAATTGAAAAGAGAGAATTGAGAAAGAAAGAATTGAAAAGGAAAATATTTAGAAAGAAAGGCTTGAGAAAGGGAAAATCGAGAAGGAGGAGGAAGAGCGAGAAAGGGTAGAGAAAGAAGAAACTGAAAAAAAAAAATAAAAAATAATAGTTGTTTGAGAAGAATTGAAGTTACTACATGCATATGAAGACCCGTTTGATTTTTGAATTTCAAACTTTGTCTTGTTGTTGGTTAATCAAACAGATGATCGATGACTACTTCTTCTTAACTCAATAGGCGGATTGGATGGATCTTGTCTCACGGGCGGCTCATCGGGTTGCATCTGCAGATTTGAGGACAAATCCTTTTCAAGAGGAGGAATATGATATGATATTGGGGGGGTTAGAAATTGACGAGTCCAAGTTCAAGGGCATATGTGGCAACTTGAAGCTAAAAGGGATTGAAGTGTCAATCACGCAAAGATTGGATCAAGAATTAGGAGTAACATGCGCGCCTTTATGTTTTATTTACTATTTTATTATTTTAGGTTATTTAATTGTTTCCTAATTTAAATAACTCTCTTGTTTTAATTAGGTTTCTTGTCCCTAAAGTTTATGTTTAAAAGTTTCCTTTTAATTAGTTTTCTTTTCCTGCAAGAATTAGAATTTATTTTGTAAGCCTATATAAAGGCATTATTAAACATTGTTTTGAGAGTTGATTTTTTGATTAATAAAATTGAGTTGATTTTCTGGATAGAAAATTGTGTTCTTATTTGAGTGTTCTGGATTGGAAGCTTTGATTATAAACATCGTGGATTCGTTGTTTATAATTGAATTCGACTTATCAGTTGGAGAATCATCTCAATTGTGGCGTCATTCACAATTCCAAGGTTTGCGTCATCTCGAGCGTGTTGGGTCGTGAAATCATTCATCCTAAAACCTTTCTAGGAGATCTTGGGTCCTCATCGGTCCTCTTCATCATCATTTTCTCTGATTCTTTTGGCATTTTGATTTCCAGATTTGAAAATTGCAGGAGAACACCAAATCTAATATCAAATCAAAACTCATATCTAAATTTCACCTATCTGATTCCCGATTTAATCACCATTGGTGATACAAACTCGGTGGGAGGGGCAACCATGGCGGAAGAGGAAGCATTGGAACATATCTAAATTTCCAGATCTGGTTTTCTTAGGCATAACCCAGATCTACTTCAAGAGTTTCCAGATCTGATTGTTTATGCATATTTTGAGTGATTTTCCATTGTATTGAAAGAATTTCCATTGCAAGTCAAATTGTCAAACATAATTTCAAGAATTATGGAAATTGTTTGCATAAATCATACTATCACACAAAATGCAGTCAAGAAACAAGATCGAGTTCTAAAAAAACACGACGGAGAAGGAGATCTATTGATCTTAGCAGGAGGAGGTGCACGGAATTGCAAGCTTGTTGCTGCTACCGTTACCATTGTTGGCCTTGACTGACCTGATGAAAGACGAGGGTGCAAACTCCAGATCATCGTCTTCGTTGTCGCCGTTGTCAATGTCGGTGCCCTAAGAAGCTATAACCTGAGCTAACCTCTGAGCAGCGGCTTTGGTGATGAAGTTCTAAGTGCACTTAATATTGGAAATGCCGGTGGTGAGGGAGGAAAGGGAGTGGTGGTAATATGACGAGACTTCATCGGAGAGGAGGAACCGATTGTGACGCTAGATTCGTTGTTCCACTAGCGAGCATAGACTGTATCAGTTTCGAGGCCAGGGCTTCACTATAAGCAGGCAGAGCTTTTCGTCAGACGACGATTGATGATCTTCAATCTTCACGTCGCTAAAATGGATGAGTTTGAATACTGAGGCTAACACTGCGGAGACGACATTAAACTATTGAAAGAGCGAACCTAGAAATCGGTTGCCTGAGTTGAGTGTGTGTGAGAGAGAGAGAAAGAGAGATGAAGGGAACACATAATACCTAGATCTCCCTGGTCCATGCTTAGATATGGTGTTCTCCAATTTTCCAGATCTGGGTTACACCAGATTCGGAAATCAAAATGCCAAAAGTAACCCAATTGTCTAGCTCCCACTCAACTCAAGTGATTTGTAGATGATACCCGGATTTTTTTTGTGACTACCTAGTTTTTGTAACTTTGTAAATCTCTTGAATCTGAGATTTTTGAATTTGGAATTTTTTTCAAGGAAGATGAAGACGAGGGAAAAATTGGTATTTAACCTAAGTTAATGTCCAAACTTAACGTCCATCAAACAATTGGGTTTAATTGCAAGATAACTCTGGCACAGTGGTCACTCTAAAAATTTTGACGTCTCAGTGGCCTAATTGCAAGCTTTTGTAAAGTATAGTGACTCAAATGTGTGTTTTGCCTTTTGGTATTTTTCCCAAAATATTAAGCTTTGTCACATATTCTCTCTCCCCCAAAAAAGAAAGTATTAGGCCCCGTCTGGTAACGCATTTTTGACAAAAACGATAGAGCGTTTTCATAAAAAATGTTTCAATGCCTCGTTTTTAAACGAGTGTTTTAGAAACTGGGGGGCGTTTCTAAACGCCAGAATTGGTAGCGGGAATAGAAAACGCAACCATCAAAACACTGCTGAAAAATAATTTTACAGCATTACCCTTCGGTAGTATAAAAGAGTTTTTCTCTCCCCTTCGTCTTCTCAGGTCGCTCTTTGCGATGATGTGCTTCTCTCCAAAGAAGCTATTTGCTTTGCTCTCAGAAGAAGCTATTTGCTTTGCAATCAAATATAGCACAAGAATCACACCTAAATAGCACAAGAATCACACCTAAACAAAAACCGATCGACAGAATCAAACATTTCAATAACTTCACCAAACATCACAAAACCAAACAAAGATCAAAACTTAAAAGAAAAAGTGGAGAGGAAGAAAAACAGAAATAGATCGAAAGAGAAAGGGGGAGAAATCGAGAGGTGAGAAGGCCGGTGAGGTGAAGTAAGATGAGAGAGGAGTAAGCGATGGATCGATCCTCGATGTCGCGCTTGGTCTGGAGATTGGATTAGAGAGAGAGTGTGTGAGATGTGAGAGGATCTGTGTCTTGGTCCAGAGGAACGAAAGAGAGGGGGGAGAGCAGTTGAAATGAAAGGGGATAAATTAGGGGTAGATAAAATATCTCTAGTTTATATATATATATACATATATAATAAAAAATAATGCGGTTCGGTTTGATTCGACACCAAAAATCGCAAACCGAACCAAATCAAGCGATTTATAAAATTCTCAAACCTAAACTGAACCATCTTAACCCGAACCAACCCGGTCAATTTGATTCGATTCGATTCCGCGATTCAGACTTACACCCCTAATTAATAATATTTTTTAATTATACCATTTAGTTTTGTATTGTATTTGTTTATTCCCCTTGTTTTATTCAAATACACAATTTGTAATTTTGATTTATGGATCAAAGGGTATAATTATCTTTTCGACAACTACTCAAGTTTATGAAAATGACGTTTTGAAATTCTATCTCAAACATGTTTATAAGGAAACCGCTGCGTTTTAAAACTGTTACACCAAACGGGCCCTTAATAAGAATCATTAGGACATGATCAACGTCAAAATGATTTTAGGGCAAACAACACTAATGGTCCCTGTAAAATTGAATTTCTTGATTTTGGTCATTGAATTAAAATTTTCAACTTTTGCTCCCAGGACTAATTCTTTTCACATGATTGGCCTTCTATCCAATTCCGTTATTTTTTTACCGTTAAAATCACCCACGTGCATGTCACGTGATTTTCACCAAGGATAAATTTGTCATTTTATCAATAAAAGTTCAGGGACCATGTGTGTGCACATGGCAAAATAGTTATACTTTTCTTCTTCATCTGGTTTATGATTTACTGTGAAAAATTGCATATTCTTTTTTCCCTCATAGTTGCTTTGCAATAAGCAAACTACATGTTCACATAATTTCCAAAAGAAGTTCCTAACTCATACACAGAAAACAACAAAAGTTTCACATAATTTCGATTTACTGGTTTCATTATTTAGAACCCAACAAATTTCTGGGTTCATGTTTTACTGGGTTCATGAATTATTGTCTGAAGCATCAACAATTTTTAGGTTCTTCAATGGCAAAATCGTAAGTCCAGATATGATGGGTGTGACATAATTTTTTGGGTTCTTCAACATGTTCCCAACAGTTTCGCCGTTGCCGTTGTAGGACTGAGAGAAATTTCGTTGTGGGCTGGTGTACGTGCATAGGTGGTGTTCGTGGGAACCCAGATTTGATGTGTTTCGGCGGGACGAGAGAGGGGATTCGGGAAACAATAATGAGGATTCAATTTTGTTTCCGGTGGAAGTAGTGGTGGTGGGGTTGTTGGGGAGGTCGGTGGAAGTTTGAGGAGGGATTTAAGGGCAACGACGGAAGTGGAGGAGAGGTAGATTGACAGAAATTGAAGCTTTCAAACTTTGCGGTAGTTCTTGCCATTGGGGTCGGTGATAAACAAAGTGAGTGTCCGGATGTCCATTGAGGAAGAAACAAGAAAGAGAAAAATTGAAGAGGTAGGCTAACTAACTTCTCTTTTATTCTAGATATAAAAACCTTGTTTGATTTAGCGTGTTGATCACTTATTGCTTATAACTTATAACATGTTAACTAATAATCGATGCTATTTGATTTAGGTTTTTGAAGTTTGATTTAAGTTTTTTAAAGTGCTGATTAGTGGAAAAAGGGTCTATTATGCGACAGTACTTTTAGCAATCATCACATTTTGTCATTGTATTATTTTTTGAGTAAAATTGTCATCGTTTTTTGAAGTATACATGTAATTTTGCCATTTACCTAATTTTTATCCAAAAATCTAACTGAGGTCATAACGCACGTTAGACTTTGCCACTTTGCATGATATGTAACATTAATTGCAAAAATATAATTTTCACTTTCTACTAAAAAAATAAAAATAGTACACTTTCTTCCCCTCCCCCCCATTCATTATTACGGTAACAAGCAAAGTAGGGACATGAATACTTTAGAGCTATCAATACAAAACTGAATTTCAAAGAATAAGGAATTTTGATGTCATCGTGATTAAGACAAATTTTGAAATTGTTTCGACACATGGTCTTACTTTGAATAAAAACTATTTTCATTGAGAGAGAATTACGTGGTATGCTATATTAATTAGGGGTGTTAATCAGAACCACCGAACCACCAAAGCCGGTTTTGGTCGAAGACGGTTCAATTTTGGTTTTAAAAATTGGAAAACCACTCGATTCATTTCGGTTTACGGTTTTTGTTTCGAACCAAACCAACCTACATATTTTTATTTATTTTATTTTATAATTCATATTATATAACATTTGTTAACTATTTCGAACCTTTAGATCATCTGATATACATAATCTAGACTTTTGATTTAGCTATATATATATATATATATATATATATTATTTAATAAAAGTCCGGAATCTTGGGTTACTAATTGGTGGAATACTGGGTAATCCGAAACTTTTTTGAATGATATTGAAGAAAAGAGTATTCTAGAAAAATTCATAGAATTAGAAGAACTTCTCCTCTTGGACGAAACCATCAAGGAATAATCGAAGACACAAGACACATCTACAAAACCTTTGTATAGGAATCCACACCGAAATAATCCAATTAATCAAGATACATAACGAGGATCGTACACATACAACTTTGCACTTATCGATAAATCTAATCTCTTTAGTTGTTCTAAGTGGTTATTCTATTATATATATATATATATATATATATATATATATATATATATATATATATATATATATATACATACATACTAAACCAAACAAAATATTGATTGGTAGAAGATTTTTTTCCATTGTTTGTTTTTATTTTGGAATTCATATTGTTTTCTTTATGATAATTTATTTTTAGTAGATTATTTTCAATTTTTGATGTTAATTCTAAATTAAAATCTTATTTTTATTTTTATTCTTAATGTTGATTAAATTGATTATTAACAATCTATATAAACAACAAAACCAAACCAAACCAAACCGAGTAGTTCGGTTCGGTTCCAAGCATTATTCTTCGGTTTGAGATTTTTTGAACCAATAGTGGCTGGTTCGATTCGTGGTTTTCGTCTAAACCAAACCACTTACATCCTTATGCTATACATGGTTAGAAAGCCTTGTGAGTCTAGGTTTTTACATTAAAAAAAAAATTATCAAAAATATTACCCGTGGAAAAAGTTAAGGTCTGACTCTCGAGTTGCTCCAAAATCTGCCAGTGTTTCATCTTCTTTGCATGTTACGGTAGTACTGCTAAAAGGGGGAGGGGAGAGGAAGAAAGTGTATAGTTTTTGTAGAACATGAAAATTAAATTTTGGCCCCTAATGTCACATTTCATTATCTCAGGTGACAAAGCTTAACGCCACGTTATGACCTAAGTTAGATTTTGGATGGAAGTTAGGTAAAATGATAAAATTACATGTATACTTCAAAGTATGATGACAATCTTGTTCAAAAGATAGTGCAATGACAAAACGTGGTGATATATAGCTGAAAGAGCAGTGACAAAATTAACTATTTTTCCGCTGATTAACTTTATAAGTTAGTGTGTATGTGTGTTTAATTAGTAAGTTGAAAAATTGATGAACTAAAATAGTCTCATCACAAAATGTGATTTCCATTATTATTATAATTAGAATAACTATTATCATTATTATTATTTTAATATCAATATTACTTTTATTCTTGTTATTAATATTAATTATTATTATTATTATTATTTATCTTATTATAATTATTATTAACATTAATATTACATTTATTATTATGAACTATCAATATTAGCATTTATTTTATTATATTAATATTAATATTACTTGTATTTATACATACATACATACATACATACATACATATATATATATATATATATATATATATATATATATATATATATATATATATATATATATATATATATATATATATATATCTTATTTAATAAAAGTCTCGAATCTTGGGTTACTAATTGGTGAAATACCAGCCAATCCAAAACTTTTTGAATGATATTGAAGAAAAAAGTATTCTAGAAAAATTCATAGAATTAGAAGAACTTCTCCTATTGGACGAAACCATCAAAGGAATACTCGGAGACACATCTACAAAACCTTGGTATAGGAATCCACACCGAAATAATCCAATTAATCAAGATACATAACGAGGATCGTATACATACGACTTTGCATTTATTGACAAATCTAATCTCTTTGGTTATGCTAAGTGGTTATTCTATATATATATATATATATATATATACACACACACACACACACACACACACACACACACACACACATTAAACCAAAAAAAATCTTGATTGATAGAAGACTATTATTTTTTTTCCATTGTTTGTGTTTATTTTGGAATTTGTATTGTTTTCTTTATGATAATTTATTTTTAGTAGGTTATTTTCAAAATTTGATATTAATTCTAAATTAAAATCTTATTTTTATTTTTATTTTTAATGTTGATTAAATTGATTAAAAATAATCTATATAAACCACAAAACCAAACCAAACTAAGTGGTTCGGTTCCAAGCATTATTCTTTAGTTTGAGATTTTTGAAATCAATAGTGGGCGGTTCGGTTCGTGGTTTTGGTCTAAACCAAACCACTTACATTCTTATGCTATACATGGTTAGAAAGCCTTATGAGTCTAAGTTTTTACATTAAAAAATTATCAAAAATATTACCCGTGGAAAAAGTTAAGGTCTGACTCTCGAGCTGCTCCAAAATCTGCCAGTGTTTCATCTTCTTTGCTTATTATGGTAGTACTGCTGAAAGGGGGAGGGGAGGGGAAGAAAGTGTATAGTTTTTTGTAGAATATGAAAATTAAATTTTGGCCCCTAATGTTACATTTCATTATGTCAGGTGACAAAGCTTAACGTCATGTTATGACCTCAGTTAGATTTTGGATAGAAGTTAGGTAAAATGATAAAATTGCATGTATACTTCAAAGTACGATGACAATCTTGTTCAAAAGATAGTATAATGACAAAATGTGATGATAGCTAAAAGTACAATGGAAAAATTGACTATTTTTTCACTGATTAACTTTATAAGTTGTTCTGTATGTGTTCTTGATTAATAACTTGAAAAAGTGCTGAACTAAAATAGTTTCGTCACAAAATGTGATTTACATTATTATTATAATTGGAATAACTATTATCATTATTATTATTTTAATATCAATATTACTTTTATTCTTGTTAATAATAATAATAATATAATTTTTATTATTATATTATTATTATTATTATTTTATTAAGATTAAAAGTAATTTTTAATTTTAATTATTATTATTATTATTTTATTAACATTAATTTTACTTTTATTATTATTATTAATTATCAATATTAGTATTTATTTTATTATATTAATATTAATATTACTTGTATTTATACTATTATTATTACTTATTAATATTATTGAATTTATTAGTATTAATATTAAGATTATTATTATTTTATTAATATTAATATTTCTTTAATTATTATTATTGTTATTACTTATTATTATTATGATTACCTTTTACTATATTATTATTAATATTACTTTTATTATTATTATTATTAATTTTATTATTACTATTATTATGAATATTATTGTTATTATTATTATTATTATTATTCTATTTATTATTATTATTATTTATTTTAGTATATTTTTTATTATTACTACTATTATCATTATTCATATATAATCATTTATAAATATTATTATTATTCCTTTTATTAATATTTTTTATAATAATAATAATAATTCATTATTATTATTACTTTAATTATTATTTCTTTAATAATAATTGTTATTATTACTTTTATTAAAAAGTGTAATCTTGGAATATATAAAATTTCAGTAAAGAAGAGGATTTACTTTTTTGGAAAAGAATAAATAAGAACTAGACTTAGTGTTTACAACTTATGACCTTACATGTGTTTTAAGATGATTGTACATAAGTGAAATCAAAGCCTTCAAAATCCACGATAAGTAGGGCGGTGATGAACATGAGACTTGTACATGACTTATGACTTATTTTTATCTTAAATGAAATCAAACTCTTCAAAACCCACGAGAGGTAGGATGGTCATGAATATGAGGGAATTTTTGGTTTTCACATTCATAATTTAAGAAGGATAATTGTACGGAGACCATTTGTGTTGTTTGCCCATGATTTTATAATTTTCAACTTTTTTTCTCTATAGTTACACCTCTCTATCTATATTTTGATTTTTCTTCAGAATTACTAAAAACACAAATTAAAATCATCAAAATCATGAAGGCGTTTATACACACCCTAAAATAAAAATCTTAAACAAAATCATTGTGGACCAAATATTCTGTATCGAAATCCTTTGACAAGGATTTAGTTTATAACATTAGCATGTTAATTATACAACTGGATCATATAATCAAAATAAATTTAAATATCTAACTTGCTAGGTTTTAAACAAGAATTGAAGAAGTAACTAAAGAATACTGACTTACATTCTCGCCATTCTCCCCAAATCTGTATTCATGCATCAGCCAGCGAGTCTTGTCACCGTGGGACGTCTCGGATTGCCGATAAACCAGTGATCTCCGGTACCCAAGTTTTCCACCAGTGGCACCGGAAAAAATCGGCTTTTCCCGATAAGCCCTCCAATATCCTTCACCATTGTAATGCATTTTTTCCTTCACCCTCACTGTGAAGAAATACACATCGTTTTCCCTCTTTGGCTTGTAAGTCTCTGTTAACAAATGAAAATTCGAAAGCAAATCATGAAAAGTTAAAACAATAATTATTAAGATGATGAAACCCTAAGCCGCATAACACATGCAAACATAGTGGTTAAATAGGGATACTTATCTTGTATCGAATTTTTAATTTTATGATATGTATGGGTGTAACGACTAGAGCCGAGAGTTTGGCCCGCTACGTGTAGTTCACACATTGGCCCACTGAGCACGCAGCACCTTGAGTCATCAGGCCCATCACAAGCCGACACAAAAGTCCATGAATGATGTTGGTGCCCAGAAGTAACGCATGACTACCTTATAAATCAAACACAAATCTCAAATCTACCCAATGTGGGATTGAGATATTACAATCTCCCCCACTCAAATCATTGACGTCCTCGTCATGGCCAAATCGTACCCTGGGCGATGCAGGAATCAAGAGGTGGTTCGTACGGGGATAAAGAGGTGGCTCCCACCTTCTGCGGTGTAGCACTTTGACCCATACAGCACTTTGTTCCCACATTTCCGGTCGGGACCCGCTCTGATACTATTTGTAATGATCCGAACAAAGAGCCCGGCCCACTACGTGTAGCCCACACACTGGCCCATTGAGCACGCAGTACCTTGAGTCATCAAGCTCACCACAAGCCGACCCAAAAGTCAATGGATGATGTTGATGCCCAGTAGTAACGCATGACTACCTTATAAATCAAACACAAGTCTCAAATCTACCCAATGTGGGATTGGGATATTACAATGGGGATACGCTACGTGTATCGTTCGATACGCTATGTATATGAAAATATAAAAAAAAAATTAGATATTCCATTTGAAATTTTAAAATAGATATTTAGGAATAACGACCATAAGTAAGTGTAATTGCATTGAGTTAATTTTTGACAAAATTATACTCCCTCCATCCCTAAATTATCGTCCTAGTTGACTCGACGCAAAGATTAAGAAAAAACAAATTGACTTGATTATTTATATTGATTTAATGTGTAATTTTCTTTAAAGCTCATGTACATGTGGTCCATAACTAACGTAAGGTGAAAAAATAAGAGTAAAGTGGTAAAAGTGATATTCTAAAAAGGTAAGTTTGTAACTGGACAATTATTTTCAGACGGAAAAAAAAAAGGAGGACGATAATTTAGGGACGGATGGAGTAATAATTAGAATCATAATATTTGTAAATTAAGACTCAAAACTTGTATTTTTACCGATTTACACCAAAATATTATTCAATATGATACTTTTTATATCCTCTAATTATTTTTTAAAAACTGATTCTTTTTAAGTATAATTTTTTTTTGAAAGTCTAATTATAAAACAACAATGTATTGCAAGATAAACTATTGTATCGCAGGATACACAATGTAGCGTAAGATACATTGTTATGTGCACATAAGATATGTATCGATGACCCTAATTTTTGATATGTTTTGTAGGATACGTTGTTATGTGTACATATGATACGTATCGATGAGCTCAATTTTTGATACGAGCAATGCTATGGCAACTCAAAATGTACACCAAAAAATGGACACTCAATGACTTGACACATCTTGATTGATTGTATATTTTGTAGGTCCTAACACAATAAAATCAGAGTGGCCTAACTCATTAAATTCATATTTTGGGTGGCCGAAGCATTATCTTTTTAGATACGTATGGAGTATCGTATGATACTGACAACTATGCATGCAAACGTAAAGTAAATATTCAAGAGATTAAAGTTGAAGACTAACCAAATAGGTAACCGGGAAGAAAATCGTAGACTTTGATATCCCTAATTCTATTAGGGGGTAAAGGCATGCCCTTGACTTTCTTTACCAAGTAGTGAACGATCAGTTCTTCATCGGTAGGTAGAAAATAATAGCCGATGGGAAGAGAATCCAAGTAGTCTTCATCGCTCATGGGAACAAAGTTAGGGTCACTTCGGCCGACCATTTTGATTCTTAAACCCAAGAGAGAAAGAAGAGAGAAAATACATATACTGTGTCGGCCGACAGAAGAGGTATATTCCAAGATGGAGTTGTAAAATGGATGATGATCAGTGAGTTTGAATGCGGTCGACATTCATGGCTTGTTAGTAGCAATACTCCTTGTTTTAGAGTCTTAATTTAAGTAAGACTCTAATAATTGGTTAGTAAGTAGGAAAAAAGAAATGATTCTTGGAATGAAAGATTACTAGAAATTTGTTAAAATTTAGCGGCGTACATTGGAACCACGAAACCGAACCAAACCAATCGATATGATTAGGGGTGGTATTTGAGTGTTAATAGATAGCTTTGAGTTAGACCATTATCCATTAGGCCAATGGATAATGGTCTAACTCAAACCTATCAATTAATACGCAATTGTCACCCCTAGGTATGATTCTATTTTGATCCAAGACGGCTTAGTTTCTGTTTCAAAAATTGTAAAATTACCTGATTTGGTTTGGTTCACGGCTTTTAATATCGAACCAAACAAACCTATATATTTTTATTTAAGACAAAAACTTTGGTAAAACAGCATTACGGATATTTTTTTAAGACAAATCATCTTTACCCAACCCACCGTGTGTTGGTAAATGTGAGTGCCCCGGGCTTTCTCCGTATCCTGCGCTCCCTTGTTTAAGGGAACACGAGATTCGGAGAAGACATCACTCTTTTAATTTTATCTTCCCTTGTATAGGGGAAAACAAAATTAAAAGTGCAAAAACAGAGTTGTAAAGAGCGCGTTGAATACACTCGGGCTCATTGTGGATCACTGTAAATGCTTTGAATTTTTCTGTATCTCATCCTTCCTTATTTAGGGGAAAACAAGATTCAGAAAACGCAACGCTCTTTTTATTTCGTCTTCCCTTATTTATGGGAAAACAAAATTAAAAGTGCAAAAAAGATGATGCAAAGAGTGCGTGGGAATACGCCCTGCTTCACTGTGGATCCAAAATGTTGTATTCGTCATCTTTATTTTAAGGAGAAATAAAGAAGAAAAAAAAACCAGATTTTGTAAAGGGCTCGGAGGCTAAGTTACGAGGTGGGGAGGTGTTAGGCACCCAACTCGCCCTTTCGTTCTCAAATCAAGTTTTTTTTTTTGCTAAATATGCTTTTATTATATTTATTTAATAGATAAGATAAAGCATTTAAATATACATATATCTGTACACATATTATTACAAACTTATTGAAGTCTCCTTCCAGGAATTACGAATATTTAATCATAATAATGGCTCTTTTTAGTGTTATTTTCTATAGAAATTTGGGCAACATAACTGGTTATATTTATTGCATCGAACCGGCTGAAAATAGTACTTGTTATATTAAAACATTAAATAGTCTACCTTTTGAAGCGTGAGGGCTTTTATCTCGTACCACTAACTTCTAGTGGATTTTAGGTGTGCTCGCTCTATCCTTTCGGGAGAGGGAGTCTTTTGCTGTTACGGAGATTCGGGTAGAGTAACTGCTTCCAAAAGTTGCTTTCCGGCACCGGGAAATGGGCGAAGCAACTGCTTGCTTTTTGCTGTTGTTTGCTTGCTGACAACGGAAATCGGCCAGAGCAACTGCTTGCTTCTGGCGGATTTGGCGTCTGGATTCGGGTAAGGAAACTGCTCTTTTTAGGATTTTTGGACCAGTGGATTAGGGTGGAATCCTAGCGGGGAGGCTAAGATTCACTTTGACCGGTTGGTTTTGTGTTTAGGGAAGATTTGACGGAGCTTTGAGGCTTTGGAGGAGAGGAACTCTCAGAGCGATCTCTCGGAAACTCACTGCGAAGGCTTTTTAACTTTGTGTAATAACTGTATGCGGAGAGTGAGGAGTGTCCATTTTCACAAGCCGGGAGTCTCTATTTATAGGCTGAGGTTGGGATTCCTTTGTCGTTAAGATTTCTCTTTCTGTTCTTTATCGGCTTGTACCGCGCACTAAGAGAGTTGTACCAAAAGCAATGTGCTACAGTACTTTGGGTACTATTGGGCGCCGGGCCTGGTGTGGCCATGGGTGGTGCCAGGGTCCTTTTTCCTGCCTCTTTTTGATACTTTGGCCCTCTACATTTCATTGTTTACGCATCCTGCTTTTTCTTTTGCACTTTTAAGCCTGTAACTTGACATTTGTTAAGTTTTTAACTGGTCTTGATATTTCATGTCATGTTACATACTAGGGGTACAAAATTGGGGTGTCTACAGAGCCCCTCAACGATGGAGTTTACGGGTAACCCGAAGCTTACCAAGTAAACGAATATCGTTGATAAGAAATAGACTCCCAAATTTCGTGGAAATTATAATGGGAGTAACGCAATAGGTAGCAGTTATAATGCAATAGTTTAGGGTGCAGTTCAAATCTCACATACCCTAGACATATGTAGTTGGTTATAGATAGTTATTGTAGTTTTTAAGCAGATATGCAATAAAATGCTCTGATGGTCGCACCTACCGAAATAGGCTGCCTACGTATCCCTTAGTAAAAGGAATCAGACCAAACGTAGTTCGGTCTCATGCAACAAACAACAGTCATACTGGTGGGATGGATGGGACCTGATCCTTTCCTTAAATGACCCAGGGTATGCACCCCTTGAGGAAAGGATCCAACAACAACCAGTGGAATATCATGGAAACGATCTTTTCCCTGAGTGACCCGGGGTATGCACCCCTTGCGGAAAAGATCCAACAACCAGGTGGAGCACATCATAAAACATTGCATCCTCAGGGATAGGCACCCTTCGTCGAACGCAATGGTGGGACACATCATAAAACATTGTACCATAAGGGATAGGCACCCTTCGTCGAACGCAATGGTACGACACATCATAAAGCATTGCACTCTCAGGGATAGGCACCCTTCGTCGAACACAATGGTGGGACACATCTTAAAGCATTGCACTATCAGGGATAGCCACTCTTCGTCGAACGCAATAGTGGGATACATCTTAAAGCATTGCACTCTCAGGGATAGGCACCCTTCGTCGAACGCAATGGTGGGACACATCTTTTCCTTTCATGACCCGGGGTATACATCCCTTGCGGAAAAAAGATTCAACAAATCAACAAATGAGATGCATGCATGTAAAATATTAATACTTTACCTTTCCTTACTTTATCTTGCTTTTGTTCTGTTTTTCTTTTGCTTTGCTGCTTTCTTTTCTTGCACTGCTTTTCTTTTGTTGCATTCTTTTCCTTTTTCCTTGCTCCATACATTTTTTTCTTCCTGTTGTAGATATCTTGCCGGGGCTTTAAATGATATAATTTTCGCCTTTCTGGCCCTTTTTGCGGCTGACCTGCTGGGGATTTGAACTTCCTTCTTGATTTTGATGGATGACTATCACTTTTGGTTAACAAAGTTAACTTTGTTAACTTTCCGTTAAGCTTTCAGGGCCCTTTTACAATTTGAGCAACCTTGGAGGTTTGGATGCTGGACTTGGACTTGGACTTTGGAGGGGAGGAAAATGAAAATTTTCATTTCCTTTCTTCATAAGTGACGGGGAATGAAAGGAAAGCAGTAGCAGCTTCTTCATTTTCTTTCCTTCATCATTTTCTTCCTTCTGTCATTGTTGCCTGCAAGCTTTCTTCCCCATTTCTCAGTTTTTTCTCGATTTTCTTTCGCCAAATTGATTGTTTTGCTTGATAGATGACTTCTTCTTCACGATCTCGGAAGGGGAAAGCATTGATGCACCCGGATTCAGGCGAGGAAAGACGAGAACTTCCTCCTTTGACCCGAAATCAAGTCAAATATCTCTTTTCGAATGATGATTGGGGCAATATCCTTCGTGATCGTCATATGCATGTTTATAATCTTCCGATTCATGCTGTAAGTTTCTTTTTCACAAACCCATTTGGTTGATTTTTCAGATTTGCTCACTACAAGAAAATAGGGCAACTGCAACAGAATATTGCAACCGAATTGAATTTAGTTGCAATCTAAAAAGTGTGCAGGGTATTTGTAAGCCGTGTCCTTTTTGGGGAAAAATGGTGGGAAGGATGGCGCCTAATTTGCAACAGTTTTGCAACAAAAAAAAAAAACCTTGACCTATACTAAATTAATGAAAAAACCCCATAAGATTTCACACCCTTCATTCTATCTCTTGCTCTCGGGCGACCTCTCTCCACCGGCCTTTTCTTCTCAAAACCCGTTGTCTTCTTCCCGCTGCCACACCATACACCATCTCCTCACTCTCCCAACTTAGTTTAACGATTTCACTCTCCTCCGAACAAGGTATTCTCTCTCGATTGATGCGTGTAATTAGGAAGGGGTATTTTCTCTCCGAACAAGGTATTTTTCATGTGAATTAATGTATCCATTACTTCAAAATTAGGGATTTTTTTCCATTACTTCAAATCCAAATTTAATCAAATTTTAGGGCCTGAGATGTTTATAATTGGTCACTGATTTGATTTTCATGCGTTTAATTTTGTAGTCATGTGGGCAGTTTCGCTTATCCTCTGTAAGTTCCCAATTCCACTTCTCTCATTTAGAACCATTCTAATTTTCTCATTACTTGACTGTATTAATGTTTGTGTTAAGGGTGAGTTATGTTATTGCTTAAAATATTCCTTGATTTTTTCAGCATGTATTTTTCTGACTATGTCGACTTGAATGTTCTCCAAGTTGTTGAACCATCGTCAATTGATTTCCATTTTATTTCTCAAATTCAAAGGTGCAAACTTTGGATTGTTTTCTGTCTCATTTATCATTACTAGTAAGGTTCACGTGCGTTGCACGTGGTGTTAATGATTTTGTTAAAAGTGATTTGTTGGTTCCTTCATTTTTTTGTTGACTTTTAATTATTAGATTTTTGTGTGTTTTAATATTTACAGTTTTTGAGACTTATAAATTATGTTGTTGTGTGTTTAGCATTTATGATACTTTGTTTTTCGGTCATTTATAATGTATGCTTTTAGTCATTGTATAGCAACTTATCCTACACATTTGTCTTTTTTGTTGGTTATTTTTAAATCTCTTTTTTTAAAATCAAACATGAGTTCATTCATTTTTATCAGTTTGTAAATTGAAAACAATTCAAACTTACTATCTTAGATAAGCACATTGTTGTTGGAGACTTTGTTTATGTCGTTTATGGAATTTATGACCCTTTAAAAAAAATATTGTGTTGGAGAATCAAACTCTCAACCCCAAAGTATATAGTTACACTAAAAAATATAAAATTCCACCAAATTATCTATGAAGTCCCACTTTGCCACACACAACCTAAGTTTTTCGTCATTTACATATCATTTTATAATTTTTTTCTAGTTTACTTGATCAGATTCAGCTCCAACGAAAGGATAGAGATCAACAACATTGAAAGTTGATGAAACACCATAATTATCTGGTAATTCTACTTCATAAGTATTGCCACCAATCTTTTTCAAGATCCTGAACGGACCATCAGCCCTTGGTTTCAACTTTCCATGACGTCCACGAGGGAATCGCTCCTTCCTCAAAATAATCCAAACCAAATCTCCCTCCTTGAAAGCTGATTGCTTCTGATGCTTATTTGCACTTCTTTGGTACTTTCCATTTTGCTTGATAATTTCTTGTCGAACCTGCTCATGCATTTTCTTGATGTACTTAGCACGTTCTTCACCGTCACCACTAAAATGTTGAGTGGTAGGAAGGGGAACTAAATCCAATGGAGTAATTGGATTATGACCATACACAACTTCGAATGGGCTCCTACCAGTAGTTTGGCTAGAAGATCGATTATACGCAAACTCTGTTTGAGCCAATATTGCATCCCATTGACGTGCATTTTTGCCAATCATACTTCGTAAAAGATTTCCCAAGCTCCCTGCTCACACAGACTCGTTTGTCCGTCGATGTGGATGATGAGACGAACTAAATTGAAGTTTAGTTCCAAGCTTCCTCCAAAGTGTACGCCAAAAATGACTCATAAATTTTGAATCCCGATTAGATGTAATTGTCCTTGGAATACCATAAAGCGCACAATTTCCTTGAAGTAAAGATCAACGACATGTGTAGCATCCAAAGTCTTTGTGCAAGGGACAAAATGTGCCATTTTTGAGAAGCGATCAACCACCACCATGATCGAATCTTTCTTTCTTTGAGTGCGAGGCAACCCAACAACAAAATCCATGCTAACATCCTCCCATGGACTCATTGGTACAGTAATGGAGTGTACAAACCAGTTTTTTCCATGACTTTTGGCAATGTGACAGGTCCTACACCACTCGATACACTTTTTGACATCTCGATCCATCCTTGGCCAATAATAATTTTCCTGAACAAGTGCAAGAGTCTTATCTCTACCAAAATGTCCAAAGAAGTCCTCCATGGTGAGCTTCATTGATAAAAGCTTGTCGCAGAATATTCAGAATACACAAAAGTTTATCTATAAAGAGAAACCCATTGTGAATCAAAAAAAGTTTAAATGGAGTCTTCAAGCATTCTTCCCAAATCTTTCCAAAATATGGATCATCTTTGTAAAGATATTTAATTACCTCCAACCTAACCACATTTACTTGCAAGCTAGACAACAAGGAATGTCGTCTACTAAGCGCATCCGCTACACGATTTAAAACTCCAGATTTATGTTTGATAACAAAATTAAATGCTTGCAAAAATTCAACCCATCCAGCATGACGAGAATTTAGTTTTTGTTGAGTATTCAAGTACTTCAAAGCTTCATGGTCCGAGAAAAGAACAAACTCCTTCTGCAGGAGATAATGTTGCCAATGATCCAAGGCGCGGACAATAGCAAAAAAATCTTTGTCATAAGTAGAATAATTGCACCGAGAATGATTCAACATGTCACTAAAGAAAGCAATGGGTTTACCTTCTTGGCTAAGAACACCCCCAATTCCTATAATTGAAGCATCACAATCTACTTCAAGGACCTTGTCAAAGTCTGGTAGCTACAATATTGGAGCTTCAGACCTTTTTTTAAGAAGTTTGAAACTCTTTTGAGCTTCTTCTGTCCATTTGAAACTTCCACCCTTATAGGAGCAATAATGGTACTGAAGTTTTGAATAAACATGCGGTAAAATGAAGCTAGGCCATGAAAACTCTTAATATCATGAATAGATTTAGGAATTGGCCAGCTTAGGATAGCTTCAAGCTTATTGTCATCCATCTTGATGCCATCCGAGGAAATGATATAGCCTAAGAAAATCAGGCTACTGTAAAGAAATGGCATTTCTTTAAATTGGCATACAACTTATGCTCTCTTAACACTTCAAATACCTTTCGAAGGTGCTCCAAATGTTCTTTCGGGCTAGAGCTGTAAACAAGAATATCATCGAAATACACCACAACAAACTTTCCAATGAAGGGTTTAAAATTATGATTCATAAGTCGCATAAAAGTAGAGGGAGCATTAGAGAGACCAAATGGCATAACCAACCATTCATAAAGACCATCTCTTGTTTTGAAGGTTGTCTTCCATTCATCTCCGGGCCTCATGTGAATTTGATGGTAGCCACTTCGAAGATCAATTTTAGAACCAATCTTGAAACCATGAAGTTGATCAAAAGATCATCAAGGTGAGGAATAGAAAACGATGCTTGATAGTAATTTTGTTTACCGCTCTACTATCAATGCACATGGGCCACGAACCATCTTTCTTCGGAAGAAGAAGGGCTGGAACTGCACAAGGACTTTTACTTTCTTGGACAATACTCTTCACGAGAAGATCTTCAACTTGCTGATATAACTCTTCATGCTCCTTTGGATTCATTCTATAGGCTGCCTTGTTTGGAAGTGAGGCACTAGAGTCAAATCAATGCAATGAAATCGCATTGCATTGAGGGAGACCCGAGGGAAGTTCTTCAGGTACCACATCATGAAATTCTTGAAGAAGGGGCTAAACTTGAAAAAGGGACAGCATTTCCCTCTTCATTCTCCTCCAAAACTACCAAAACAAATGCTTCCATGGATTCACAAATTACTTTTTCAACTTGAGACTTAGAGAGTAAATTATTTCCCCTTTGAAGGTTTAGGAACACTCTCCAACTTGGATGGACCCAAAATAATTTTCTCACCATTTTTAATAAAAGTATACGTGTTCTTGAAACCATCATGATGTGTCTTCCGATCAAATTGCCAAGGTCTACCAAGAAGTAAATGACAAGCATCCATAGGAATAACATCACACCAAACTTCATCTTTATACTTACTACCAATCGAAAATTGAACAAGACACCTTTTTATTACATTCACATCATTACCTTTACAAAGCCATGATAGCCTGTAAGGTTGAGGATGATCTTCGGTCTTCAATTTCAGCTTCTCCACCATTGTAGTGGAAACAACATTTTCACAACTTCCTCCATCAATAATGACATTGTACACGTTGTCATGAGAAGTGCACTTGGTGTGGAATATATTGTTATGAAGCCATGAGTCGCCTTCTAAGGAAGTGGCATTGAGGAGACGTCGCACCACCAAAGATTCTCCATGATCTTCATATGTAATTTTTCCTCATCATCTAATCTATCATAGATAGGTGCAGCAATACTCCTCGTCCTCTGCCTCTAAGGGAGTGATAATCTTGCGATTAGGACAATCTGCAGCGAAATGTCCAAAACCCTTGCATTTGAAACATGCTTTCTGATTGTTTGAACTACTTGGCTTCACAAAACCAATTGTTTACCATACTTACAGCAGTTTTCTGTTTTCCGTCCTGTGTTGTTGTCGTGTTCTTGGAAGTGGCTGCACTCCCTCGGTTGGAAATAGCACCACTTGGAGAAAAACGTCCACCAAATCGACGTGCTTCTTTTTGTTGTTTTTCAACCTTGAGAGACAGCGGTTTACACATCGTTGTAAGTCCAATATGGCTACAATTGGACAACATTTCCAATTTCGTATCGAATCCCTCTAAGGAAACGAGCAATAGTTTGCTCTTCCGGCTCCACAATATCACATCTCATCATGAGATTCTCAAACTCTGAAATATAATCTTCCACAGACATGTCTTTTTGCTTAAAATTGTGGTATTTGAGAAAAGCTTCATGACGATAATTGTTTGGTAAAAATTTTCTGTATAGTTCCTTTTTCATCTTGTCCCACGTTCGGATCCCTTGCTTGCCATCACGAGCACGTTGTTTCTTCAAATGCTCCCACCACATTGATGCATATTTATTCAACTTAATAGCAACGAACTTGACCTTACTATCTTCTGGAATCTCCCTGAATTCAAAGACTTTCTCAATAGAGTTGAGCCAATCAATGAACTCATTGGGATCATTTCTGCCATCAAATTTTGGAATATCAAGTTTAAAGTCGAAAAAATTGTCACGAACGTTGTTCCTTCGAAATCCTTGACCATGAGAGATCGATGTTGTCACTTGAAGCTTCACCATGAAACGGATTGAATTCCATTTCATTATTGGACACTTAGGAAAATAAGCAGCCTCACCCTTAGTATCTTGTTCATTGACTTATTTTAGAGGGTTGTTCCAAGTTTACCTATAAAAGGGTTATTTTGTAATGAACAAAACACAAATTATGAATAGATATTTTGTGAGCTTTTCAGCTTGTTAAAAAGATCTGTTTCTTCTTATATCTTACTCCAAACTCTTTGGTGGACTCCTAGAGTGGTGACTGTTGAGTGTTGAGTGTGCCTTGCATTTCCTCCTACTTCCCCATACTTTCCAGTGTCAGTTACCAATTTGACATTAAGGTGCACATGAGATTTCACGTATAGGACATTTTGATCATTTTCTGGCAACGCTTTCTCTGCTTTTATATTACCCAATGAGAAACTTATTTTTCTTCTTCTCCAACAACTCTTTCTCTAGCTTAAAACACATCACCACACAACTTTGAAACTATTAAAAATACTTTATAATATTTATGACACTTTTTTCTAATCATTATTGTTTGGCATGATAAATTTATGTGTATTGTCCTTAACAAAAGGCACAAATTCATCAAATGATACTTCATTTTTTCATCTTCTTGACATTATGACACATTTTTTAAACTTATTTATCTTATTTTATTCATGGGTAATAACTAAACATGCTACAAATTTGCTTAATATCTCGATACTAATCGACAATTCTATTACTATAGATATAATTTTTCATATAAATCTTATAATGTCTTTCCTGAACATATTTAAGAAATTAAAACCATATTATTTTGTTAGTTTTGAATAAGGTTTTAGTGTCTCAACCGAGTAAGGGTATTTTTGACATTTCAGTAAATATTGGGCGACATTTGTAACGATCCTGGTAGGTGGGGGAAATTGAAAATAAAAATCAAAATACAAGACGAAATGAATTGAATTAAATAATGTAGGACCTAACTTTAAAATAGGTACAAGTTAAGGGATCAAACTATTATTTAATTATTCATCGAATTAATTAGCCTATAACAAATTTACTCTTTTGACCTTAATAAATGGTGAGTGATTTATTAAGTTAAAGGGTACATTTGTCCATACATTAAGTTGTAAGAGACAACCTACACTTTTATAAGTAGTTAGATTAGATTACTCGCATGCAAATTTCATTAAAAAAATGAAAACTCATATTTTGATTCAATTGCATGATAATTGGATATCTATCACAGTGCTTGAGGATCCACTTCTTAAATATCAAACATGTTCGAGAAAATGACTCAAAGAGACATTACTCGTCACCTGTCTTTGGTTTTTTTTTCTTTAACATCCTAATTTATTCGCTTTTTAAATAAGTTAATTTCGAAATGGACTTGGAGGATGATATTTAAGCTAAGACAGAAAGTAAGCCTTTTACTAAATATGTCATAGGGGATGAACAAAATACCTAGTTGTGGTTGGGTAGTTGATTGGTTGGTTGATCTCTAAAAGATAGGCATTGACTTTGACATACAATCATATACTCCCTCCACACCTATACAATAGTCCCACTTTTTATTTTTATTGGTCTACTTGACTTTTAAAAGTTTTAATTTTTCTTACAAAAACTGAAAGTTATTTTTTGATAGTACTTTTAATCTTCTTTCGGTGGTTAGAATTTTATAAGCTAGACATATTACATGTGTCTTTGATAGTAATTTAATGTTGTCCTAGGTTGACTTTTTAATAAGAAAATGAAAATATTATTTTGGGGACAGAGAGATTGTCATGCAGGGAGTACAATAACAACTAAAGTGCCTAAGTTCATTGGTGAGCATGGAACCAATGGGTCTGTACTACAACATGCCATTCCACCAAGTCTTAAGGATATATATGAGAAGACATTTACAACAGGGTAGATTTTTTGACACAAGTCAGAAGGATCGAGTCCAGTAGAGCCTAACATGCCATAATAAACTCACTATTAAATATGTGTGAGATTATGAAAAGCATGTTGAGTGGCATGAACAGTTTGGCTTCAGGGTGGAATCCCAAAACATGCATGACAATCAGTCAATATGACTAGCAGTCTATAATAAGTAATAACAAGTATATCAGGTGACTCCTTTGTGAATAAGGTTTCGAAAGTGGGTGAAGCAACTCTCTTTGTAGAGCAAGTATTGGAAGATATTAATAAAGAATTTTTCTATAGAGTGATAGAATAGATAGAGGTATATTAATTGGTTGGTTTGTAAATATTAGGGTGTGAATGTCTGAATGAGAGGGTTATGATGTAATGCATGCATTTTGGGGTATGCCCTTATGCCTTTGTATGAATTGGTTGTTAATGAAAATTTTCGAATCTCTCTACTAATACGGTGTCTAATACTATCATATATTACCTAGGGACCTCACTTACCTATCAATAACAAAATAAAATACTCTCATATCTTATTTTGGAATTATAGATGTTAAATTTCATTAAGCAGGAAATAATACCATTAGCCCGATGTCTATGCAAACTCATGAGATACCTTGGTTTTGTTGGATTCAGCATTGTTGGTCACTTGATGGATGAATTTTAAAATTTACTAGAAGTCTTAACATCTTTTTGTGTTTTTGCTATTTATCACTAACCAATTCTTTGTTCATGACATAATTTTAGTTTCTTCACTAGCAGATATGATATGTATATATATATATATATATATAAAGGAACATGGAATATTTTGTGTACCCCTTGCTAAGGAAGTGGATTATGATGTTACGGAACATTCAATTGGTTCCAATTAGATGTTTTGTGTAACCCTTTCTAAGGAAATTGATAGAATGTAGGATAAACCCTTACTGACTATCACAGATTTTTTAAGATCAGGAAGTGTGATATTGAGAAAACAAAGAAAATGTGGGCCGCTATGCTCCGGTGGTTGTATTATACATGTTAACTCACATTGATGGTTGTATTGCACAAGACTTTATTGCATTTTACGAAACCTGGCCCATCCTTGTAGACTCAAAATTTATCATACTGATAGGTATTTTCTGTTATTGTTCCTCAATTAAATATTATTACTCCTCTGTTAAATATAATACTCTCATACCGATTGGTGTTTTCTGCAATTGTATTACAAGCAAAATATGTCAGTTTTTTTGTACATAGATGTAATGCATACATTTCTGTTATACAGTGCTTGGACTCAAACATCATGAAGGATATTGCTTTTCATGACTACACCACTCCTACTTCAATCCAAGCTCTGCCAATGGCTCTAAGTGGTAGGAATCTTTTGGGCTGCGTAGAAATAAGTAGTGGCAAAACTGCCGCATTTACAATCCCCATGATACAGGTACGAGGATACGGGTTTGCATGCCTTAATGATCACTATATTTCATTAACTTGTGCTTGATAATGACTTGAAATATATTATGGACTGTGGGTACCCACGACTTATTCTTATCACTATATTTCATTCACTATATTCTGGACTGTGGGTACCCACGACTTATTCTTGAAATAGTGACTCTTATCACTATTTGGGGGCTAGCTAATGCATCTTTTCCTCAAAACAAATATTTGTCCCAACAATTTTCAATACAGTCCATTTCAAAAAGTATTTGCTAATGCATATGCGAAAGAAGGAGCTTTTTGCTTTAAGAAGAAGAAGCTGCTCTTGAATCCACTTCAAGCTTGCTTATGAAAAAGTGTTAAGGTTTAGCCAGAATTAATAAGCAAAAGGTTTAGAACCTTGCGGACTTCTTGAACTCGGCAAAACAGAGCTACTATACTGAGCATTGATATCCCTCACACTTCTAAAAGGGATTTGTGCTCAGTAAGGTATTTTTTCTGATCTTAATTCTTAGATCTTTATACTGTTGAATGGAAAAAGTCAGCCCAAATACCATAACAGTTGGTTTGGTGATATAGTGTTACCTCAACATCATTTTATTCATGACAATCTAGCAATGGTTGGATTAAAGAGCGAAGAGAATGGAACGGCATTTCTTTGTTAACGACTCTGTTTTGGGTCTAGTTTGATTGCAGAACTGTATTGTTCTAGGAGTCCAAAAATTGCAAGGTTTGTATGGTTGGAAAGATCTAGAAGTCTACTTTCTAGTCCAAAAAACAGTTCCTGATTTGGAGCTCCCTAGAGAAAATTATGGCCATTTTACTAAGACATGTCTCAGTTAGTTGTTTTGCCATAGTTATCTATTTTCTATGAATTTTTTTGGGTTCTTAAGGTAAGCCAATACATGAATCATGTTCAAGATTTAAAGTTCCAGTCAAAATTAGTTGCTATTTTTGGGAAATTGGTAACTTATGCTTGGAGGGTTGTTCCAAGAAGTCTTATAAATACTAAGATGTATTAGGACTTGAAAAATGATGAGTATTGCTTCTAAATAAAAGGTCAGCTTTTGCCTTTACTTATGTATCTCCTAGCCAATT
Organism: Codonopsis lanceolata; assembly: GCA_013146195.2. NCBI lineage: Eukaryota > Viridiplantae > Streptophyta > Magnoliopsida > Asterales > Campanulaceae > Codonopsis > Codonopsis lanceolata. Next base: position 151,035,134 of record CM028380.1, read on the forward strand.
CCTAATGAGTGGTGGAGTCTTGCCTAAATCTGTATCTCGTTGGGTCAGTCCCGTTGAGTGGTGAGTTTATTTGTCAAGTATCTTTTCGGACGACTCCGCAAAGTGGTGTTTATATATCTTTTGCATCTGATTCCTTGCCAAATCATAAGTCTATTTTTTTCACAACCTTTCCTATATTATTTGGGTAGTTATCCAACTATATCAATGTATTATTTTTAGTAGAACCTTTTCTCTGGCATTATCTGCCCATCAGCTCATTTGGGAATGTCCTATTCTCTCTAACATTGAACCTAAACATATTGAAGTATGGTTCCAAAATCGCAGGTGTGTTTGTATAATGTGGTTGAGGGTATTTTAAGTTTAAAGAAATAGGTCTGATCTGTGTTTCTTAAGAGGGTTTGATTTGTAAAAAGTTGTTGAAGCGAAACTTTGTAGCAAGAACCACAATCCAGAACAAGGTATACTTAATATTATATCGGTCAACTATGCCCAATCAACTAACTCAGTCAACTATGCCCTCCAATGGAAGTATATTAATAGTAAAACCATTTGTTTATTTAATTTTTTATTTTGTTGTGTTTGTTACATTCTGAACCACAATTTGGACAAGTTCATGTGGAAGTTGGTATCTCTGTAGGATAACTTTATAAGATATGATCATTATTAAAAAAATTAATATTAACATAATTTCGATTTAATTTTTGATTATATTGCTTCTTCTGTACCTGGCGCTTCTCTCTCTCTCTCTCTCTCACACAGAGCGAAGACGAAGAAGCAGAGCAGACGGGACACTATGCTGAAAGCATAACCCCTGACCACAACGACGTCGTTTCCCCTCTTTGTAAGAGCTATCTCAAATTCTCAATCCCCTGATATCTCGCTATCTCTTTGCTTTGAATTTACAGTTCATTTCTTCATCATTTCTCACCATGGAAGAAATCACAGCAGAAGAAACAAATCATTCTGATAATCCTCGTCGACTATTTTGTAAATTTGTTTCCAAGTTGATTTTTGATTCGAAGTTGAAGTTGAACTTGTCAGGGTTTGTGAATTTTTTATGAGGCAAGCAAGTCATTTTCGAGGTGGGAGGAGATTAATTTTTTTAGGATTTACAGTGGGTGTATGATGGTAGACTGATTTCATAATGGTGAGACTATTGGGATTGACTTGGGGAGAATCAAACGAGTCACCTAGAGAGATCATGAGGAACAACCTGCTGAGTGAGAGCGGTTGGTTGATTCAGTTTTTCGATTATGCTTTCTTCTGTGAGTGGATTACTGTAAGTTATTTGTACAAGCATGATCACCCGGGTGTTAGGGTTTATCTCTGTAATCGAATGCACAATTTTCCCCTTTCCGACAATGAGAGCTACTTGTTTCAGATATGTTACATGCTGGTTCACAAGCCCAGCCCGCTTCTCGATAAGTTTGTTATTGATATATGCTCCAAGTCCCTTCAGATAGTGCTGAAACTCCATTGGTTCTTACTGGCTGAACTTGAATATTTCGATGATAATGAGGGGATTAGTAGAATCCAAGAGAAATGTTAGATTGCAGCTACTCTTATGGGTGAATAGCCTCCTTTGGTTCGGCCCCATAATGAGTCCACCAGTCTCTTGGGCAAGAACCAAGTTCTTAATAGGTTGCTATCCTCAAAACAACGATTGATGTCACTAACACCGGTCATCGCCTGGGCAAGAACCAAGTTCTTAATAGGTTGCTATCCTCAAAACAACGATTGATGTCACTAACATCATCGCCTCCTGTCTAGAAATCTTTTTCCTTCTCGCCTTCCCTGTGGACAAAAATCAGTTACATTTCTATTATTTGTTCGTTGTGGCTTGTATTCTAGGTTCTTCTTCTTGGCGCATAAATGTACGAAATCTGTTTTTTTTAATTGGTGTGATTGATATTCTATATGTTTTTTTCCGTCTTGATATAATGATTTGTATGATGTGTTACTGAAAAATAATGAACCTTTGCGTCTTAATGGATGATATGTTAACTCCGTATGGATAATCAAATGTATACACAGGCTATGGTGGTAGCATATTTATTTCTGTTGAGTTGAGTCCATCATAGTCCTGTAATCAAAGGGGTTCAATCTTTCTTTGATAGACATTCTGAAATGAATATCACATGGATTACTTCATTGGTTTTTAATGAATTGTGTTTTAACTCCATGATATGTTTCTCTTCTCTGTGACTTTTCATTCCTTCTCTGTCATAATAAAGATGATCTAATTTCCTTTCAGGTTGGTAGTTCCGCTACAAGATGATGATGCCAAGTTTCCTTGTGTTGCTACTGGGATTAGGAATGCAATTCAAAGGAAATTTGTTGTGGGCGACGATGGTCCCACATGGAAGAAAGTGACTGGGGAGATGAAAGATTATTATTTTAGGGAATGGAAGAAAGTGACAGTTAAACAATGTCTTTTGTAATAAACTTGGAGGCACTCAACATTCTCCACACTTTCATGTAATTTGACATTTCGATAATGATTTTTGAATGAAATGTTTAAACTTGAGTTGTTTTAAATGTTTGATTTTAGATTTATTTTTTTTAAAATGTGAAATATGAAATGTTCAATCAGGTATGATAATATATATATATATATATATATATATATATGCAATAATAATTTTTTATAAAAATTTCAATTACGAACTAGCAACAGAAATATATAAACATTGTAATGGAAAATTTTGTTGCAAAAATGTAACGAAAAATTCTATTGCAAAAATGTAACAAAAATTGCAACGAAAAGTCTGTTGCAAGAATGCAACGAAAAAATCTGTTGCAAGAATGCAAGGAAAAAAGTTCGTTGCAAGAATGCAACAGAAAAAATTAGTTGCTATTTGCAACGGACGTCAACTGCCCACTGCCCTTGGAAGCACATTTGCAACCGAAAAATTTGAAATTGCAACGCTCGGTTTTCGTTGCAATATCAGGCAACAGAATACATACGGTTGCACAAAATTTGCAACGAGTGTTTTCCAAACCGAATTTGCAACAAACTTTTTCCGTTTCAATCATCTAATTGTAACGGATTTTCATTTTTTGCAATAGAATTTTCCGTTTCAATTGCTCAGTTTTCTAGTAGTGGCTGGATTTCTTTGCATTTTTGGGCTTCTGGAGTATACCTGCTCATGATTTTGATTCTTATACATGTAATTTATGTGCTAAAATAATGCAATTTGACAATTATTCATAACAAAAATATGAAATTCGTGCTATTTAATTTTGCGATGCATACTTGAGCAATTGGCACTATTCGATTATGTGATGCATATTTCATGTAATTGATATGTTTTGACTATATGATGCATGCTTGGGCTTCAAAATATTTTTTTATGATGCGTGCTCATGCAATAGACTTTTCGGATATATGGTGCATTTTTTTCGGATATATTTTCGGATGCATGCACGTACTGCAAAGATATATTGTATGCAAAATCTCATAGAAATATTTTCTTTTCAATGCTTGAAACATTTTTATTCAAACAAATGCAATATGGAACTATTTGGAGATAATCGCATATGATAAATTGCTAAGGCATGAATATATCATTTATCACATTTCATCAGTCTTATGCATGGAAATGCAAATGCACCATTGAAATATTTTAATGCTTACTAAAATGCCACATGGATATTTTTAAATGTGTGCAAAAATGCAACATGTATATTCTTTGGAATGCAAAAATGCAACACATTTTTTTCTTTTTTTTATGCGATATGCAAAATGCAACAATTTTATGATTTTTTTTCCTTCTTTCTTTTTTTTTTTGAATGCAATATGCATTATATTTTTGGACATGGCATGATTTAATGATATGCATAATGGGCTTAATAAAAGATAAGAATTTACTTCCCTTTCTTTTTTCTGATGCTGAGATGCTGCTTTTTTTTTTTTTAGGCTAACACATATTTTTTTCTGTTCTACACCTTTTCCCAGGTTGATGCGTCTTCATACAAGAAGTTGTTGAGGGGCTTTTTCAGCATCAATAAATTATATCAGCGGCTTCTGGACAAGTTCACATGCCGGGGAAATGACGTGGTGAGCCAGACTAGGCGCCGGGGCGAGGTTGATGATGATGATGCCGGCGGGTCGAGTCATGCTCGGGCGAGGGGACGAGAGTATAAGATTAGTGGGATCGGCCATCGGGTCATGGGTGGAAGCTTTAGCAGAAGCAGATCTTCTCGTGGTCATTAGCTCCTTTTACCTGCATTTATTAGCTTTTTTGTTGTACCAGACTCTCTGTACACATTTCTAAATGCAATGTATTATTATTTTAATTCTACGATGCATGACTCGATTATGAAGACTCAATTATTCTACGAATAAAAGAAATCTAAACCATTATCTGAGGGTAACGGCACACTACAGTTTATGGACGGAGGTTTGGAAGGGTAGACCTTTGGATTAAAATCGGGTCTATCTGGCATTCTGTGGGGAAGAAAAGGCAGCCGCCTCTTCCTGTGTTTGATATTTTTCGGTGACAGGCGAGGGCTATTGCCTAGCTTCAGTCTCCTTTTCCCTTTCTCGTGAACAAATAGAGCCAGCAGTGGAGCAGCCGGAGTCCGAAACAAGGATACCAGGCAATTTTGGGAGCCAGAGGTTAGGCTTCTTCTACACCTCGCGGAAGTATCTGGTCACGGCTAGGACGTCGCAGACGCTGATGGACCGTTTCTGGGTAGAGCTGCATGAAAAAGGGATAGTTGGGGGGAATAGGGGATATAAGTAGCATGTATATAGGCAAGTGTACAAAAATAAATGCTAATCTATATGTCTTAGACACTTATCCCTAAGTTGCACCTTATGGACTGTATTATATTATATTTTGATGTTTTTTTATGAGCTTTGTCGCGGTTTTTCTCTTTAGTCAGTCAAAACCATCTTCTCTGAATATGTTGAAGACTTTGGCAGGCCGGAGATCAGATGCTGGGGATTTGGAGAATGCATTCCCTTTCATTTTCTCCTGGTTTTTCTTTTTATATGCTCTAACTTTTGCCTAGGTTGCCCTTTCGGGTTTTCAACCTAGCGAGCCCTTATTTCTCCTTTTTTTTTTTTTTTTTTGTGCTCTAACTATTGCCTAGGCCGTTCTTTCGGGTTTTCAACCTAGCGAGCTGGAGAGAAAGGCAATTGCAAGATAATTTTTTTGATTCACGCATAGTACCTCTTGAGCTTATCGAGGTTGAAGGGCTGAACAAGATCTTCCTCATCTTGATTAGTGAGGAGCACCGCACCTCATGACCGGATATGTTTGATGATATATGGTCCCATCCAGGGAGATTTCTATTTTCCCTTAGTGTCGAAATAACTAGGGGTTTCTCGCAAAGTACCAGATCTCCGACTTGGATATCGCGGCCTTTGACTTTTTTGTTGAATGCTTGAGCCATTCGCTTTTGATATGCCCGAGTATGTTTTAGGGCTACCAGCCGTCGTTCGTCTATCAGGGCTAATTCTTCGTAGCACTGTTTGACCCATTCGATTTCAGCTACGTTTGATTCCATCAAAACCCTTAATGATGGGATTTATATTTCGATGGGCAGCACTCCCTCCAGGCCATAGGCTAGAGAATATGGGGTAGCCCCAGTGGGTGTACAGACTGAAGTACAATAGCCCCAAAGGGCTAGCGGCAATTTTTCTGGCCAGTCTCTTCTTGTGTCAGCCATTTTTTTGATGATATTTTATAGCGTTTTGTTGGCTGCTTCAACGGCACCATTTGCTTATGGTCGATATGGGGAGGATTTATGCCTTTGGATTTTGAATTCGTCGAGCAAACGGTTCACGTCCCTTTCGAAGTGTGTGCGTTGTCAGATATGATTTCGAAAGGTACCCTGTATCGGTATATGATGTTGGCCCTGATGAATTCGGGCACCTTTCGGGCATTCAGTACTTTGTAGGAAGAGGCTTCTACCAACTTTGTGAAATAGTCAACAGCTACCAAGACATATTCATGGCCGTTGGATCCTTTCTGGTGAATTTAACCTATGACGTCAATTCCCCATGTTGAGAAGGGCCAAAGGGTTGTGGAGTTGTATAATATATGCGGGGGCACGTGCTGTAGATTTGCGAAGTGTTGACATTTTTCGCAGTGACGTACCCACCGAATACAATCGGTTTCTAGTGTACTTCAATAGTACCCTTGTCAAATGATTTTCTTTGATAGCATATGCCCGTTCATGTGTGGCCCACAAGTACCACCATAAAGCTGGTCCATGACTTGTTCGGCTTTGATCTGATCGATGCATAATAGGTTTAAACCTTGGTAGTGCCTCTTGTATAGGCTGCCTCTGCTGATTACGAATTGTGATGCCCATCTCCGTAGGGAGATTTTCCCTCTTTTGCCTTGGTTGGGCGAATAGACTCCTTTTTTAAGCATATTCATGACGTCTAAATACCATGGCTCGTTGCCCTTTTCAGGAGCAACATCGATTCTGAAGCAATAGGCAGGAGTGGCCTTTTTCTCAACTATAAATGGTTGGACATTGATTTCTGTGGGAATTTGAACCAATGATGCTAGAGTGGCCAAGGCATCGACAAATTGATTTATATCTCGTGGTAGGTAATGGAATGAGATATTATCAAATTTGCCTACTAATGCTATCATTTTGGCATGATAGAGTTGTAGCCGGGGATCCTGGGTTTTCCACTTCCCTTCGACTTGGTTTATGATTAGAGCAGATTCACCATAGACCTCCAAATCTTTGGCTCCTTTTCGGAGAGCCTCTTTTAGACCGGCAATACAGGCCTCGTTGAGGAAGAACGACCATTTGGCTAATCGACTGGAAAGTGATAGCTTGCCGAAGATGTATTTTATAGGATCCATTCTAGAGATGAGCTTGATGGATCGAGCTTGCAAATAAGTTTTGAGCCTTTGTGTTTCCCAGACTAGACCAGTGCAGCTTTTCTCCAAGGCTGAGTAGTTGAGCTCGCTTCCTTGTAATTTCTTACTTATGAAGTAAATGTTATTTTCGATGTAGGAGTTTTCTTTCTCTTGGGCGAGCATAGCCCCCTACTGCTGTATCTGTGATGGTTAAATATAGGAGGAGACGTTTATGTGTATGGGGAGGAGCTAGCACTAGTGGGTTGGCAAGGTAGGTTTTTATTTTTTCGAAGGCTATCTGGCATTTTTCGTCCCAGATTTGGTCAGTATTTTTCTTTAGGAGTTTGAATAGGGGCTCACATATGGAGGTCAGCTGTCTGATGAAACAACTAATATATTGCAATCGACCCAGGAAGCCTTTAACTTATGTTGGAGTTTTTGGCTGCGGCATATTTATGATGGCTTCGATTTTGGCTGGCTCAATCTCGATGCCTTGCTCGGTCACCACGAATCCCAAGACCTTGCCCTTGGTAACCCCGAGTGTGCATTTGGTGGGGTTGAGCTTCATCTGGTGCTTTCTTAGCCTTTCGAAGAATTTTCGAAGGTCTTTAATATGGGGCACCGTCTGTGTCGTTGGAGTGCACGATCATGTCATCCACGTATACTTCGACTTCTTTATGGATCATATCATGGAAGAGGGTGGTGGCAGATTTTTGATATGTAGCCCCAGCATTCTTCAGCCCAAACGGCATGACAGTGTAGCAATAAGTTCCCCAGGGAATGGTGAATGAAGTTTTCTCCTGTCTTCTGCTGCCATTTTGATTTGGTTGTAGCCCAGCATGCCATCTACGAAAGATCTTATTTTATGAGAGGCCACGGCGTCTACCAAAATGTCAATGTTGGGTAGAAGGAAGTCATCTTTAGGCGACGCCTTGTTGAGATCGCGGAAGTCCACACAGATCTGTACCTTTCCATTGGGCTTCGGAACAGTCACTATTTTTGACAGCCAGATCAGGTATTCAACTACCCGGATAAATTTGATGCGCAGCTGCTTCATGATTTCTTATTTCACTTTCAGTGACCATTCTGGTTTGATTCGGCGGAGTTTCTGCTTGATTGGCCCTGCATCCAAGTAAGTGGGGATTCGGTGCTCAACAATGGCTGGATCTAACCCGGGCATGTCTTCGTAGGACCATGCAAAGATGTCCACGAATTCTTTGAGGAGGTCGATCGGTACTGCCCTTTCAGAACCTTGTAGGTAGCGGTCGATTTTGACTTCTTTGATTTCATTATTCAGCCCCAGATTAATAGCATACAAGTCTTCATCTGCTGTTGCTGATTGGTGCTTTTCCTGGTGCTTGACTGACTTGGCGATCTCAAGCAGGTAACTTTTATTTTTTGAATACATTTTATTAAGTGACTTATTATCAAAGCTAATTAATTTGTCTTTTAATGAAGGCGCAACTAAAGAATACGCGAAGACATCTAGATTATCACTGTACAGGGCTGGTTACATTATTGAGGCCCTGGGGTTTGAGGTCCTCAATTTTAGGGAGCGGATCGGTAGATGACCAATCCGTAAGGCTAAAGGAAGGATGGGGAATAGTATATCCAAAACAGTCCACCAGATTTGCGGTTGTCAAGAGCGGGCCGGTCGTAGTATACCAATTATGCAGAGGATTATCAATAATAAACTCGAACTCAATAGGTAGGTTTTCATAGCTAGTGCCTCCATCTATCATTCCCAGGAAATTGTCTCCCAGAGAATCATCATCCAACAGGGCCAAGGCATAGTCGTCTTGGTCTATAGTTCAGGTGTTCTCAATTGTGACAGTTTTATATGCAAGGCTACGAGGCTACGGGGCTCCAGGGTAACCTGTTCCATTTCACTATAGTGGCGAGACTGACATCTTCGAAGATTTCCCAGCCAGGGTGTCTCTTCCCATTTTGGTCTAACTAAGGCTCGAGAAACATGAGATAGGCATTTGTTTCTCATTTCCTTACAAAGTAACCATTTAATGTTTTTTCTATATGGCTGGAGAGGGGGACCTATGTAAGGACGTTTTTCTCGTTCTGCCTTGCTTTTCTTACATTTCTGTTTCATGACTGCGGCTATTTCAGCTGGAGTAGGTTTGTATCCTAGACCAAATGAAGGGATACATTCCTTAAGTTCATCTTAGACTAGATTGTCAAGTCCCTGCTGATTTCTGTCGAGACCTAAACCAGGCATATAATTCATTTTTAAAACATGTTTAACGGGACCATGTTACCTAAAGACGTTGTTTTCTTTCTGGTGATGTCAGTTTCTCACCCACATTTAATGGCGTTGACTCTAGCTTGGGGGATAACCTCGAAGCCACTGAGGAAAATACCCGTGTCATCGTGCTCTATTTAGAAGATTGGGATGTCCCTGTTTTCTTTGTTTTCCACGATCTTATCGGCAAGAATGATTACTATATGGTCATCGTGGATAAATTTGACATGCTAATGCAGTGAGGAGGCTACCCCTTTTACCCCATGGATCCAAGGGCGTCCCAGCAACAGGCTGAAAGTGGTTGGTATGTCCAGGACTTGGAACTCTACTGGCATGGTTAATGGCCCAATAGTCATTATCAAGGTGACCACCCCTAGGAAACATCGACTAGTGTTGTCGTATGCCCTTACTGTCTGCGATGAATGAGTCAACTCTGATATTTTTGTTCCCAGTTTGGCTAGCGTGCTTGTGGGACATACATTTAAAGATGAGCCGTTGTCTATCAGAACTCGGGGAACCCTTTTTTCCATGACCCCCACAGTGATGTGGAGAGCATCGATGTGGTTGGTTCCTTCCCTTGGCAAATCTAGATCAGTAAACATAATCACGTTTCCAAAGTGTATGTTTCTGATCATTTGGGTGAGCTCATTTGGGGAGGTTGCAATGGGAATAACTGTCTGACTCAGGGATTTGGCCAGTGTATCACGGTGGGTTTTGGAAGCACATAGCAAGCCTCAGATAGATATGTTGGCTTGAGTTTTCTTTATCTGAGCTAGCATGGCATCTTCCATATTTTTAGCCCCAGTATCTGTTTCTTGATCTTTGCCGGAGTGGTCACCTTTTTCTTGGTTTGGTTGGTAGGCTCAACCTGATCTAGTAAGGTGACTGACATCCCCACCGACCCAAGTGGCTTTTTCAGTGCTACAGGTATTTTGGCTACCCAGGATAATGTCCCAAGAAAGCATATTGTAGCTAGGCTCCTTTATGGGTGGAAAGAAAGGAACAATGATATATGGTAATGGGTGTTTATTTCTTTCAAATTTGGGTACACAATTTTCTTCACCAGCCTCAATCATATTGATTTGAGGTAGACGGTTATTGACTACATTTGGTCTTGGGGGAGGTTTCTCTATAACCTTATCATCTATTAGGTCTTGGATTGCATTTTTTAGCACATAGCACTTATCGATGAGGTGACCACTGCAGCGATGGTATTCACAGTACTGGGCATGGCTCCATGAGTTAGGCAGAGGATTCGGCGGCCTATAGTTTTCCATAGGCTTTAGCACTCCCTGTGCCATTAGCCCTTGTAGTATTACAGACTGAAGAGCTTGCAGTTCATCATAGTACCTATTTCCTCTGTTTGGACCCCTGAAATTCCTGTTCGGACCATTATTTCCACCAACTGTATTGACGGACCTATCTGCTCCGTAGGACCATGGAACAGTGTTATAGCTCTGAGTAGGGAAATTGGCTGATGGCATGACAAGTATATTTCCTACCATATTAATGGCTGATCCTGATGCGACTGTCTTTCCTTTTGAATAGCGGAAAGAGTTGGAAGGCGTATTGACTTTTAAATGCCCAGTTCGTATATCTTCATCAATACAGATTCCTATCTCCACTATTTCTTTGAAATTACTATAGGGGAGATACCGCATGTGCTCCAGGTAAATAGGTTGGAGATTTTTTATGAACATCCTGGATGACTTAGCCGAATCAGGCCTGTCGAGCGTTTGAGCTATTTTTTTTCCACCTGGCTGCAGAGTCAGCATAGGTTTCTTTTTCCCTTTAAGTGCACGATTCAGGATCTCTTTTATTTTCGTAGGTGGTATTGTCTTTATACCTCTTTAGAAATTCCTCAGCTATTTGGTCCCAAGTACCCATGGTGCTATTGTCTACTAGCATTAACCATTGCTTGGTAGCCCCTATCAAGGTAAGATGGAAATTGGAGGCCATAGCTTCAAAGCTAGCCCCTTTTGACTGCATGCCGGTAGAATAGGATTTTAGGTGAGAGATAGGGCATCCAGTCCCATCGAATTCTTCTATGTCGGGCATTTTGAATTTTGAAGGTAGTATTGCTAACGGTTGCAATGCTAATGTCCGTGTAGAAAATTCTCTTTTGTTCAGTACTTTGAGCATCATATTTTTTAGATTATCCATGTCCGCCTCTATTTTGGTGGTAAGGGGAGTTGGGTTTTGGTATATGCTGGTAGGATTGGGAAAAGCTGGGTTTATTTCTAGTTGTGGCATTTGGTAAGGATTTTCAGGAGGTATTTGGTAAGGGTTCTGGTAAGGATTTTGGAGAGGTGGGTTATTGGTGGCTTAAGTATGGCGACCAGGACCATTGAAGGGTAAATAGGCCGTTACTTGGCCTGGTTGGTTATAACTTTTGGGATCCATATGTGAGCTATTTTAGAGTGGATTAGTGATGGGAAAAGGGAGGTCATTTGGATTCTGAAGGATATTGGTGTTTGGGAAAGGATATGGAGGGTATGGTGAGAAAGGGTTAAAATTTGGGTAATAAGGGTTAGGTGGAACATTTGGGTGCGGGGTACTAGCGGTGTTTGGTGGATTAGTGCTTGGCTGAGGGTTTGGGTTTAGAGGAGCATGAAAAGTAGATGCTTCTTGTGGGGCTGGAAGGAAAGAGGTTCCTTCACCACTGGGTTTTGGACCTTGCATGAGGTTTGCTATCTGGTTTAATAAACGATCATTTCGTGCATCCAAATTTTGGTCCAACCACTGTTGCATAGCCGGAGTTGGAGCGTACCCTGGAGCCCCTGTATCTGTACCCAATGTGGACTGCTCATTTTCAGCTGCGATTCTACTCAAATATGTACCCTATGCACTGATTCGGCCTTTTTCTGATCTGACCCCGATACTTTCTGATCTGATCTCTGTGCCCGTATTCCGTATCAACCGACGAGTACTATCTCTGCCTTTCCAAACTTGGGCCAGATTTCTGAGGAAAAGGGTTTGAAGGCATCAGAAAGGGTTGGCTGAAGGCTTTTTGGATTTGGAGTACAATGTGCCTTTATTAGTAATTTTTTTATTATTATTTATTTTCCCTACAATTGATCGGACAAGCACCCACTTTGTTTTGACAGTCTCAGATTATTCCTGGAATAATGGATTCTTTCTCTAGAGTATAGGAACCTTGTATTCTACCTGCCTTTCGACTCCCCAAGATCGGACTGATCTCAAGCAAAGGGCCTATACTCTTTTTAGGATCTACCATTCAAAATGGTCTAGGTCGAACATCAGAAAATTATTGGTCAGCCTCTGTGCATATTTTTATTCATATCTTTTTTTTTATTTTTGAGCATTCTTTTCTTTCTTATTTTTTTTTATTTTTGCTTCTTTCTCTTTTTTTTTTTTTTTGCAACAGGGATTGATTAATAATTCAGAGATATAAAAATCGATCGGTCCATGAAGTGTCCTGAGAATCTATATGCAATTTAACGTTGGCTGATGCAGGGAGTAGGCTGGCCATGGTGTAGGGTAGCATTCGGAATATTTCTACATACGTGCATGTGTGTGCGGTATCTAAAAAGCAGTAAAATGTTTTGTTTAGATATAAAGCAATAAATAAAACAAATATGACATGTCTTGCTGTTTATTGTGGATTTTCTCGGCTTATTTAGTTTGAGCGTGAGCAAGCATCTATTTAGATCAAGAAATAGAAAGAAAAATTGGGAATCTATCTATTCCTATTAATTACATATTGATCCTAATCCCCAAAATAAAATGACATAATAAAATAATATTTACATATTTTTTTTACGAAGTTAATAAAGCAAAATAATAGCAAGATATAAAATAAAGCAATAATAAGTCCCTGCCCTTTCTCCTTTTTTTTTTTGTTATCCTGCCCGAATTTCCATTTTTTTATATATTCGTAATGGTACCCGGAACGAAACTGCTGCGAGTGAATGGTTATGCACAAATATATATGCAGATATAGAAAAAAGCAATATTTAAACTGTTGAATAAATATAATAAGCATATTTAGTCAAAAGGAAAAACTTGTTTGTTTTTTTTATTTGAAAAATGAGTCTAGCCCTCCATTTTTATTTTCTTTAAAATAAAAACGACGTCCCCAGCAAAGTTGTCACTGTGAGTGCCCCGGGATTTCTCTTTATCCAGCGCTCCCTTGTTTAGGGGAACACGAGATTCGGAGAAGGCATCACTCTTTTCATTTCATCTTCCTTGTTTAGGGGAAAACGATATTAAAAGTGCAAAAAGAGTGTTATAAAGAACGCGTTGAATACGCTCGGGCTCATTGTGGGTCACTGTGAGTGCTTTGGAATTTTCTATATCTCATCCTCCCTTGTTTAGGGGAAAACAAGATTCATAAAACGCAACGCCCTTTTATTCAATTTTCCCTTGTTTAGGGGAAAACAAAATTAAAAGTGTAAAAAGAATGTTGCAAAGAGCGAGTGAGAATACACCCTGCCTCACTGTGGATCCAAAATGTTGTAACAGAGTCGACATCTTTATTTTAAGGAGAAATAAAGAAAAACAAAAATAACTAGATTTTGTAAAGGATTCGGAGGATAAGTTACGAGGCAGGAAGGTGTTAGGCACTCAACTCGCTCTTTCGGTCTCAAAACAAGTTTTTTTTGGTTAAATATGCTTTTATTATATTTATTTAACAGATTAGATAAAGCATTTAAATATACATATATGTACACATATCATTACAAACTTATTGCAGTCTCCTTCCAGGAATTACGAATATTTAACCATAATAATGGCTCTTTTTAGTGCTATTTTCTATAGAAATTCGGGCAACATAACTGCTTATATTTATTACATCGGGCCGGCTAAAAATAGCACTTTTATATTAAAACTTTAAATAGTCTACCTTTTAAAGCGTGGGAGCTTTTATCACGTACCACTAACTTCTAATAGATTTTAGGTGTGCTCGCTCTATCCTTCCGGGAGAAGGAATCTTTTGTTGTTGCGGAGATTCGGGCAGAGTAACTGCTTCTGAAAGTTGCTATCTGGCACCGGAAAACGGGCGGAGCAACGGCTTGCTTCTTGTAGTTGTTTGTTTGCTAACGGCGGAAATCGGGCAGAGCAACTGCTTGCTTCTAGCGGATTAGGCGTCTGGATTCGGGCAGGGCAACTGCTCTTTTTAGGATTTTTGGACCGGTGGAATATGGTGGAATCCTAGTGGGGAGGCTAAAGTTCACTTTGACCAGTTGGTTTTGTGTTTAGGGAAGATTTGACGGAGCTTTGAGACTTTGGAGGAGGGGAACTCTCAGAGCGATCTCTTAGAAACTCACTGCGGAGGCTTTTTAACTGTGTGCGATAACTATTTGCGGAGAGTGAAGAGTGTCCATTTTCACAAGCCGTGACTTTCTACTTATAGGCCGAGGTTGGGATTCATTCGTCTTTAAGATTTCTCTTTATGTGCTTCATCGGCTTGTACCGCGCGCTAAGAGAGTTGTACCAAAAGCAAAGTGCTACAGTTCTCTGGATTCTGTGCACCTGCTCTGTCACTTTCCAGGAGGCGGAAGTCTTCATGCTTTTTCGAAAAAGCTAGAGGGACGTGTCTGAGAAGTCAAGCGCTGATCTGGAGATGATTTAAATTCAAATTCAAACTAATTTAGGTTGAATTAAATAATCCACTTAAGCTTCAAGTCTGGAAGAGTTGGACACGTCATGTTGTCCAAGTGCAAACAAGGTCTGCCGCTGGAGGTTGCTTGAAGTCTGCTGGTGTAGACACCCCAATTTCGTACCTTTGGTATGAAACATTGACTTGCCCAAATAGTGCCTCCGACTTAACGCATTACACAAGTTCTCAAGCGCGCGGTACAAGTTGATAAAGCACAAAGAAGAAATTTTAAAGACAGCGATGTCCCTCTTCTTGCCTATAAATACAGGTGCTCGGCCTCACTTTGTGAAGGACGAAGAAGCCGAAAGAAATCATTGTTCAACGTAGTTTTTACGCAGTGAGTGATAGAAGAGCGATCGTGAGAATAGTGAGTGCCCCTCTTATAAAGCCTCGAAGCTCTGCCAAATCTCCTCCAAACACAAAACCAACCGGTCAAAGTAAGCCTTAGCCCCCCAGCTAGGTTTCCACCCTATTCCCCCGGTTCAAAAACCTCAAAAAGAGCAGTTGCTCTGCCCGAGTAAAAAGGCCAAATCCGCTAGAAGCAAGCAATTGCTCTGCCTGATTTCCGCCAGCAGCAAGCAAACAACAGCAAAAACGTAAGCAGTTGCTCCGCCCGTTTGAGGATGCCTAGAAGCAACTTTCGGAAGCAATCACCCTGCCCGAACCACAGCAGCAGCAGCAAAAAGACTCACTCTCCTAGAAGGACAGAGCGAGCACACCAACGCTCTTAAAGGTGAGTCTTTAAGGGTTTTATTTATAAAAAAACTAATTTCCATCCGGACCAATGTAAAAATATAAGCCGTTGTGCTTCCCGGATCTATTTAGAAAATAGCTTTAAAAAGAGTCATTATTATGGTCAAATATTTTTAAATGTATTTGTAATTACTGGAAGGGGGTGGCTGCAAATCCGTAAATAATGTAGACATGGATATATTTGTTTCTTTTAATGCTTTATTTATTTGCTCGAAAATATAACAAAAAGCATACTTTAGCCAAAAATTGTTTCGAGACCGAAAGGGCGAGTTGGGTGCCTATCACCTTCCCAACTCGTAACTTAGCTTCCGAACCCTTTTTGCAATCTATGGTTTATTTTTTGGTTTTTCTTTGTTTTCCCTTAAAATAAAGATGGCGACTCTATCAAAACATTTTGGATCACAGTGGGGCCCGCAACATCCTTTCTTGCAATTTCCCGCTTTCCCCAAAATAAGGGAAAATGAGAATGAAAGGGTGATGCATTTCCTATATTTTGTTTTCCTCTAAACAAGGGAGGATGAGAAATGGGGAGCCAATGCACCCATAGCGATCCAAAATAGGCCTTAAGGCAATTTTCGCAAAGTCCACAGTGGGGCTCGCAACATCCTTTTCTTACACTTTTCTGTTTTTCCCTAAAAAATGGATGATGGGAATGAAAAGGGTGATGCATTTTCTGTATCTTATTTTCCCCTAAACAAGGGAGGGTGAGATACAGAGAAACCAAAGCTCCCATAATTGACCAAAAACTAACTAAGGTGACCGAGGCGTATTCAACGCGCTTTATGACAACATCCTTTCCGCATTTTTAATTTCGTCTTCCCCTAAACAAGAGAGTGTGGAATGGAAAGTGTGGTGTCCGGTTCTGCACGCTGCGCACCCCTAGAAAAGGGCGCGCGGCACGCGGGCGCACTCCGGGGCACCCACAGTGGCGACTCTGCCGGGGAGATCGTTTTTATTTTAAATAAAAATGGAAGGCTAGACTCAATAACAAAACCTTTTTTTCTTTTATTTCTGGCTAAAGTATGTTTGTTATATTTCTTTAGTATTTTGAATATTGTGTTTCTATATATCCGTGTCTATATTTGTGGATATGATCCTCCATCTTGCAGCAATTTTGTTCCAGTCACCATTACAGGTATATTTAAAAATCAAACAAAAAAAAACAAAAAAAACAAAAGAAAATTTTTTTACAATAAATTTCCGGGCAGCATAACAAAAGGGCTGGGGCTTTATTTTATTTATCGCTTTATATATGCCTTATATTATTATTCTGTTTACTTTATTTTTATTACGCAAAATATGTACACATTTTATTTCATTCTGTCATTTTATTTTGGGGACTAGGACAAATTTGTAATTAATAGGAATAGATATATTCCCCACTTTTCTTTCTATTTATTAATGTGATTGATTGCTTGCTCGCGCTAAAACTAAAAAGCCGAGAAAATCTACAAATAACATCAAGACAGGCCATATCTGTTTTATTTTTTGTTTTATATCTAAAAAAAATATTTTACTGCTTTTTAGATGTCGCACACACGCGCACACATGTAGATATATTCTGAATTGTTACCCTACACCATGGCCAACCTACCCCCTTGCATCAACCAGCGTTAATTGCATATAGATTCCCAGGACACTTCATGGACCGATCGATTTTTACATCTCCGAATCGTTAGCCAGCCCCGGTGTAAAAAAAGGAGAAGAAAAGCAAAAAGTAAAAAAAAAAGAGAAAAAAAATTGCGACAAAAAAGAATGAAAGAAATAAAAAGGAAAAAGAGATATGAATAAAAGAATACACAGGGGCTAACTGATTATTTTCTGATGTTTGACTTAGACCATTTTGAATGGTGGATCCCGAAAAGAGTATAGCCTTCGCCTGAGATTAGTCTGATCTCGGGGAGTCGAAAAGCAAGTGGAATACGAAGGTCCTATACTTTGGAGAAAGAATCTACTGATCCAGGAATAGTCCTGAGACACTCAAAACAAAGCAGGTGCTTGTTCGATCAATTGTAGGGAAAATTGAATAATAAAAAAATACTAATAAAGGCACACTATACTCCGAGCCCAGAAAGCCTTCAGCCAACCTCTTCTGATACCTTCAAACTCATTTTCCTCAGAAACCTGACCCAAATTTGGAAAGACAGAGATAATACTGGCCGGTTGATACGGGATACAGGCACAGAAATCAGATCAGAAAATATTGGGGTCAGATCAGAAAAAGGCAGAATCAGTTCAAAGGGTACAGATCCAAGCAGTATGGTAGCAGAAAATGAGCTGTCCGAAATGGGTACAGAGGGTATGCTCCAACTTCGGCTATGCAACAATGGCTACATCAGAATTTGGGTGCACAAGCTGATCGTATAATGAGCCAGATGGCTAATCTGGTGCAAAGTTTAAAATTTAGTGGTGAAGGAACCTATTTTACTGTAGTCCCTCAAGAAGCATCAACCTCTCATGTTCCTTCCAAACTCAAATCCCCAGTCAAACACCAATACCTCAAATCCAAATCCCTCACCCAATCATTACTATCCAAATATTAACCCCTTTCCATCCTACCCTCCATATTCTTTCCTAAACACCAATATCCCTCAGAATCCAAATGACCTCCCTTTTCCCATCATTAATCCACTCCAAAATAGCCCCAATATGGACCCAAGAAGCTATAATCAGCCAAGCCAAGTTACGACTTATTTACCTCTTAATGATCCTGGCTGCCAAACTGAAATCGCCAATAACCCACCTACCCAAAACCTCTATCCTACCCTAAATCTTCATCAGACAGCTGACATCCATATGTGAGCCCTTATTCAAACTCTTAAAGAAAAACAATGTCCAAGTCTGGGATGAAAAATGACAGCTAGCCTTCGAAAAAATAAAAGCCTACTTTACCAATCCTCTAGTGCTAGCTCCTCCTCATACACGCAAACCTCTCCTTCTATATTTAACTGCCACAGACACGTCAGTAGTGGCTATGCTCGCCCAAGAAAAAGAAAATTCCTACATTGAAAATGTCATCTATTTCATAAGTAGGAAGCTGCAAGGAAGCGAGCTTAATTATTCAGCATTAGAGAAAAGTTGCACCGGCCTAGTCTGGGCAACGCAATGGCTCAAAACTTATCTACAAGGACGATCCATCAAGCTCATCTCCAGGATGAATCCTATAAAATACATTTTCGGCAAGTCATCACTATCCAGCCGACTGGCTAAATGGTCATTTCTTCTCAACGAGTTTGACATCACCTATGTCACGCTCAAATCTATCAAAGGCAGCATAATTACAGACCATTTGGCTGATCAGCCCCTAGAAGCAGAAGATGCAACTGAGCCCAGTTTCCCAGACGAAGGTGTCCTGGAAATTGCTGACCACGACACCAACTGGCAGATGTTCTTTGACGGAGCCGCAAATGAAAGAGGTTTTGGCATAGGAATCTTGCTAATTGACCCGGCAGATTACCACACTCCGTTGGTCATAAGGTTGGAGTTCGAATGCTCAAATAATACCGCTGAATATGAGGCTTGTATCGCTGGTCTAGAAGAAGCCCTCCAAAAAGGAGCCAAAGATTTGGAATTCTACGGTGACTCCGCCTTAATCATAAATCAAGTCTAAAGGAAATGGAAAACCCAGGATCCCCGGCTGCAGCTCTATCATGCCAAGTTGACAGCCCTCGCCACCAAATTTGATAATATCTCGTTTCATTACTTGCCACGAGATAGAAATAAATTTGTCGATGCCTTGGCCACTCTAGCATCGTTGGTCCAAATTCCCATCGAAACCAATGTCAAGCCATTTGTAGTTGGGAAAAAGGTCACTCCGGCGTACTAGTTCAAAATCAATGCTGCTCCTAAAACAGATCACGAGCCTTGGTATTCAGACATTATAAATCTGCTTCAAAAAGGAGTCTATCCTCCCATCCTAGACAAAAGGGGGAAAGTCTCCCTGCTGAGATGGGCATCGCAATTCGTATGGGCAGCGCTGTACAAGAGACATTATTAGGGCCTAAACCTATTATGCGTCGATCAAGAAAAAGCCGAGAAAATCATGGACCAGCTTCATGGTGGTACCTGCGGCCCACACATGAACGGGCATATGTTGTCCAAAAAGGTCATCCGGCAGGGGTACTATTGGAGTACATTAGAAACCGACTGTATTCGGTGGGTACGCTATTACGACAAATGCCAGCGTTTCGCAAACCTGTAGCACGTGCCCCCGCATATCTTATATAACTCCACATCCCCCTAGCCCTTTTAAACTTGGGGAATCGACGTCATAGGCCAAATTCATTTGAATGGATCCAATGGTCGCGAATATGTTCTGGTAGCCGTCGATTACTTCACGAAGTGGGTGGAAGTCTCTTCCTAAAAAAATACTCAATGCCCGAAAGGTGTCTAAATTCATCCGGACCAACATTATATATCGATACGAGTGCCTTTCGAAATAATCTCCGATAATGGCACGTATTTTGAAGGGGACGCAAATCGTCTACTCGACGAATTCAAGGTTCAAAGGCATAAATCATCCCCCTACCGACCACAAGCCAATGGTGCAGTTGAAGCAGCCAATAAAACACTGGAAAAGATTATCAAAAAAATGGCTGTCACAGGAAGAGACTGGGCAGAAAAATTTCCATTAGCCCTTTGGGACTATCACACCTCAGTCCGGACACCCACCGGAGCTACTCCCTATTCTTTAGCCTACGACATGGAGGCGGTGCTACCCATTGAAGTTGAAATCCCGTCATTAAGAATAATGATGGAATCGGGCATATCAAAAGTTGACTGGGTCAAAGGGCGATATGAAAAATTAGCCCTGATCGACGAACGTCGGTTGCTAGCCCTGGAGCACACCCGAGCATATCAAAGGCAAATAGCTCGAGCATTCAATAAGAAAGTCAAAGGTCGTGACATCTAAGTCGGAGACCTAGTGCTTCAAGAAAAACCCCCTAGTTATGTTGATACTAGAGGAAAATGGAAGTCTCCCTGGATGGGACCATATGTTGTCAAAGAAATCCGGACAGGAGGTTCAGTACTCCTCACAAACCAAAATGGGGAGTATCTTGTTCAGCCATTCAACCTTGACAAGCTTAAAAGGTACTATGCCTGAGCCGAAAATATATCTAGCAGTTGCTTCTCTCTCTAGCTCGCTAGGTTGAAAACCCGAAAGGGCGGCCTAGGCAAAAATTAGAGCACAAAAAAAAAAGAAAAACAAACAAAAAGAAGAAATAAGGGTTCACTAGGTTGAAAACCCGAAAGGGCAGCCTAGGCAAAAATTAGAGCAAATAAAAAAGAAAAATCAGGAGAAAAGGAAAGGGAATGCAATTTCTGAATCCTCAGCATCCGACCCCCAGCTTGTCAAAGTCTTCAGCGTGCAGAGTCTTGACTGACAAAGAAAGAGAAAAACCACGACAAAGCTCGTATAAAATATCAAAATATAATATAATACAGGTCCTATGGTGCAACTAGGGATAATTACCTAAGATATTAGGATTATACATTTATGCATGTACATTTTATCTATTATTACTTGCTACCGCTATCCCCCTTGTTTACCCCCAACCATCCTTTATTTGCAGCTTAGCCCTGAAGCGGTCCATCAGTGTCTGTGACGTCCACCCAGCTGAGACCATATACCTCTTCTGCAAGGCACAGAAGAGGCTCCAGTCTCATCAGCATGAGAGCCCCCGGAAGTGTCCTCGTCCTCTTCATCGTTAGCATCCCCATTATCCTGGTTTTCAGCTCCAACCGTTCACTGCTGGATTTGTCTGATCGAGAGAAAATTGCAGAAGCTATGAAAATAGCCTCGCGGCAATTGCAAAATATCACGCACAGGAAGAGGCGGCTGCCTCTTCCTCTCCGTAGAATTCCAGAAAAGCACTCGAATCCGAAGGTGTATTTTTCTAAAATCCATTCCTGAGCTACAGTGTGCCATTACCCCTAGATAATGATCTAGTTTTCTTTTATGCATGAAATATTGAGTCTGCATTTTAAATTCTTGCATCATATAAAATTATATTGCATTGCATAAAATATATATATGTACAGAATTTGGTACAAGAAAAAAAAAGAAGAAAAGAAAAGCTAATAAATGCAGGTAGCTGAAGCTAATGAGCACGGGAAGATTGCTCCTGTCAAGATTGCCACCCATAACCCGAGGGTCGTGTCCGCCAATCCTATATCCTCGTCCTCTCGCCCAAGCACGACTCGATCCAGCAGCCGCATCATCATCATTGTCATCATTCTCGGTGTCTGGTCTGCCGAACTGCATCATTCCCTCGACATGAGAACTCATCCATAAGCTTATGATAAAGCTTGTTGATGCTAAAAAAGCCCTGCAGTAGTCTTTTGTACGTCGACACGTTAACCTAAAAAAAGTAAGACAACAAAAAGAGAAAATATATCAGTCTCTAAAATAATAAATAATAAAATAATTTTAAAAAATGATGAAAAAAAAGATACAAAAGAAATGTGTCTACCATGCGAGCCTGCTCAGGGACATGATACTCCTCAGGGATATCTGCATCAGGAAGAACTTCCTCCACCATCCTTCCGTCACGATGATATCGGAAAGTGGAGAAAGCATCAGCAGGCCCAGTAAACTCCAGATGCGCGTCAAGAGCTGGATAAGCAGACCTCAGCATGTCAGCAGCATCTGAAGCACGCCTGGCTACCACAAGAACAAGAGGGGGAGGATGGAGCATAGTCCTCAGGAAATCCTCATATGCCATAACCAGAAAATCGCTCTCAGGCATAAGGAATTTCGACAGGTACTGATACCTGTTCGTCAAGAAATCTGGCTCAATCACCCAATAAGGAGGCATATGAGGCATCATTGGATGTGTCAAAGGTACCGGATTGACCCGCTCTCCCATGTATAATGAGTTGACCATGATGGATACCATCAGTATCCAGCATCGGCTTATCTCCAGAGTCACATCATAATGCCCCACCAGGCCCCTCCAAGGAAGGAAGTGCACTATGCCCGCACTCGAGCTGGCAATCCACTCCTGTACCCTCTCTGTATCCGAGCAGCCGCCATCTCTATCCAGCGTGACTCTGTTCGCATTCACGAACTCAACCAAATAAGGTGGTTCGTAAAAGCTCTAATGCAGCCGACCCGGCGTGAAATGGAAAAATGAATAGGTCCAGACCTGTGAAAAAAAAATTGAAAAAAAAAAGAAGAAAAATCATCATCAGCAAAAAAAAATGCTGCTAAAAAATTTGTATGATGAAAAAGAGAATGTTGAGAAATACAAAAGCAAGGAAAAGAAAAGATACCTCCCAAGCAGGAGCAAATCCATTGAGATTCGGCGAATCAATGCGGCTGGCTCTATCCATAGAAGCATACAGCTCGGCCAGGCCTGCCTGCTCCAAGTCGTAATCAGCAACATGATCCAAATCCCTCAGGCATGCCAAGAGGGAAACTCTCAAAGAAGTGGACGAGTTGGTAAAAAGACATGTTCCAAGAAAAAAGAATAAAAATGCCCTGGCAACGCGAGCCACGGCCTCGCTATCGTCCTCTACAATCTTCCCGGCATTCTTCCGAAGCCACTTCTGCACGCTGCCGATAAGATTTCGTCAACCGATTTATATTCGGACTCAAAGCCCATGAGATCTTCCACCACATCGTGGTGGTGACGGAGGGTATAATTTGGTGCCAAAGTCCTACCGATGCTGGTAGGAATGCCTGTGATTGCCGCAAAGTCGCATGGGGTCATGGTTGCCTCCCCCCAGCTGAAATGAAATATGTGGGTGGTGTCCCACCAGTAGTCCCTCAGCACATCAAAGATAGGCAGAAAGCTACGAAAGGGACGAAAAGCTCGCAGAAATACGCTAAAGCCAGAACCCTCAACCAGAACTTATGTTGCCTCGGGCATCAAATTATATATGTCCAAGATGTTGGCACAACTCGCCCGAATCCGAATCAGGGGCGACGCATCTGAAAAGAAAAAAAAAATAGCAGCACATCAGCAGCAGAAAAAATGAAAGAGAAGAAAAAAAAGGTAAGTTTTATCTTCTCTGTTTAAATTTCTCCTGTGCATATCATTAAAATTAAGTATGTCGCATGCATCGCATTTTGCAGATCATCGTAAGAATTTTTGCATGCATAAATTTTTTTATTATTATTGCATCTTTTGCATGTATTAAAAAAATGATGAATATCGCATTTTTGCATTCAAATATATATATATATATATATATTAGCACTCGCAAAAAAAAATGTTGCAAATCTTGAAGAAGAAAAAATATTTCCATGGCATTTATCATGTCTTTGCAGCATACGCATTTGCAGAAGGTGAATATTATTGCATAAAATATTCATGTTATATTTTTGCATGCATCCGAAAAATGTGTCCGAAAATGTATCCAAAAGAAATATATCATGTATCCGAAAAGTCTATTTCATAGGCATGCATCATATAAAAATATTTTTCAGCCTAAACATGCATCATAGAGTCCAATTGCATCAATAATATAAAATGTGCATCGCAGAGTCAAATAGTCCCAACTAGTCAAATTATGCATCGCAAAAATAAATTGCATAAATTTCATAGATAAATTGTCAAATTGCATCATTCTAGCCATAAATTACATGCATAAGCATTATAAGCAGGATGAGGTATGCTCCAAAAGCCCAAAATAGCAGAGAAATCTAGCAGATCTGAAAAATAATCCAAATGGGTTTAAGAAAAGGAAACTTACTGTGGGATTCGGAAGATTGGACACGTGAGTGTTCCGATCGCGAAGGAGATTACCCCAGTCGTCCTTCGAATAATGATATTTGACATGGTTTCGGATCAAAGGAGGAAGTACTTTCCTCTTTTTGCCCGAACTTCGGGTACATCAGAGCTTTTCCCTTCCGAGATCTCGAAGAAGAAACCATCTATCAAGAAGAACACGCAAATTGGCGGAAGAAAATCGAGAAAAGGAAGAAAAATGAAAGCAGCAACAATGGCAGACGAGGGAGACGAAGGAAGAAATGGAGAAGCAATGAGCTGCTTCAGCATCTTTCCCGTAGCATATAATGGGGAAGAAAAAGAAATTTTTTCTTTTTCCCCCTCCAAAGTTCAAAAGTTCGGCACTTAAGTCCTCCGGTCTTCAAAACTGCAAAATGGCCCTTGAAGCTTAACGGAAAGTTAACAAAGTTAGCTTTGTTAACCAAAATTGACGGTCATCCATCCAAAATCAAAGGAAAGCTCATATCTCCAGCAGATCAGCCGCAAAATGAGCAGAAAAGCAAAAAGAATCAGCAGCTAAAAGTAAGATTCTGCGAAAAAATATATGCAAGCATGCAAAACAAAAAAAAAGAGAGAAAATGCATAGCAAAGAAAAAATGTGCATAGCAAAAGAAAAAATGTGCATAGCAAAAGAAAATAAATACAAGACTGCAATGCAGCAAAAGAAGAAATTTCTAGCAGATGTTGAAAAAGCAGCAAAGAAAAAAAATTCAGCAGAAGATGGGAAAAGCAGCAAAAAAGGAAATTTCCAGCAGAAGTTGGAAATGCAGCAAAGAAGAAAATTTCCAGCAGAAGCTAGAAATGCAGCTGAAGAAAGAAAATCCCCAGCATGAGTCCGCATAAGCAGTAGAAGCTGCCAAAGCAGCAGAAGCAGCAAAGGCAACCGAATCATCAAAAGCAAGGCAATGGTAAGAAAAGGTAAAGTATTTGACCTTTTGTATGCATAATGTGTTCCACTATCGCATTCGATGAAGGATAGCCACGCTTGAGGATGCGATGTTTTCCTGCTTTATAGGATTAGCATAGGATCATCTCCTCGCGGGACGTAACCCCGAGATGAATTATCAACCCATGATTGTATTCCACCTTGTTGTTGGATCTTTCCCTGAAGGGGCGTAGACCCCGGGTCAGAGGGAAAGGATCAATCCCGCCATCGTGTTCGGCAAAGGGTTTCGACCCTTTGAGGTTACGATATCTATTATGTTTATGTGTAGTCTTTTTCACGAAGGGGCTGAGACCCCGGGCCAGAGAAAAAGGCTATCGCGCTCTGACGAAGAACTGAGTTCCTGAGGAGGCGATCTATCCCACCGTCGTGTTCGGCAAAGGGTTTCGACCCTTTGAAGATATGATATTTGATATGTTTGTGTTCACTCTTTTTCACGAAGGGGATGAGACCCTGGGCCCAGAGAAAAAGGCTATCGCGCTCTGACGAAGGACCCTGTCCTGAGGAGGTGATGCATCCCACCATCGTGTTCGGCAAAGGGTTCGACCTTTTGAGGACACGATGTTTAATCTTGGCATCCCACCTAGCATTGTTTATTTGCATCGGGCCGAACTACGTTTGGTCTGATTCCTTTTATTAAGGGATACGTAGGCAGCCTACTTCGGTAGGTCCGACCATCAGAGCACATAATTGCATATCTGCTTAAAAACTACGATAACCTGCTATAACCGACTAAATATGACTAGGATATGTGAGGTTTGGTTTGCATTATAACTGCTACCTGTTGCATTTCTCCCCATTATAATTGCCACGAAATTGGGAGTCTATTTCTTATCAACGATGTTCGTCTACTAAGTAAGCTACGGGTTACCCGTAGACTCCATTGTTGAGGGGCTCTGTAGACACCCCAATTTCATACCCCTGATATGTAACATTGACATGTGATATCAAGACCTGTTAAAACTTAACAAATGTCAAGTTACAGGGTTTTAAAATCCAAAAGACAAAGCAGGATGCACAAAACAGTAAAATGCAGGGGCCAAAGTGTCCAAAAAGAGGCTGAAAAAGGAAGGCTAGCACTGCCACAAAGGCTTCCTGGCGCGGCACCCAAATCCCTTGGTTTCGGTGCTAGGAGACCAAATAGTGCCTCCGACTTAACGCATTGCACAAGTTCTCAAGCGCGCGGTACAAGCTGATAAAGCACAAAGAAGAAATTTTAAAGACATCAATGCCCCTCTTCTCGCTTATAAATACAGGTGCTCGACCTCACTTTTTGAAGGATGAAGAAGCCGAAAGAAATCATTGTTCAGCGTAGTTTTTACGCAGTGAGCGATAGAAGAGCGAACGTGAGAATAGTGAGTGCCCCCTCCTATAAAGCCTCGAAGCTCTGCCAAATCTCCTCCAAACACAAAACCAACCGGTCAAAGTGAGCCTTAGCCCCCAGCTAGGTTTCCACCCTATTCCCCCGGTCCAATAACCTCAAAAAGAGCAGTTGCTCTGCCCGAGTAAAAAGGCCAAATCCGCTAGAAGCAAGCTGTTTCGCCGATTTCCGCCAGAAGAAGCAAACAAACAACGCATAGCTGCTCGCCCGCTTGGCGGTGCCGAAGCAACTTTCGAAGCGATCCTGCCTCGAACCACGAGAAAAAGACTCCCTCTCAGGAAGGGCGACGAGCGCACCAACGCTTTTAAATGTGAGCCTTTAAGGGTTTTATTTATGAAAAAACTATTTTCTATCCGGCTCAATGTAAAAATATAAGCTGTTGTGCTGTACGGATCTGTTTAGAAAATAGCATTAAAAAGAGCCATTATTATGACGAAATATTTTTAAATGTATTTGTAATTACTGGAAGGAGGTGGCTGCAAGTCCGTAAATAATGTAGGAATGGATATATTTGTTTCTTTTAATGTTTTATTTATTTGCTCGAGAAATATAACAAAAAACATATTTTAGCCAAAAACTGTTTTGAGACCGAAAGGGCGAGTTGGGTGCCTAGCACCTTCCTAACTCGTAACTTAACCTCCGAACCCTTTTTGCAATCTCTGGTTTATTTTTGGTTTTTCTTTGTTTTCCCATAAAATAAAGATGGCGACTCTATCAAAACATTTTGGATCACAGTGGGGCCCAACATCATTTCTTGCAATTTCCCGTTTTCCCCTAAACAAGGGAGAATGGGAATGAAAGGCTTGGGAAAGATGTATGCTACTGACAAGAGTTCGAAGATGAGCCTCGTAGAAGAAGAGGAAAGGGTTGGGGGAAATCAGGGTGTTAGGATCAAGGGGATGGGTTGGCTTGGGTCTGATTGTGTAGAGGGGTTGGTTTGGGTGGGAATGGTTTGGTTGAGGGATAGATTCCGGAGGGGTTGATTCCATCTGAGTAGATGACTCAGTAGGATTAGGTTGAGAAGAGGTAGATGGCTGGTTGTTAGCAGACTTCCTTCGCTGCCTCAACGACTGGACAGGAGATCCAGCTGCTTCATTGGCAGAGTTGATAGGGTCTACTGGTGGCTTGGTCGGTAGGCCTTTACGCAATCTCCTGTGTTTAGGCTTGGGTAAAGGTGAGGGTTGTTCAGATGATGGTTTATGTTTGAGAGTTTGGGATGGCTGGGGAGTGGAGGTTGTTGGTTCAGGGTTGGATGGCTGGGGAGAAGAGGTTGAACCAGCAGCAGAGGAGCTACCAGTAGACTTTGCATGTCTACTGGCCTTCTGTTCCTTCCGAATCCAATCTGCCTGAAGCTCGTCTATATCCACTTCCTGCTTAGCCTTGTTGGCAACAGTATCCTTAGTCTTGGCAAAGATGTCAGCCAAGACTTCAGTTTCATCTAGTGAGAAACCAGTCGCCTTCCTGGCCTTACCAACCTTAACCCGCTTCACAATGTACTCGGACTCATCAGCTAGGTCTTTGGCTACTTGCAGGATGTCATGGACAACGGCATAGGTTGGATCATTGGAGGCTCCCTTGCCTGTACGAGCAGCTTTCCTAGCTGCATCATACGCGTCCATATCGAACTGCTTAACCATCATAAGAGTGGGCTTGGCTACTTTTTTAGCAACAATATTTGGTAGCCCTCTTTGCTGCCTTCTTTTGTTCTCGTACTCAATGTACTTGTTGAAGAAGGTAGCCGTCATCTGCTTGTCCTTGGCCACTTTTGTGAGCTTATCTCGAGTAACGGTAGAGTTGATTGCTGGCGTATCCCTTAGCAGGGAGTTGATGAGCCGGACAAAGGGCCTCATGAAGTATGGATTGTTCTTCACTTTGGCAATGTAGTTGCGTAGCTCATTGAAAATGATGATGCCAAAGTTGAGGTGAATCCTCTAGTAAATGGCACTTGTAAGGTTGAGCTGTTGAGCTGTGAAGTTGTCATGGGCTCATTCTTGAACAGCAGAGACTTCTCCAGCAGATGATTGAAACAGTAGACATCCAAGGGAAAGACGTTCCTCAACATTTTCCCTTAAGGTTCCCTTGGAGTGTTGGTTCCCCTCATTGCTTCTCAGGCTCTGTCAGCCTCATCAATGGATATCTCACTGTCTCCGCCATAGCGAACACCAATGACTTTGGATATCACCTTGGCAGATAGAGAGAAGAGACGTCCACGAATCCACCCTCGAATAACAGAAGGTGTCTGTTGGTTTATCTCAATGCGCTGGTAGAATTCCTCAGTGAGAAAGTTGCTATAGTATTCGTCGTGAAAACAGAAGAGGGGGAGAATCACAGACTCATTCATGTCGTCACACATTTTAGCACCGGCAACGAATGTGGGAACAATCTCCAAGTCAATGCACATGCCCGGTAGGTACACTTTTGGGTCTAGCTCCTGAATAATGTCGTGAGGGGCGGTAGGATAGAAAGGAAACCCAGGAAGGTTGACGGAAGGGTCAGGGTGAATGATGCTTTCCGGGTCAAGCACCTTCTTCTTGCCGATATTAGTTTTGGCAGATGATTTCACCTACAAAAACCATTTTTAGAAATTAGGGCTTTTCCCTTATAGAACAAGCAACCAAGAATTTCAATTTTTAAGAAATAAAATAAATTTTCAAAAAGAAAATTGAAACCCTTGAATGTTTGGAGAGATAAATATAGAGAAACATTAACAGATAATTAAAAAAAATAAGTATTCAAGGTTTTGAAATGAACAACAATGGCGGAAACCGTCAAGATACGCAAAGCGTCCTTTCCAGTGGCGGATCCAAAAATAAATCTCAGCGGTGTCACAAATGTTAATTATTACTTAAAAATAAAATTAAAATTAAAACAATGTCATTTTGTAGTGTATACATTCAAAAAAAAAAAACTTCAGCGGGGCACTTGCACCCCAAGTGCAATGAATAGATCCGCCACTGGTCCTTTCGGATTCCTTAACAATATGACTCAAAAGAAGAAATTTTAAGCATAAATCAAAAGAGAGTAATCTATTAGTGTCGAAAAGCTTACCATTGTTGCTATTAGAAAAAAAGAAGCGAGAAGTAATCGAAGAGAGTGAAGCAGTTGCAAAGAGAAACTAAGGGTTTGAATAGAGAGAGAATATCTGAGAGAGAGAGAGAAAGAGAGATAGGGTTTGTAAAAGTTTGAAAAAGGCGGTTCAAATTCTATTTAAAGAAGTAGAAAAGTCATTTTAGTGAAAATGCCTTGGATGATTGATGGGTGTCTTTCAAAAGGCTTTTAACTTTAGATATTTTTAAAATAACTGCAAAAAGTGACTTTTAACCCCTTAGCCTTTTTAGAACATCTTTTTACCCATTAATAGACTAAATAATTGAAATATTAACCTGGTCTGAACGAAATTGAGCTACAATATTGACGAAGTTAGTAACAATTAAGTCTATCGGTATGAAAGAAAACATTTTAAACTTAAAAATAAACTTTAAGCTGTAGGATCAACCATACCAAGATTTCTCCTTAAATAAGCAAACCTGGTAGCATCCACGTGGCTTGGTGAGAATATCAGTCAATTGATGTTCAGTTGGAACATATTTCAAACTGATGTTACATTTTTCCACATGATCCTTGAGGAAATGATAACGGATATCAATGTGATTTGTCTTTGAGTGCATCACTGGATTCTTTGAGACTGAAATTGCAGAAGTGTTGTCACACATAATGAGACAATTTGCAGTCTTGATGTTGTAGTCCACTAGTTGCTGCTTCGTCCAAAGTAGTTGAGAGCAAGCTGGCAGCAATGTATTCTGCCTCTGTGGTTGAGTTTGCAACTGATCCTTGCTTTTTGCATGACCAAAAGACAAGTCTATTTCCAAGAAATTGACAAGTCCCACTAGTTCTTCTTCTACCTACTTTGTAGGCTGCATAGTCTGCATCTAAGTATCCAACCAGATCAAAGTTGTTTCTTTTTTAATACCAGATACCCAGATTTGTAGTTGTTGAAACATATCTGATGATACGTTTAGTAGCAAACAAATGCGATTCCTTTGATCTACCTGAAATCTAGCACAAACACAAACATCAAACATTATATCAGGTCTACTGGCAGTAAGTTAAAGAAGTGAACCTATGATTCCTCGATACTTGGTCACGTTCTCTTGCTTTCCCTTCTCATCTTTGTCAATATGGCAGTCGATAGACATTGGATTCTCGAATCCTTTAGCTGAATCAAGACCAAATTTCTTGATAAGTTCCTTTGCATATTTGGTATGGCTGATGATGATCCCTTATGAAGTCTGTTGAATTTGAAGTCCTAGAAAGTAAGTGAGCTCTCCCATCATGCTCATCTCGAACTTGCTTAGCATCAGCTTCTCGAATCTCTTGCACAGGTTTTGATTTGTAGATCCAAAGATGATGTCATCCACATAGATTTGTACCAGAAGAGAATGACCTTTGTGCTTGAGGATGAACAAAGTTGTGTCTATTCTTCCTCTCACGAATCCTTGTTCAATTAAGAACTTGGATAGAGTTTCGTACCAAGCTCTGAGAGCTTGTTTGAGGCCATAGAGTGCTTTCTTGAGTCGGTATACTTGATCATGTTTGTCTTAGATGACAAAACATGGAGGTTGTTCAACATATAATGTTTCTTGAAGATCACCATTGAGAAAGGCACTCTTTACATCCATCTAATAGAGTTTGAAGTCCATGAACGAATCATAGGCTAGAAAGAGTCTGATTGCCTCTAATCTTGCAACATGAGCAAATGTTTCATCGAAGTCAATTCCTTCTTCCTGTCGGTAGCCCTGAGCAACCAGTCTAGCTTTGTTTCTGGTGACATTTCCATCTTCATCTCTCTTGTTCCTGAATACCCACTTGGTGCCAATGACTGGATGGCCAGTAGGTCTTTGAACTAAGCTCCACACTTTGCATCTTTCAAACTATTTCAGCTCCTCTTGCATAGCTTCAATCTAGTAATGGTCTTCGATAGCTTCATCAATCTTCTATGGCTCAAGTTCATACACGAATGCAAAGGCAAACATAGTCTCATTTCGAACATTACTTCTCGTACGAACTCATCAGTTGAGATCACCAATGATTTGAGAGATGGGGTGATCTCTTGTTTCAATAACAGCTGGAGGAAGATCACTTCTTGTGAGTTTTTCCCTTAAATAATCTGGAGAAGGTAGAGAAGGTGATTCACCAAAATCAGGTTCAGAAGAGATAGAATCTTCGAGACTTTCATTTTCTGGTAAACAAGAAGGATGTGTGATCTGCAAAGGTGTTTGGGGTAGAACAGAAGAGATAGGTTCAGGGTCAACAAAGGGTTAGATGAGGTACCAGCAGAGTTTAAGTCTGCTGGTGCTGGGCTAGCACGATTATTCTTGTTCTGGGATAAAATAAGAAGAATCGATTTATTAAATCGTACATAAATCGTACATAAACAACTCTTAAAAAGAAGAATAATCGGTTTATTAATAAATCAGTTTATTAATAAGAAGAATAATCGGTTTATTAATATTAAATTGTACATCCCATAATGAATAATTTAAGAGTTGTTCGATGGGCTAAGTGAATAATTTACTGGTGAGCAATAGAGTTTGATGGGCTAACTAAATAATTTATAAGTAGTTTGATGGTTACCTAGATAATTTACTAGTAGAATGAGTGATTTGTAGACGTGATTACAGTTTGATAGGTTAACTAAACAATTTATGAGTAATTTGATGGACTAACTGAAAAATTTACGAGTAGGGTCAGCAATTTGTAAACCAGATGAAAAGGTATGAATTTTAGTGCTTTTTGTATCAACACCAATAATTTTATGTAAGTTTCATTATTAATTTTTTTTATGTAACTTTCATTAATTTTTTTATGTAACTTTCAATGTTAACGTGTTTATGTAACTTTCAATTATAACGTTTTTATGTAATTTTCTATTTATGTTATTTTACAAGTTCATTCTTCATTACTAATTTTTTTATGTAATTTTCATTATTAATGTTTTGAACCGTAACTAGCCGTTATAAAATAGTCGTTGTACCACTAGCCGTTATAAACTAGCCGTTGTAAACTAGCCGTTATAAACTAGCCGTTGTAAAGGAGCCATTATAAACTAGTATTTATAGATGAGAAGGTGTCTTATTCTTCTACCAATAGCTACAAACGTTCAACATATAAACCATTGTCATTGTCCTATATTTTATCACTAAAGATGTCTTCTTCTTCTTCTTCTTTTTCTACCAATAGCTCTAACACAAGCAGTCATACCGAAGAATCCAACAAGTCTGAATCCAACGAAGAATTCAACATGTCTGAAGGTGAAAAAATTGTTTTGCAGATGATTGAATTACAATAACAGATGATTGAAATGGAGAGAGCCAACATCAAGAGGCGTCGCCAAAGGAAAAAGAGGAGCTACATAAATCGAAATCGTGTAGCAGGAAATACTTAACTTGTTAATGACAACTTCTCCTCTCAGCCATTGTATCCTGATCATATATTTTGACGACGCTTCCGAATGCATAGAAATTTATTCATTCAGATAGTTAATGCATTGGAGAATCATTCAAGTTATTTTCGACAAAGACCTGATGCATACGGAAAAGTAGGTCTCTCACCACTTCAAAAATGCATAGCAGCTATCCGTCAATTGGCTTATGGAGTTCCAGCCGATCATCTCGACGAGTACCTCCGATTAGGAGAAACAATTGCTATCAACTGCATGTTCAACTTCTGTCGATGTATTATTGAGTTGTTTGGAGATCAATACTTGAGAAGGCCAAATGCTAATGATACACAACGTCTACTTCAAATGCACGAGCAAAGACATGGATTTCCAGGTATGTTAGGAAGTCTTGATTGTATGCACTGGGAATGGAAAAACCGTCCAGTCGCTTGGCAAGGTCAATATGCAAGAGGTCATGGGAAACCAACAATTGTGCTCGAAGCAGTTGCGTCTGCAGATTTATGGATATGGCATGCATATTTTGGGGTCGAAGCCCTCGTGGGTTCTCGTAATGATCTTAATGTGTTATATGAATCACCTTTGTTCAATAACGTACTCAAAGGAAATGCACCGCCGTGCAATTTCAAAGTGAATGGCACACATTATACAAAAGGATACTACCTAACAGATGGAATTTATCCGGATTAGGCTACTTTTGTGAAAAGTTTTTCATGTCTGTCGGATGCTAAGCGAAAGAAATTCAAAGAGATGCAAGAGGCTGCAACAAAAGATGTCGAACAAGCATTTGAAGTGCTCCAATCAAGCTGGGCAATTATCAAAGGTCCTAGCAGGTTTTGGTATAGAGATAACTTGAAAGAAATAATGCTCACATGCATTATTCTACACAACATGATTGTGGAGGCCGAGGGTGATAACGTTACGAACTGGGCTGATGATGTCGTTTATGACTCTCCACAAGTGAACCATGGGTCAACTCAAGCATTTCAAGAATATATGCAGTTAAATTCAGAGGTACGTGATAGAAGCACCCATCATGCTCTTCGATCGAACTTGGTTAAGCATATATGGTGTCGTTACGGTGAATACTTGGTTAATTATTGACGTTTTCATGTAATTTTAATTATTGAATTGTTTTGACGTAATTTTTAACTGTTTATGTTTTATGTAATTTTATCATTTTATGTATTTAACGTTTTTATGTAATTTTCTATTTATGTTATTGTACGAGTTATGTATAATATGTGTTTTATAGATAATTTATTAACTAAATTATAAATTATAAAATTTAAAAATAATAATGTAATCATTATTTTTAAATTAATTTATGTCTTAATTTATAAATTAATTATTTATACGAAATATTTAAATATGAAATATATTAAATAACGTTAAATAAATTTATTTGTTGAGAAGTATAAAAATAAGAATGAAGTGTAAAGTTAAAGAGGTGGTAGTGGGACTCAGTTAAGAATATATACTAGTACTCTTACCCGTGCCGATGACACGACGCTAGTATATTTCAAATATTTCAAATTACAAAGCTTACGATTTTTTTAAAATTTATTTGTATACAAAATTGCGTGCATAAAATTGGTGGGTTTGGTGGAGGAAAGATGAGCGGCCACCAACCGTGAATAGTAGGG
Source organism: Codonopsis lanceolata (assembly GCA_013146195.2). NCBI lineage: Eukaryota > Viridiplantae > Streptophyta > Magnoliopsida > Asterales > Campanulaceae > Codonopsis > Codonopsis lanceolata. The sequence continues at coordinate 151,069,759 of CM028380.1, forward strand.
GGAGTTGGAGAGAGAGAGGGGTTGTTACTCAACCGCAGTTCACACATGTGAACTCAGGGAGTGATAATGACCGTAGGATCTCAATAAATAAATCAATCTCAGCCGCTTTTTATCTTTTGTAAATTGTAATCATGCGACTATGAGATGTATTGTATTATAGATTACATATTACTCTTATATTCAGAACACCTAAACGTAACACCAAAATCCCTAAACGTAACACTATTTAAAAGATAAAATTACTTCACTACCCCTCTTCACATTTAAACTATACTACCCCCTCCCTCCTTCCCCCTTCACGTAATTTTGATTACGTGTCATTGTTGATTCGATTTTCATTGTTAATTCGCATGATATCGCATGTGAATTAAATTGATTTTGATTCGGTTTATCTTTTCTTTTCAATTACGAACAAAAAACCGTTGATTTGCATTTTTTTTTCGATTTCAGACAAAACAACCGCTACATACCTAGCGGATGTTTTATAAAACATCCGCTAGGGCGTAGCGGATGTTTTATAAAGCATCCGCAAGTGTGTAGCAGATGTTTTATAAATCATCCGCTAGTGTGTACCAAAAGTGAGTATCTATTAAATGTTAAAAGGGGTAGTTAGGTCATTTTATGCATTAAATGGTGTTACGTTTAGGGATTTTGGTGTTACATTTAGGGTCACTCATTTATATTTTACCATTCCATATTTCCTTTGTCATTTACTGTCGACATGGGGGCAGCGCAAGAAGAGGAAACGGCAAAGGCAACAAAGACGCAGACACACAAATCTCGATTTCGATCTTCAAAGCACCAGCTCGATTTCTTCACAGCAGCGGAAGCGGAAGAGGCTGTAAATCAAACAAAAAAGGGGAAATTCGAAGTTGCGAAATGGTTGGTTTCAAAGAAATTCCTCATCTCTCCTTTATGAATTTCCCCTTTCTCAGTTCGCGGGAATTGCTTCAAACCTCAATTATCTTGAATCTAGACTAGTTTGACAACAACTCAAACCCCAATCTCCTTGGATTCTCCGTCAATTGTGGATTTTCCTGGTTAGTAATGTGGATTATCCTCTTCTCTCTCATCAATTCTCTCTCAAAAAATTAAATTATAAATTTAATTTTGCCCTAATACGAATTAGAATTTGTGATTCTTGGTAGAATTTTGATTTTGCCCTAATACGAATTATAACTCTTGGAATGCCATCATCTTTATAAGCAGATATTATGGTCATATATCTCTTGTTGTTTGTTAGTTTCAAGTGCATTTGCATGTTTATGCACTAGGACAGTAGGACACAATATCAACACAATATTTTTTACATTAACAATATGTCAGTTGCAATCAAATGAAGTCTTGAAAGTTATGTCTCCTCCCTACATTAACAATATGCTAGTTATGCTCTGTGTTGTAAGCTAAAAATATACCATCGTGTTGTGTCTTCGATTAAAAAAAAAATTGTTCATGCCTTAAAGGCCCTTTTTTTTTTTGCCCCAAGGCCCCCAAAAGTTCAGGACCGGCCCTGAAATTGAGTATTAGATTTCCTCAATCAAATGTATACAATTAATAAAATAATTATGTTTCAAGATTAATAATAGAATAATGATTTCCTCGATGATTGATATGCATGCATAACCCGGAACAAAGGCTAAATGGGCTTGAGCCAGAAACTATGAATAATTGCTAGCCGATCTCGTCTCATAATTACAACTTCTCTCCTGTGCTCAGTTTTTTTTTTCAATCGGAAAACGACACTTTGATATAATTCTTCCAAAAATACCCACGTTCTCTCTTTCACTGTCAATGTCCCCCTTCCATAAAAAAAAGACTCACGTGTTAGACTACCCACAACGGTGACTTCCGTTGTGGGGGCACCAGATGAGACAAAACAATTTCATTTTAAAAAATATAAAGTCATGGAAATTTGGTGACTTGGGCGGCTAGCCAACCCAAGTCAAGGTTTGATAAATTGTTTTGATTTTGTACACATGTCACCCTTTCATTGGGTGGCATGTGTTTATATAAATATATTTTTAAAACTAGTATATTTTATATAATTATATCAAAAAAAGTATCAAAATTCATAAAAAAAATATTATCTATAAATAGAGCCTAATATTGATACATTTTTACAAACAACCTACAACTTTCTTTTTCTCTACATATTCTCTATCTCACTTCTATTTCTTCATTTTAAGTGATGGATCCAAATCACTTCAACTATTATCAGGGTTCCGAAAATTATCCAAACTTTGGATCTTACTTCCACACACAAAATTTTCCAAACTCAGAAGGTGAACAAATTTCTCAATATTATCAAAGTTCTCAATTTTCTCCAAACCTCACTCAAAATCCTACCTCTGAAGAACTTCCCACCAAAGAAAATGTCTCTCGCAACTTGTTTGGGAAGGTTCAACACCCAAACCAAAACCAGAAAGGAGCAAAGAATGTAAGTTGGTCTCTGAAAGAAGATGTAGCTCTTATGACAGCTTATATCTTTGTTAGCGAAGATAGTGTATGTGGAAAAAACCAAAAAAAAGGTTGTGATGTGGTCACGTGTGCACAAATTGTATCACGAAACTCAAGCAGAAAATCCAGACGAGCTCAACCCAAGAAATATCGAATCAATGAAAGGTCATTTTAAACGACTTAATGAAAATGTAGGCAAGTGGGTTGATGCTCTGGAAGAAGCAAATCGTAGGAAAAGAAGTGGAATGAGCCAGAAAGATGTTGAAATGGAAGCTCATACAATTTATGAAGCGGGTGGCGGAAAATTTCAAGACTTGATTTTTTACAATGATGTTATGAGTAAAAATCCAAGGTGGGTTGCAACGTCCCATCATGATGCAAGACAATCTCGTCTTGAAGATGATATGAACGATGATCAAGAAAGTGGTGGCAGCACGAAAAGATCAAGGACTTCTGAAGATGGGCAGTATTATCCTTCTAATTCAGAAACTCCAACTACTGAAGGTTCGACTATTTCTCGTCCAACTGGTAGAGATAAGTCAAAAAAGAAAGGAAAAGGTAAGGCAACACAATCTGAATCTGAAGTTGCTGCAGAACTTCGTGCATTGAGACTCACCAAATCCAATGAATATGAGTTAATTGCTGAGAAACTCGAATTGGAGCGCCTAAAGCTACAAATGAATTCCTTAAAGATGGAAAAAAGAATGTTGACCACATTATTGGCGAAAGATAAACTATATATCTCCAGAAGACGAAGAAATGAAACGCCGACTAATTGTCATTGTGTTTGGGCAAACTTGAATTAACATTTAAATTGACATTGTGTTTGGGCAAACTTAAATTATATGTGATGTGAGATGTGTTTTCCTCAAATAAAATTAATGTAGTCCTGAGATGCTTATGCCATTGTCTTTCTCTCTGCAAATACTATTCATTTATTGAAAATATCACATGCATTGGATCCGTAATGATCTCAATCATATGTCATTGTCTTTCTCGCAGCAAATACTATTCATTTGTTGAAAATATCACATGCAAACATCTCACATGTATGCATTGGATTCTTTCTCTCTGCAAAAACTGCACACACACATGCAGACATAAAAACATCACATGCATTGGATCCGTAATGATCTCAATCACAGGTCATTGTCTTTCTCGCTGCAAATACTATTCATTTGTTGAAAATATCACATGCAAACATCTCACATGTATGCATTGGATTCTTTCTCTCTGCAAACACTGCACACACACATGCAAACATAAAACATCACATGCATTGGATCCGTAATGATCTCAATCATATGTCATTGTCTTTCTCGCTGCAAATACTATTCATTTGTTGAAAATATCACATGCAAATATCTCACATGTATGTATTGGATTCTTTCTCTCTGCAAACACTGCGCACACACATGCAAACATAAAAACATCACATGCATTGGATCACTTGTCTCTGCAAACAATGCACACACTCCAAGAAAAGATCACTGCAAACCCCCATACATATGTCTGAGACCTACAAAATAAACTCACACAAAATCCTCAATATTTTTCCATAGTATTACTTCTATTTACCATATTTTACCATTTCACTTCAGAAAAATGTCTGCCAACTCTCACTCTTCAATAGAATCAGACTCAAGTTCTGATGTTTCTGATTCCAACACTCTTGATGAATGGGAAAAATGAGTTCATGAACAAAATCATCAAATTGATAGCATCATCGAGGATATGCTTCTAAACAATCCTAATTTGATTGTAGGAGCTCAAAATTCTACAGTCAAAAGAAGGTATATTGATAGGGAACGCGAGATTGGTGAGGAACGTTTGATGAAAGACTATTTTGTCTGTAATCCAACGTATTCTCCGAAGCTCTTCCGGCGTAGATTTCGTATGAAGAAATCGTTTTTTCTTCGTATAGTGGATGCTGCTACTATCAACGATACATATTTTCAACAGGGAAATGATTCGCACAGGTAGAAAAGCTCTTTCACCATTGCAAAAATGTACTGGAGCCATGAAGGTGTTGGCTTATGGGATATCAACAGATGTTGTTGATGAATACTTACGAATGAGTGCAACGGTAACGAGAGATGCTATCATCCATTTCGTAGAAGGTGTCATTTCTTGCTTTGGTGACACATACCTTAGACGGCCTAATAAACAAGATTTGGAAAGACTACTCTATGTTAGGGAACAACGTGGTTTTCCTGGCATGATTGGTAGCATTGATTGCATGCATTGGGAATGGAAAAATTGTCCTACTACTTGGGCTGGGCAATATGAAGGGAGAAGTGGAAAGCCAACAATCATTTTGGAAGCTGTTGCATCATATGATTTATGGATATGGCATGCATTCTTTGGAACACTAGGCTCGTGTAATGATATTAATGTTCTCCATCGATCTCCAGTTTTTAGTGATATTTTAGAAGGTCGAGCACCAAAGGTCAGTTACATCGTGAATGGTCGCCAAAATAATAGGGCATATTATCTCACTGATGACATTTATCCTTCTTGGGCTGCATTTGTCAAGTCAATTAGAAGTCATATGATTCGAAAGCATAAGTTGTTCGCTCAACACCAAGAGGCTGTTAGAAAAGATGTAGAGCGAGCCTTTGGAGTTCTACAAGCTCGCTTCGCATTTATTCGACGTCCATGTCTTGTTTGGGACAAGGTTTTGATGGGAAAAATTATGATGGCTTGTATCATCATGCATAATATGATTGTAGAGGATGAACGAGACACATACCAAAACTATTATGATCCCACATAATTTTTGATGGATGTACCTTCAGAAGGAGAGGTCGAACTTCCTCAATACTCTACTGCACGCATTGCAAGTTTGTCGACTTATATGGTTAATAGAGATCAACTTCGCAACAGAGAGGCTCATAGCGCTATTCAGAATGATTTGACTGAGCACATATGAGAGAAATTCGGCACTAATAATTGAATATGTAGTTTGCATATTATGTATGCGTAATTTAAAATTCAAGTGTTGTATTTGTAACTTTTTAAATTTATTTTTGATTTTATTTTATCTATTTTATTTTCATTTTGTTGTCAAGTAAATTATGAATTTATAATTGTATGGTTAATTATTTTTAATAATTGTACGGGTAATTTTAGAAATATTATTACTAATACATTATTTAAAAAATAAAATGATAAGTATTTTAGGTAAGTTGGAGTAAAGAGAAATAAATATTTTATTAAAATATTGGGTTGGGTTGGGTTGGGTCACTGATGGAAGTATAAATTATATAAGGTTGGAAGTTGTATATATGAAAGTAAGAAAAATTAATATTTTATTTGAGGGTTGGGTTAGATTGAGTCATCATTGTGGGTAGTCTTACAGTAGAAAGATAAAGAAAAAAAGTGGAAGACTCGCTTAAATACTCCTTTACTATATAGAGACAAGAAAAAAAAAAGAAAAAAAATTATATATCGCGATTCAACATTATTGCATCGCGATTGAAAACAAATTAAACAAATCTTGTGGGAGAGAGAGAGAAAGTGAAAAAGAGCACGCACACAGTCACATGCACACACACGCACGGCACGGGAGAGAGAAAAAAATATATACACACACAGTCACATGCACACATACTCACAGAAGAGAGTGAAAAAAAAAGAAGAAGCAAAAGGAGTAATGCTAGAGCCACTCAATGAGCACTCAAATTTGTGTATCAAATGATGTGGTTTTCAATATGTCATCTTATTTGGCATTTTATGGGCTCCACTATAAGTTAAAAAGTTATGTTAATAATATGACACATAAGATGTCACATCATTTGATACCCAAAATTAAATATTAGAGTGGCCCTAACTTTACATCGAAAGCTTTCAGTCTATTTGTTTGCAATTTAATGTGGTCTTTATGTTATTACATTCATTAAAATTTAAACAAAGATACCAATAAGGCATGACAATTTTGCCCTCCATTTCTACCTTATCAAAAATCCCTACATTCACCAATTATTTTGTCCGCCTTCGTGACCTTTTTTTTCTTTTTCAAAAAATAAAAGTAAAAATTTGCATGAAATTTATTTGTCTATAAACCCCATAAACACTACTTTATAATTGTAACTTTTATTGCTAATGGAAGTAGAAGTAAAGAAAGATAGTTGAGTAAACGACCCATAAATCATTTTGATCGACTCAAGGGTCGATTAACCGATTCCATGAGCCGTTTTAATAATACCCCCAAACTCTTAGGGTTGTATTGAACAAATTCTGGCACGACCCACAGTCTTTGATCAATTAAAGGACACCCAAAGAAATATTTAAATTTGATAGAAGCGTCTTGTGTGTAAAAACAGAGAGAGAAGGCCACACTTACAATCATCGATGGAGTTTAGGATAGCGTCAATGTGGGCTCATTGGACAACTCATTTGTATCTGTCTGGGTTTCTGAAGCCTCCTCTTCATCATAGCTCCCTACTTCTCCTGTGCGATTTGATTTTTTGATTTATCACAATTTTTGATCTACCATGCCTATTTTTGATCTACAATAACATTTTTTTATCTACCATTACATTTTTTGATCTACAATCACATTTTTTGATCTAACATGCCTATTTTTGATCCACCATGACATTTTTTGATATACAATTGCATTTTTTTGATCTACCATGACATTTTTTGATCTACCATGCATATTTTTGATCTACCAATGCATTTTTTGATTCTACCACGATATTTTTTGATCTACCATTGTATTTTTTGATCTACCATGACATTTTTTAATTTACTATGACTTTTTTTTTATCTACCATGCCTATTTTTTGCTCTACCATGCCTATTTTTGATGTACCATTGCATTTTTTGATCTACCATTGCATTTTTTGATCTACCATGACATTTTTTGATCTACCATGCCTATTTTTGATCTAACATGACATTTTTTGATCTACCATTGCATTTTTGATCTACCATGACATTTTTTTATCTACCATGCCTATTTTTGATCTACCAATGCATTTTTTGATCTACCATGATATTTTTTGATCAACCTTGATATTTTTTGATCTACCATGACATTTTTTGATCTACCATGCTTATTTTTGACCATGACATTTTTTGACCTACCATTGCATTTTTTGATCTACCATGACATTTTTTGATTTACCATGCCTAGTTTTGATCTATCATGACATTTTTTGTTCAACCATTGCATTTTTTGATCTATCATACCTATTTTTGATCTACCATGACATTTTTTGATCTACCATTACATTTTTTATCTACCATGACATTTTTTTATCTACCATGCCTATTTTTGATCTATCAATGCATTTTTTGATCTACCATGACATTTTTTGATCCACCATGCTTATTTTGATCTACCATTGCATTTTTTTATGTATCATGACATTTTTTGATCTACTTTGATCTACCATGACATTTTTTGATCCATCATGACATTTTGTTTTTTATCTACGATGACATTGTTTGATCTATCATGTTTTTTTTTCACCATAACATTTTTTGATCTATCATCACATTTTTTAATCTACCCTACCTATTTTTTGATGTATTATTTTTTTGATCTACCATGAGTCCATGACTGAAGTACAAAACTGAGGATTAGATGTTCAGTTGTTCCGGTAAGCCAATTTGCTTCATCACTTTTCTGACACCAATTTGCATCAAAAATTTTAATGTCGGCTTTCTTCTTCAAACAATATATGGGTCTCAAAGGGGTACCCACTTTGACCTCTGAAGATTATGTATCCAAATCGATTTTCTCAAAGGGGTACCCACCGACGACGGCGAAATCTCAATCAAAGCAATCGACTCTTTATTATCATTTCTTGATATACCCGGCCTAAACCCGATCACGAGCAGAGCACGAGCTATCCTCACGTGCCGGTCACGAGCACAAACCTTATAAGACCCACAGGCCTAGCAAGCAAAGCGATGGCAAAGATCGAGCGCCGAGCATGGCATTCCGACAAAATCGGGCACAGCCCCGCCTCATGGTCCGACTGTGGGCCTTGCCCTGTAATATGTCCGCTTCAATACATCATCTATCATACAGGCGGGCAGGGCCCTGCCCGCTCAGGCCAACACCGAGCAGAAAATACCAACAGCCTGCCCGCCAAGACACTGTTAAAGATTACCATATGTGGACAAGACACTTGCCTTATCTGTTCCTGATATCTCGCGATCAACTGTGTATCATACTTAAAATCCAGGGATTCTCTCCTTGTTGAACAAGATGACTAAAGAAACTGAATCCTGGCTGGATTCAACCACAAAGAGGCCTATAAAGACTCCTCCACAAAGCATAACGAGGTACATGCACTTTCTTGAGCCTTGGCACTCTGTCAATTTGCTTTCTGTTTTACACACGATACTTACTCTCACGCCGGAAGGGTTTCGCGAGGCCCTGCCTTGCACATCCACTCAGGTTTTCTCTGTTCTCAGCCAGGTTCAAGGAAGCAGATTCAAGCCCAGATATCCTATCCACAAAATAGACGGCCCAAGCTGAGGGTTTGCCACATCAGTTTGGTTCCATTGCCGGGAATACGAACATCAAAACCCCCTTTTTTTCTCAAAGTTTTTCAGGTACAAGTTTCCCACCCTTGCAATGGCTGGTAAGAGCAGCAAGCACCACGGCACTGTGAGCAACAACTAGGCTGGCAGCCAATTGGCCGGTGACCTCCCACCGAAAGCACCCCAAGGGGTTCAAACAAGAAGCAAGAGGATGGCCGCCTGGCAAGCAACTCATGGGAAGGACGTGCCCTATGTGGAGGAGCAGCCGTCTCAACGTGCTAGCCAGAGACGGGCCAGCCAACGTGATGCCAGAGAAATCATCAATGAGCAGTGCAGACTATTATAGCAAGATGTACAGACTCAACCAGCAACTACTTGCCTTGGGCCATGCCCCGGTTCCGGTTGCTGATTTGGTATTACCAACTCTCAGTGTCCCCGCGGCTGTTGGTGACGGCCCCGCCTCACAACATCTGCCCGCTCCAAGCAAGCGACTCCCATCTGTCATCCACATACCTTCAGAGAGGGCTGAAGAGGTAAAACGAGCAGATGACCAGGCGGAAAGCAGATATAGCCGCCCCAATTTTTCACTCAAACATAGTCGCGGACAAAATCATTATGCCCGCAGTGAAAGTCACAGTCGCCGCAGAGCTCGTGACCATGCTGAGAAAGAGGCGTACCGGCCTAAACGTAGGCCGTGAGTTGACAGAGAGGTGGAAGCTTCCTGCGCGCCGACCTTCTGCCCGCCACCCTCGCACGACCATCGGTCAGACCATGTTCGTTCATCGGGTATCACTTTGGATGTTGAGAAGCGCTTGTCCGAGCGCATGGAAGCTATGAAACGTGACATGGCTAAACAGATGGCTAACCTGGCTGTGGCCAAGCCTGGCTATGGTGCCATCAAGCCACTGGAAGGAAGCCCTTTCACCCTAAAATCTAAAATGCACCACCCGCACAAGGTATCATATTCCCACAATTTGAGAAATACTTCGGGAAGACACGGGCAAGTGACTGGCTTAGATCATTCGAGGTACAGATTCGAATGGTAACGGATACAGAGGCTCTGAAAATGCGAGCATTCGAGGGGGCTCTTCAGGGAAAAGCATAGGCATGGCTGGGAAGGGTTCCTCGTGGATCCATCGGCAGTTGGGAAGTGTTAAGGGAGAAATTCCTAGAAGAATTTGGCACTGCCGGGCCGACACCTAAAAATCGATTCGACCTCGCTAAGGTCAAACAAGGTGAACACGAATCCTACGGAAGCTATTTGAAGAGGTTCGAGGAGATGCTCGACCAAGTGACCGCTACCAGTGACCCCGAGATAACGTTCTGTTATCTAAACAACATGAGAGCAGGGCCACTAACGACAATGTTAGCAATGAACCCGGGAGCCTCCAAAGCTGAGCTGCTAGCAAGTTCCCACTTATTCTTCGTTTCGACCGAGACCGCCGAAAGGCACAAAAATAAGAACAAGGACAAGGCTCAGACTGCCACGCCACTGTGACTGTGAGGCAAAGAACCGTCCGCTACAGACAGGAGGAGAACATCTACTCCCGGGCAGAGGTTATTCAGAGAAGCACAGTTTACCCCGCTAAACACCACGCGGGAAGACATCATGTTCCAAGTAGGAGATGCTCTGTTAGTCCCATATCCTCTTGACCCCGAGCTCGCCCATACTAGGGATCTCACCAAGTATTGCGACTACCATCATGGTACCGGACACACCACAGAGGAATGCATAGTTTTGAAACACGAAATACAGAAACTGATCAACGCGGGCAAATTAGACCGCTTCAAGAAAGATCAGGGAGAGGGGAACAATGCGAACAATGATAGGCAAGGGAGACCTCCAAGAGGAAGAGGTGGCCAGGCCCTCAGATTCGAGGAGTGGTCAATGTAATCCAGGAAGAGCTTCCATCCAACACTCAACTTGGGAAGCACATATATTCACTATCTAGAGCAGTAAATTCTCTAGCAAAGACAAATGTGGGAGCCTAACATCTTCTTTACTCGCAGCGAGTTAGCAAGCACCCCTCTTGCCTCCGAGCAGCCGTTGGTCATCTCCTGCCTGGTAAATGAATGTCAAGTCCACAGAGTCCTGCTCGACACTGGAGCGTGCAGAGATATCATGTATTATTCCTGCTTCAAGGAGTTAGAACTAGCAGATGCCCGGCTCAAGCCTTAACTTGGAAAGCTGGAAGGGTTCACTAACCACCAAGTGGGCGTCAAAGGCACTATCGAACTCGAGGTTTTCATGGGAGACGGGGCGCAAACCCGAACAAAGATGATCAATTTCCTAGTGATCGACCTCAAATCAGCGTACAACTGCATCCTGGGCGCACCAGCCATGGCCAAATTTCAGATGGTGACTTCAATACCTCACCAGAAGGCAAAATTTTACACCGAGGATGGAGTGGGTATCCCTAACAAAGAAACCCCGAAAGCAATGTGGGAATATGTCCGAGACTCCCAAAAGAAAAAGCAAAAACTGATCGTGGACGTTCCCGACCAGACAACATCTGAAAAAGAAATGCCCGATGCTACGACATCTGTCCCCATAAACAACATAGAGATCGGACAAGCTTCGCGAACAGAGGATCCCATGGAAACAGATGAGCCCGAACAGGCCCCATCCCCAGCTCATTCCAGGCGTAAGGCTAAACGCCTAAAGCCACAAGATATCAAGATGGATACCCTGCAAGTGCGGGATGAACCCGATATTCAGCCTGAAGGCGAGCTAGAAGAAATAATCATCAATCTCGTGTATCCCGAACAGAAAATTAAAATCGGGAAGGACATGCCTCCTGAAGCTCTGAAAGGCCGATTAAAGAACAGCTAAAAACCGGATGTATTTGCCTAGACTGTCGAAGATATGCAAGGAATAAGCGAGGACGTTGCGCGCCATGACTTAAATGTTGATCCAACATTCCGACCTATCCAAAGAAATGGCCCAAGACAAGATTCCCTGAGAAAAGTGCAGCCATCCCGAAGTTGAAAAGCTTCTGAAGGCAGATATCATCGAAGAAATCCAATACCCGACCTGGTTGGCAAACGTAGTAATGGTCAAGAAAGCCAATGACAAGTGGCGGATGTGTGTCGATTCACGAGCCTCAACAAAGCCTGCCCGAAAGACTGCTACTCGCTGCCTCGAATAGACATGCTCGTGGACTCCATCGCCGGCTTCGAAATGCTCGGCTCGATGCATACTGTGGTACCACCAGTCGATGAACGAACAGATAAGGCGAAGACAAATTCCGGCAATGAGGCCATTATCGCTATAAGATGATGCCATTCGGCCGAAGAATGCGGGGCAACCTACCCAAGCATGGTTAACAAGGTCTTCGTCACGTGCCGGGAGGAACATGGAAGCATACATAGATGACATGGTCATCAAAACCAAAGGTCGCGACCACACTCTTGACCGGCGTAAACATTTGCCAATCTACGAAGACATAACATGAAGCTGAATCCCGGCAAATGCGCTTTTGGGGTTCGAGCAGGAAAATTCATTGGGTTTATGGTCAACCAGCGTGGTATAGAAGCAAACCCATAAAAGATCCAAGCCCTACTCAATATGGAACAGCTCTACTGCATTAAACACATACAACGATTGAACGGAAGAATCATTGCCCTTGGCCGCTTCATCTCCCGGGCAGCGGAGAAGTGTCTCCCGTTCTTCAAAGTCCTGCGTGGCAACAAAGGATTCGAATGGAATACAGACCGCGCCAAAGCCCTAGAGCAGCAGTGGAATATCTTGGCAAGCCGCCCTCCTTAGCGCCCCCGCGCCGGTGAAAATTTGTACGTATCTAGCGGCCACCGACTGTGCCAGGCCACTGTCTTGGTTAGTGAAGAATTAGACATTCAAAATCCTGTGTACTATGTATCCAAAGCCCTCAGTCCCGCTGAGGGTCGTTATTTTAATGCAGAAAAGTTAGCTTATTCTCTTGTTGTAGCTGCCCGGAAATTAAGGGCTTATTTTTCTGCACATGTAATCATAGTATACACAAATGCACCACTACGCAAGATCCTTCACAAGCCTGACTCGTCGGGCAGATTACTCAACTGGGCAATAGAACTCACCGAATTCCACATAGACTACCTACCCATGCGAGCAATTAAGGCTCAGGCACTAGCCGATTTTCTAGTAGAAACAAGCTTCACTCAGCAGGAAGAGCTTGAAACCCAGCAGTCAACAGAGCCCGAGCAAGAGCAGCTGCCACAACCTCGACTTGCCTACTGTTGGGATTTATATGTTGATGGAGCAGCGAGCAAAGTCGGGAGCGGAGCTGGCATCCTTCTCATAGCTCCCGACCAGGTTACAGAATTCGAGCTAGCATTACGATTTAAGTTCCCCGCCTCCAATAACGTTGCCGAGTACGAAGCAATAATTGCCGGCCTCGAACTAGCAGCGGACATGGGAGTAGATATGATCATAGTGTACTCGGATTCACAATTGGTTGTAAACCAAGTCCAGGGGGAATATATGGTGCATCACCCCTCACTAGTCAAATACTGTGAACTTGTCAAAGGAATTCTGAAAAATTTCAAATTCTGGGAGATAATCAGAATTGACCAAGCTGACAACATGCGAGCAGATTATTTATCCAAGATCGCTGAGGAAAATTTGATGTTACTGAATCCTTCAATGATGATCGAGCACTTGGAAACTCCGGCTATCGATAGGCCAGTAGTAATGGACATTGAGCCAGCGACCAGAAGTTGGATTGACGATTACAAAGACTACATCGAGCAGGGGATCCTGCCCGCAGACAAAGTCAAAGCTACGGCAATGAAGCCAGCCCGTTACTCGATAGTAGGGGAATCCTCGCATGCGATCTAAGGTCGACCTATGCTTCGTTGTGTACCCCTAATTAATCAAGGCGTCCCGCACGGCGCACGAGGGAGAATGTGGCGGGCACCCGCGCTCTAGCAGAAAGGGTACTACACGCAGGATACTACTGGATAACCCTCAGGAGGGATGCAGAGAGATATGTTCACGAATGTGACAAGTGCCAGAGATACGCGAACATACAGAGACTTCCATCCACCATGCAAACCCGGGCCGCGCCTAGCCCTTCGACATGTGGGGATTGATCCGATCGCCTGCTTCCACTTGCACAAGGCAAATACAAATATGTGGTGGTCACCATTGATTACTTTACAAAATGGATAGAAGCAAAACCTCCGCCAAGATCACGTAAGCAAATGTCATCAAGTTCGCCCACGATCAAGTGTGGTGTAGGTTTGGCCTTCCGTGGGCAATCATATCGATCATGGCACGCGCCTTCTGACAAGTTTATCGCCGAATGCTCGCTTAGGCGCCAAGAATTGGCAATCATCCGTAGCCTATCCTCAAGGGAACGGACAAGCCGAAGCGGGAAACAAACAGGTCTTGCATGCACTCAAGAAAAATTTAGATGGGCGAGCAGGGAAATGGGCCGAGGAACTACCATCCGCATTATGGGCGCTAGGAACCATCAGACGCGTCCAACAGGAAACCCCTTCGCTCTCACTTACTGTCGGAAGCAATGATTCCTGTTGAAATGGCTTTGCTTAGTTATCGAAGTCTCTCATTACAACAGCGAACAACCAACTTGGCGCTGCAATAGACCTTGATCTCTAGAAGAAAGAAGACTGGATGCTCGACTTAGAATGGTCAACTACAAGCAGCGGGCAAAAGCTCATCATGACAAAAAATTCCGGGGCAGAGCTTTCATGGTTGGTGACTGGGTGCTCAGAAAGATTGAGGTAACCGGCCAGCGAGCAGAATGGGGAAAGCTATCGCCTAACTGGGAAGGACCTTTCCAAGTTACTGGTATAATTAGAGAAGGCACTTACACACTCCGGACTCGAGAAGGAAAAGACCTAAAGCATCCATGGCACGCTAATCATTTGAAAAAGTACTATCCTTAAGTCGACCTTCAATACATGAACGGGCAAGACCCCACCGGCCTCGCTGAGGGTCACGAACTTTATTTAATAAAGGCAAGTTTTCTATAATGTGTTCATTCAGACTTTATTAGCATCTATCGATTGTTTACATTATATTCGACAAAGCGCATCGACAAGCGACTGTGGCCAAGCCCGGACAACGTCGAAAATACCCGAGTACTAGTGAACTTAATTTCTCCGTGGGTGAGATGCGGCCCTGCCCGGTTCACGTACTTAGGATGCCCGCCACGCGGTAGGGGCCACGCCCATCGGATAGCGGCCAGCTACCTCGGGTTCCTATAGTGACCGAGCAACACTGCTGGTCGTATATCTTCACACCCAGTTGATATATTGACAACTGATTCGAGTTACCCACATCGAACAAGGGTCGTGCCCGGTTGTCAGTCGCCGAGCTGGGCCATGCCCGCTAGGCAATCCGCCCCGAAGCCTTGGCCTATCAAAAGCCTTGGCTATACCCCTATGCCCGAGGACGGAATACCGATGACATCGGGCACACATCAAACCGTAAGACATTACCCTGAAAAATACTGAAAGACATGGTAAAAAATTTATTATTTATGGGTTCATGTTTGACACAATACTTATGCTCGATATATTTTTGGGGGCTACCCCACATGCAAACGTGTTAGTACTAATGAAATGCAGGAAAACACAAGCAAATACTGTCGGGCAGAATGACGATAAATAAGGAGTAAAATTACAGACCATTGTTCGACAGAAACCAAGTGTTACCAAAAGTTACAAATACTATTACAAAAGGCCCATCGGCCAAACAAGATATGGGGCTTCAAATTACATCGGGGATTGTTTGGATTGTAGCCTCGCACCGCACCGCCTTCCTGTAACAGCCTCTAATTCCACTTGGTAGCCGGTTGCCTCGTGATTCGCTCTCCCTTCCGGCATCAACCAGTTGCACATTGATGCCGGGGGGGGGGATCCCATGGCTCCTAAGCCGCATCAAGATGGCCATCACGGGCTAAGGCCATCCAACTCGCCTCTGTGTGTAGGGAACTGATGATGCGAGCCTCCTAAGAGGGGTAATATGGGCTATTCGGCGCCACTCAGGGCCATTGTCCCTATGTCCACGCCTCAGTGCTCGCTAACATCCGCAAGATGTGGATTGGTGCCCACCGCATAATAGGGGAATATTTCTTTGCAAACTGCAGGCATTGGTCAGTGAGGCAATAAATTCTTCCACGCCCGCTACTTAGCCGCCGACAACCGCTTTCGTGAATGAAGCCATGGTCGGCGCCCCGGGCGGTTTAGTGGCCTTAAAAGTTTTCAACTCAGATTGAGTGAGCCGCGTGGCGGAGAGCCTCTTCCGCGGCACGGGATTTCTTCACGGGCCACAAGGGTCACGACTTTCTTCACCTAAAGATTTATTGTCCGCCTCTAGCTTCCGTGGCGACCGCGTCACAAGACTCCTTCGCCGATTTATCTAGAGCGGTAAAATACGTGATCATTCTTGCTCTTCACCATCCCGCTAGCTCGTCCTCTCTGACTCCACGCCTTCTGCGAAGATCAATCTCCTCAACTATGGTTAGCGGTATATGTTGGTGCATGAGGAGGCAATCTCAGAACAACAATCACGAGCAAAGTCGAACAATTCAAAAAAAATAATCGCAAAAGACAAGTGTTATGGGCATACCTCGCTCAAGTTAAGCCCAGCCCGATATGTCCGAAGCAAAACGTGTCTCCGTCCCTGGCCATTGGTGACATCCTCTGAAGCAACCGCTTCACTATCCTCCTTTCCCCACCCGGCCCTAAGCAGATCGCTCTCGAAAGCAAAAATCTATGTGCCGATGTTAGGCCCCAGAGCTGACAGCCCACCCACAATCCCAGGCAGCGGGACTGGTTGTTGGCATTTCAAAGTCGAAGCAACCACTGGAGGAATCACAGCAGCCTTGCTCAGAGCCCGTGACGCTGACGGGAGGATCGATCAGCTTGAGGGGAGGGATGTCTTCTCCTCTTTCCCCGCCGCGTCCACGGCCCTCAGCCGGCAAATGCCTCTGAATAGCGCCACATCGTGAGCATCGCCAGCCTACTGAGGAGGAGGAGGAGGCGGTACTCAACCGCTTTTGGCTGAGCTTTCCGGCCCCCGCTGAATAAAAGGGACAAGTGGGGGGACAACCACTTGTGGTGGTTGGCTTTGCTAGGCGGCCACCCCCGCTCTCTTTCGCCCGAGTTCAAGTTGTCTCATTGAGTCAACATAGCTGCAAAAAGAAAGACAGATCAGTACCACAGTTGGAATAAAAACGACCAGACAAACAGTTAAAAAGAGGTGAGGAGATAATGAAGCTTAAACCGACCAGGAACATCAGTATAGACAGGTGTGCAGTTATGCCCGAGTCTACGACACTCTTGACAGTCTTGACGAAAGTTTTGTTCATGGTAGTCGCCCCAGTAGTCATGGGCCTCTTCAGCATCAAAGGAACACAAGGGCTCTACCCCGGATCTGACCTGAGCACCAGCGAGATTTTCGGGTTGCACACTAGTTCTTTCCAATCGAACAGACTCTCCTGGCTAACCCTCTTTTCCCCGTCCATTACGACACCCAACGCATCCTGGATAACCGCCAGGCGGCCAGAATCACCGGTGGTAAAGCTGCCACGAGGGAGCTTGAGAACATGAATACAATCCTGACTCATAAGCATTATCGGCCAACCGGTTCGAGATTCGATCATGACATCTCTCTTATCCCAAGAATCAACTTTCCCCGGTACGTCGGACATAATCCTGAGGAAGCTGGAATTGGACTGAGCATTTACTCGGCCATAAACATCAACGCTCAAAATAAAGAGACGCCGGAAAATCTTGCTTGTAGGCTCTATTCGCAACAGGCGGCACGCCACAATATATGTCATCAAGGCCCTAACCGTGTTTAACATTAGGTCACCGGGCATCGGGCAAAATTCCTTGAGAAATAGTAGGACGAAACGATCTAGAGGTAGGCGCAGCCCCACACGGAAGAAACCGCGCGAAGAACAGCAGCTTCCCGTCTTGCTCGCGGGGATACTCGCCGTCTACCAACACGGCCTTCTCCACTCGGTAATCTTCAGGCTCTATGCCCATCGAGGTGAACCAGTGCAAGCGATTAACTTAGCAGGTATCTAACGATGCCTGCTGAGCGGCGTTTCATCTAAGGCATCTGATGTCCAGGCAAGCATAGGGGCGGAAGTCGTAGCCTCATTTCCTGTGTGTACAGTCCGTCATCTCCTCCTCGCGATGGGGATGTTATCAGAATCCTCTTCAACCGAGTGGCAGACCTCGTTGACAGCCCAAAGTTCCCTTGCCCCGGGCAATATAACATCATCAGCCCTCTCTTCGGGCATGGGTTCCTCCTGCTCGGCCAACTGTGCGCGGCCCTGCCCGCCAGTGACCAAGCGACCTTGCTCCACTTCTCCTTTGGATAGGCTGGAGTCGGATAAAGCAATTACGGGCACATGAGCTTGTGAAGACCCGGGCACACGGGATTGCGCAGCAACGACCTCACCAGCCACAGACTCGTCACCCTCTTCAAACACGACGTCAAGAGATTGGGACTTTTCACTGCTCATGGGATCGTTCTGCCCGCCGTAGCTAAACTCTTCCCGATCATTTTCTGAAAACTCTCCATCAGACATCTACAGATATCGAGGAAAAGCAAGGGTCAGATCATGCCCGTAAAATAGAACAGTGTCTAAAGGGAAAAGAAAAGCCCTAAGTCTAGGTAAATCAAAGGGCCATGCCCGCCTAGCAGGGAGGACGGTGGGCGACTCTCCTCGATCTCAACCTAGGGTCTCTCCTAGTCTTATCAAGTCTACCCAAAGAATTTAGAAGATGGAGAAACAAAGAGAAATTTTACCCAGAAATACAAACATTAAAGAAACAAACCGGCAAAACGAGAAAGGAAAATGAGGAAACTTACTGTTTAAAGAGCTCTGGAAAGCGTTACTACTCACGAAATCACAATTGGGACATGACGACAAGAAAGACCAGGATCGAGCGCAACAAGGAATCGGGGGCAAGAGCTGGCAGAGCTTCTCTCTCTTCTCTCTTTTCTCTCTCTAAAATTTTCAAGAACCGTAAAGTTCAAAATGGGCGAAAGCGTCGGACCTTTATAGGCAAAATCTATAGATTTTTGGGGGGCCGAGCTGGAAGCTGAAAGGACAGCACGCTGCCGTCATCCCACACACGCACATTAAATGCGCCGTCCCGAAAATCGCGCCCCTATCTTTTCGGTTACCTCCCTGACGGCCCACGCGCGCCGCCCTTATTAACCTTGAGATACTCACAGCGAAAAGCTTCTGTGATACGCTCCAATTGGTTGCCGCATGAAAGTTCTAGAACAATCTACCACAACGCTTAGCTCGATCGTTACTCTACATAAATTTTCCCAAGTGTTTGAGTCCGAGGTACGAGCAACCTCATAACATCTGGTACACTCCCCGCCTCGAGCATGAATACTGCCGGCACGGCCGGGCCAGCGATATACCGGCCCAAACCGGTCACGGCGAGCACGAGCTATCCTCACGTGCCGGTCACGAGCACAAACCTTATAAGGCCCACAGGCCTAGCAAGCAAAGCGATGGCAGCATCGAGCATCGAGCAGCGAGCATGGCATTCCCGACCAAAACAGTCGGGCCGCAGCCCCGTCTGTCCGACTGAGGGCCTTGCCCGGGTAATATGTCCGCTTCAATACATCATCTATCATACAGGCGGGCAGGGCCCTGCCCGCTCAGGCCAACACCGAGCAGAAAATACCAACAGCCTACCCGCCAAGACATTGTTAAAGATTACTATATGTGGGCAGGACACTTGCCTTATCTGTTCCTGATATCTCGCGACCAACCGTGTATCATGCCTAAAATCCAGGGATTCTCTCCTTGTTGAACAAGATGACTAAAGAAACCGAATCCTGGCCGGATTCAACCACAAAGAGGCCTATAAAGACTCCTCCACAAAGCAAACGAGGTACATGCACTTTCTTGAGCCTTGGCACTCTGTCAATTTGCTTTCTGTTTTACACACGATACTTACTCTCACGCCGGAGGGGTTTCGCGAGGCCCTGCCTTGCACATCCACTCAGGTTTTCTCTGTTCTCAGCCAGGTTCAAGGAAGCATATTCAAGCCCAGATATCCTATCCACAGAATAGACGGCCCAAGCTGAGGGTTTGCCACATCATTTCTCTTCATTGAAGTAACCTTAAAACCCTAGTCAGGTGTTGCGAAAAACCTTTGAGGGGAAAATGTTTTTTTGGAGAAAACGGTAATGTGTGATGAACGTTGGAAGTCGATTCGAATTTGAATTTGAATTTGGGAAATTGGGAGGAATCTAATGAGACGTTGGGAAAAAGCCAAATTCGCAGGCTGTTACTTATTAGAGAGATATCTGGTCTGGTCTGTTCTGGTCAGGTCCAGTGTTTCATTTCTTATTGGGTTGGGCTTGTAGTAATGGATCTAATATATATATATATATATATAGAGCTTTCAAAAAGAAAAATAATAATGTTGATAATAAAAAATAATAAGTTCACATAGAGGTGACCTAAATTATATCATAATATATTACAACTTCTGAACTTTAAAATGAAGTAAAATAATAAGAATAATTTAATGAAAATAAAAAAATCTTAAAAAACATGTTAAGATAAAAACTGATTTACAAAACTAACAAACCTCTGTTAGTTTTGAAAGCTAACAGTCTATTTGTTTGCAATTTAATGTCGTCTTTATGTTATTACATTCATTAAAATTTAAACAAAGATACCAATATGGCATGACAATTTTGCCCTCCATTTCTACCTTATCAAAAATAATAACATTCACCAATTATTTTGTCCACCTTTGTGACCTTCTTTTTTCTTTTTCAAAAAATATCGTGGTAGATCAAAAAATGCATTGGTAGATCAAAAATAGGGATGATAGATCAAAAAATGTCATGGTAGATCAAAAAACGCAATTGTATATCAAAAAATGTCATGGTAGATCAAAAATAGGTATGGTAGATCAAAAAATGTCATTGTAGATCAAAAAATGTAATGGTAGATCAAAAATAGGCAGGGTAGATAAAAAAATGTCATGATAGATCAAAAATAGGCATGGTAGATCATAAAATGTCATGGTAGATCAAAAAACGCAATTGTATATCAAAAAATGTCATGGTAGATCAAAAATAGGCATGGTAGATCAAAAAATGTCATTGTAGATCAAAAAATGTAATGGTAGATCAAAAATAGGCAGGGTAGATCAAAAAATTTCATGATAGATCAAAAATAGGCATGGTAGATCAGAAAATGTCATTGTAGATCAAAAAAAGTCATGAGAAAGTGAAACAATCTTACACAAATGCTGCTTTGGTTGAGGACCCTCAATGAAGGTAATGTCCCTCTGCTCAATTCAGCTATCAGCAATCTCTTTTTCAGTCCATTTTCTGAATGTCACATTCCAGTTCTTGGGCTGGAATTGACCAATATGAATCATATTTTGGTAGTTAACACTTGGTTATTAGCACTAAGTCTGATGGCCTATAAAGGCTGTAAGTTATCCCAAAACTAGTGTCTATAGTTATTCGGACTTTTGTTATTTTGTCACATAAGTCTGTTTTGATGCGATTACCCATTTTCCAATTATTTACTATGCATTGTGCCATGGCCAAGTGTCTGTTTCTAGAGCAAAAGAAAAACTTGCATCTCTCTGTTATGAGAGGTCTAAGTCAATGTGGCATGCTCAATTCCTTGCAAGGTTGCTATTTTATAGTATGGCACTTTGATATCAATCTCTATGTCTGTACCTTTAGTTTAGCTCAACATGGTGTGTGGTAAAGACAAGTGTTTGGCTTTTTTATCTTTTGAACCCATCTTCTTGATCTTGCCCGACTTGGTACCTGTGTTGACTCCCGGATGATGGAGTTGGTCGGATGCATTAGTGATGAATTTTGGAGTATGAGTTCTGCTGTTATTTCTTAATCATCGACCCTATATACAAAAGAATCCCGGCAGCTTAAGGAAAGAAATCATGTAGCTTAAGGAAGGAGTCATAGCCTTACCTAAACCTTACCTAATCAATGAAGCTGCCAGGAAATAACAGTCCTAACAATTCTCACCTTACCAAAATAAAACTCTCTAAATTACAAAAGAGTCCTAACCAACTTCGAAGGCAACAATACAGCAACAAGAGTAGCAACCAACTTCACGAATGCAGTCATAAGCTCAACATCCCCCCTCAAGTTGGAGAGTGAAGATCTCGAACACCCAACTTGCGGAGTAAATACCCAAACTTGGCTTCTCCAAACGCTTTGGTGAAGATGTCTGCCAATTGCTCCTGTGTCGAGACATAAGACGGTGCTATGAGCCCTTCCGTTATTGCATCACGAATAAAATGACAATCAACTTCTATGTGCTTCGTGCGCTCGTGAAAAACCGGGTTCTTAGCAATGTAAAGAGCAGATTGGTTATCACAACTAATATTCATTGCTTCATTCTGCCGCACGCCTAGGTCCTCTAGGAGACGTTTTAACCACTTCAATTCACAGGTAAGGGCCGCCATAGATCTATATTCCGCCTCAGACGATGATCGAGACACCGTGTGTTGCTTCTTAGTTCTCCATGAGATAGGAGAGAGCCCAAGGTGGACAATCCAACCGGTCAGGGACCGTCGTGTCAATGGGCAGCTTGCCCAGTCTGAGTCACACCAACCCGAAAGCTGCAATTTACTGCTTGAGCGGAGGAAAATGCCGAGCCCAGATTTCCCTTTTAAGTAACGAACCACTCGAAGTGCATCATCCCAATGCTCCATCCGAGGTTGTTGCATGAACTGAGACAACACTTGAACTGAGTAGGCTAAGTCGGGTCGTGTCACAGACAAATAAATAAGGCGTCCCACGAGTCGTTTGTATTTTTCCGGGTCATCAAGTAATCCGCCTGTCGCGAGTGCTAACTTATGATTTTGCTCTATAGGAAACTTTGCCGGTTTCGCACCTAACAAACCTGTTTCTGAAACGATGTCAAGAGCATATTTCTGTTGACAGAGAAGAATGCCTTCAGGGTTCCTGGCCACTTCCAGCCCAAGAAAATACTTCAAAACCCCTAAGTCTTTCATATGGAAACACGAACTCGGATATGATTTGAATTTAGTCACAGCTCCTAACTCATTTCCAGCAATTATCAGATCGTCAACGTAGATGAGAACAGAGAGCTGAGTTGTTCCATGACCAAAAATGAACAGAGAGTAATCCGAAAGAGATTGAGAAAACCCATAATTTTTCAAGGTTGTAGTTAGTTTGGCAAACCAACACCGCGGAGCTTAACGAAGACCATATAATGATTTCCGAAGTCGACAAACTTGGTGTGGCTTGGACAAGGAAAAACCAGGAGGGACTTTCATATATACTTCTTCATCCAACTCCCCGTGAAGAAAAGCATTATGTACATCCGTCATTTGATGCACTATCCACTTCTTGACAGCAGCAACAGCAAGAAATGCTCGAACCGTTGTCATTTTAGCTACAGGCGCAAATGTCTCTGTGTAATCAAACCCCTCAACCTGATGATTCCCAAGTATCACTAACCGAGCTTTAAGTCTTTCGCGCCATCGAGTGTATTTAATTTTGTATACCCATTTGCTTCAGTGCTTTCTTTCCTGAAGGAAGGGTCTCCATAGTCCAAGTGTCATTATCCTCAAGAGCTTTGATTTCAGACGTCATTGCTGCTCGCCAGCCTGCGTGTTTAACTGCTTCCTGAAAAGATTTTGGCTCTGCATTCGTTGTTATAGCTGCAAGAAAATTTCTGTGTCGAGCAAAAAATCGTTCACAATTAACATAGTGTGCTATAGGATAAGGAGTACCTGAAGACGACTGTGAAGACGGGGAACTCGTAGAGGGAGGACTCACTTTCCGTATTGTATGTGTAACAAAGTCACGAAGAAGAACAGATGATTTCTTAGCTCTCATTCCCCTCCCTAGCTCAGCAACGGGAGTTGTCGGGTCTTCAGTGGTTACACCTCCGTTATCGGTTTCTTCTCTCATTTCCGTTCCATGCCCCCCAGTGACATCATCATCATCATCGCCAACTTGAGGTATCGGTTGTGTAGGATGTCCAGTGTCTGAAAAAGGAAACTCTTTTTCAAAGAATTTCATATCTCGTGACACAAATATCTCCCCAGTATCCAGATCATACATGCGCCATCCTTTCTTTCCAAAGGGATACCCTATAAAAACACACTTCCTGCTCCTACTAGCGAATTTGTCACCCTTGTGACGTTGATTATAAGCATAACACATGCAACAGAAAATTCGGAATAAATTGTACGAAGGTGTTTTTCCAAATAACATCTCATAAGGGGTTTTATTGTTAAGAACACTAGAAGGAGTTCTACTGATCAGGTGACATGCAGCCATAACACACTCTCCCCAGAAAGACATAGGCAGATTTCCTTAAAAATGAAGAGCTCTAGCAACGTTCAAAATATGTCTATGTTTTCGTTCTACCCGACCATTCTGTTGTGGAGTACCAACACAAGAAGTCTCAAATAAGATTCCATGTTTTTCAAAATAGTCAATCAGGCAACGAAATTTTGTCCCATTATCACTTCGCACACATTTCACTGTTTTATTAAACTGTCGAGCAATCATTGCGATAAAATTTAAAAACACCATTTCAATCTTAGTTTTATCACATAACAAATAAACCCAAGTTCCTCTAGAGTAATCATCAACTATAGTCAAGAAATAGGTCGTACCACAGGAAGAAGGAGTTCTATAACCACCCCACAAGTCACAATGAATTAAATCAAATAAATCGTCAGCTTTATATTTACTAACAGGAAAACTTTCCCTAGTCTGCTTAGCACGTTGACACACATCACATGCTTTATTTGTCCTATCAAATTTACCTATGTTTGGAATCAATTTCTCTACTCTTTCACAAGGATGCCCTAGTTGTTTATGCCACAAATCCATTTTTGTTTCTCCATCAACTGCCATAGCTTGAATATGAGGAACGCCACGGAAAAAGTAGAGTCCATCTCTTTGTTCACCCGCTCCAATCAGCGTCCTCATCGTACGGTCCTGTATAACACACATATTATTAGTGAAGTGAACAACACAATCTGCTTTATTTATGAGTTGAGACACAGAAATTAAATTGCAAGTTAAGCTAGGCACATAGAGAACATTCTCAAGCTTTAATCCTCCTTCCAACAGAACAGTCCCTTGTCGAGTAGCTTTCGCTTGTTGTCCATCTGGTAATCCCACCGGACAGTTCATAATGTCATGTATATTTGTGAAGGAGGACATATCACCCGTAACATGGTTCGAAGCTCCGGAATCAATGATCCAATCACACCTGATGTACTTACCATTCAACTGATCATGAGGACCTTTGGAGGTATTGAGAAGGTTTAGTAATTGCTGCCACTATGAAGCAGAAACAAAACTGGGCAGACCCGTAGCATCACTGAAATTGGCATTCTATTGTGTCCCAACATTGCCGCCTATTGTGTTGTTGGCCCGAACCTGCGTCGCTGCCCCTTTACCGCGCCCTTGAGGTGCACCGCCCTTGTCTCCTCCTCTACCTCTACTTGTACCCCCTCTTCCTTCTCCTCTTCCACCACGCGGTCTGTCTCCCCACCATTCTGGAAACCCGATCAACTAAACACTCACTTTCTTCATGTCCCTCTCTACTACAATGTTTGCAGAATTTTGACGAAGCTTCCCCCTTTCCTTTTCCTTTTATGTCTGACTGTACTTTGAAAGCCATAACGTTGTCTTGGTCTTCTTTGCATTTAGTTACGACACCACCCCGCAGACGTTCCTCTTGGATCACACTGTGGTATGCCCGATTCAAGGAAGGAAGAGGATCCAAAGAAAGGAGATTCGATCTTATTGCCCCATACACTTCGTTCAAACCCATAAGAAAACGGTGAAGGCGATTTGTTTCTTGTATTCTTGCGAACTTGGTGCCGAGATCGTACGTGCACTTTCCACACTCGCATCCCGGAAGCACTTCATAGTTTGCGAGTTCATCCCATACCTGTTTAAGCCTTCCAAAATAATTTCCCACGCCCTCGTTCCTGCCTTGTTTGCATTCAGCAAGAGCCATTTTTAACTGTTGGATTCTGGGTCCATTGACTATGCAAAATCGTTCCTTCAAATCGTTCCACAACAATTGTGCTTCTTCATGATAAGATATGGTCGATCGAAGACTAGATTCGATCGTGTTCATGACCCATGAGACAATCATGGAGTTAACCGTTTGCCAGTCGTCGAGTCTCTCTTCCTCCTCCGAAATTGTAATGGTTCCATCAACAAAACCGAATTTTCTCCGTGCCCTTATGACAATCGTATAGATCGCGCCCACTCATCGTAGTTCTCACCGCGAAGCTGGATATGGGTAATAATGTTTTCAGGATTGTCTTGCGATCCGAGAAAGAACGGAGATGACGAATCTAACTTCTTGTTTTGATTGCTCCCACCCGCTGCCTTCTGTTCGTCACCTCCTGCCATGACGTTGTTAATGGGTTGGTGTCAAAAGGGTTTTTTTTTTATTTTTTTTTATTATTTTTTTTGTGTTTTGGGTTTGGCTCTGATACCATGATGAATTTTGGAGTACGTGTTCTGCTGTTATTTCTTAATCATCGACCCTATATACAAAAGAATCCCGACAGCTTAAGGAAAGAAATCCCGTAGCTTAAGGAAGGAGTCATAGCCTTACCTAAACCTTACCTAATCAATGAAGCTGCCAGGAAATAACAGTCCTAACAATTCTCACCTTACCAAAATAAAACTCTCTAAATTACAAAAGAGTCCTAACCAACTTCGAAGGCAACAACAGTAGCAACCAACTTCACGAATGCAGTCATAAGCTCAACAATTAGTGTATTCTCTATGGACAGGTGACAGGTGTGGGTGATTTAAGTACACACTGAAATCCATACCAAGTGCATCTAAAGAGTAGGTAATATGCATGTTCTCTCTGTTATGTTGTTGCTGTGCTAGTTCACAGTTGGTAAAAAAAAAAAAAAACAGAAAACCCAGACCATTGGCTTCATTCCATTTCCAATTACAAAAACTTGGTGTTCAAGAAATCTATAACTATTAGTTATAGATTCAAAAAATTTCCTACGAGAACACCAAACCCAAAAAAAAAAACCTACTTAAAAACAGTATCTAATTTAAAATTTGAAGTTATATGAAAATTGTGCATAACAGCAATCGGAGGGCGTGGCTTCAGCGCGGGGGGTAGGGATGGGGCTTCAATGGAGGCTCGGGCTCGGGCTGAAAAATCCCATCTACCAACTTTACAACTTCAACAATTACACTGGATAGCTTTGTTAGATTTGAATTAAATCATGAGGGAACAGGTAGGCAAACACGGATGATTTGCAATATAACATTTAGATGAGAGAAAACGTAGAAAAACCAAAAGTTTGAATATAGATTTTTGATAAAAACAAAAAGTGTCTCTGATAACTTGAGGAATTCCAAAAATGGCTCCATTTCTTGTTGTAAAATTTTAACAGCTGTCCAAGCAATATTTCACAAAATGTTAAGGATTTAAATCCCAATATCAGAAGCTACTATAAAACATTTTTTAAGAGATCTAGAAACTCACTTGTAGAAGAATGAGACAACCTCCAATACACCGAAGATTTTTCTTCTTTCTTTGGCTTAAACAATCAAAAAGATCCGAAAGAACAGCTGCTCCCCACGCAAAATGACTCACTTTGTTCAAATCTCGGAGAAATATGAGATAACGTGAATCCACCTTTCCATTTGCATTAGGAAACAATAATGTTCCGAAAGTAAATAACAGGAATGATCTTAAAAAATTCTCATCATCTTGGCCTCCTGGCTATAGATTCAAGTCTCTCTTTTAGCAATGTAAGTGTGATTCTTCTGCACCACACAGAAGCACCAAATTCCCTCTCTAACTCTAGAAATGGTGCCTTTTTAGGACTACAGGGTCACCTACCACACGTAGTCCTAAGATCAAAGCAACATCCATAAGAGTTATTGTAATCTCTCCTGGACGAAGTAAAAAAGCGCGCTTCTCACAACTCCATCTTTCCATCAGCTCAATTAATTGATACCTGCGTAGCACTTGATGAGGAATTTGAAGCACATTGCCAAAGCCCATTCTTTCTATAGAATTTCGTTGGCTTTTGGTGAGTTTGTTGACTTGTGTTAATTAGCTTTAATTTTTTTTGTACTTACATAGTTGAGTCTCTCTTTTGAGTCTCCTTGAGTTTGTGGGTTACTAAAGGAATGTACATAGTGTCACCCTCCAAAAAGATTTTTTCTTTATTATTTTAGTTATTTATTGCTTTCGTATTTATTTGTTTACTCGTTAACGAACAAAATTTAAGTTTATGGGTATTTGATAGATATATTTTATACGTATCTATTGTATGTATTTTCCTACTTAGATTGTGTTCTTTCATGAGTTTTAGACTACTAATATGGGTTTGTAGTGTTTTTTTGAGTTTTAGGTTGAATTGGAGATTTTAGAAGATTTGAAGGCTTTTTCCACGCAATTGGAGACTCTAGGGACTTAGATGCAAAATCCTGAAAGTATGAAATTCTCAAAGAGTTGAAGAAGGGAGTAAGCGGTCGCTTACTCCCAAAGTTTAAGCAACTGCACATTTTTCAATACTGCGCATCAGAAAGAAAGCTTTTAAGTGGTCGCCTAGCCTCGAAGGTTAAGCAACCGCTTAACCTTGTTTTTCAGCTTGGACATGTTTTGTAATTTCTTAAATTGTAAGCCTAGCATGAATACAACAGCAGTAGTTTAGGTTTAGGATCCTAAATTTATCATTCTTTTGATCGTTCTTAAAGCTAGGGAGATATTTTGATTCATTCTCTTTGTCATTGTTGGGGATTAATTATGAATTCTTCATCCATCATTGTTTGTTCTTCGTCTGTGATGAACTAACTGCATCTATCTAGGAATTGGAAGTAACTTGTATCAAATATTATGTTCTATTATTAAATTATATTCAATCAATTATTATTTATTAATTAGATTATCTCTGGTTTGCATTGAAACTATCGCATTATGGTTGCGTTAATGAATTTGTAGGCTCTTGGGTATGATGAGCTGCACGATCCAAATACATAAGTTATACATTAACCACCCTAATTGATAAATAGATCTTTCTGAATTCCTGATCAGACTAAGGTATAAATATAGAACTAGATTCACGTGTGTTCTTCGAGTATTTAATAAACCCTTAATTATTGTGTGGACGGATCAAGAAAGCACAGTCAAGGCGGGATACTAAGCATTATTGCAAACCGTGATCCAAGCGTTCCAATGTTTACATTAGTGATCGAACTCATAATTTATTGATATAAGTTAGATGAAAATAAAAGTTTCTAGTGACAGAAATGGATTCATAAACAATCAAAGAAGGCTAACGACCACACATTGTCCCAGAGAAGATGCCAAGACAGCTCATGATCCCCAATACTCAAATTTCTCAGTCCAAATGCACCACAGAGGCACAGACCAGCAAACACCCCAGAATGCCACAAGCTGTCCCTACCCAAACCTCTAACACCCATCCAGAAATGAAGGAAATCAAATCCAGACCAAAATAAAATTTTCATAAATAAGGTAAAAAAAAAAACTAAAAATAAGGTAAGTCATACTGATAAGTTGATTATTTTTCATAAAGGTCTTATAAACAGAGTAAATAAAAAAAGAAAAAGACTAAAAATAGAGCAAAACAGAGTTAAAAACTGGGGGAAAATGAGTCTAAAAACAAAGTATAAAAAATGAACACAGATGTAGAGTATAAGTGTTTGAATACTGAAAATATCACACACTAATGGCTACTCTCTCCCTGTTTTCTTCAACCCACAGTTGTTAATGGCCAATAGTCTCTTAACCCAAGAAAACTACCTAAACTGGTCGGCTCAATTTCAGAACTCCACAGATATTAATACAACCATTCAGTCCAAAGTTTAAACTTACAAGAGAGAGACCAAGACATCTATCCGGTGTTGTACTAAAATTTGAGATTTGTGTTCAATCCCAAAACACATACCCACACTGCCCAAGTCAACCAAACTCAAATTTTGTCTCAATCACCCAGGTCAGCTACATATATAAATCCTCTTTTTTTTCACCGCTTTGCTCCATCGGTCATGATACAAAACACACACACACATGTGTGCGTGTATATGTAAAGCAGAGACTAGTACAGATCAATTCGAAAGGGGTACAAATTAGAATTGTACAATCGCAGTAAAATGAAGACATAAATATAGAACAACCTAGTACACTGAATCTCCCAACTTTCTCGATTGACATAGAAACCACACATGCTAACATAAACATCACAAGCAGATCCTAACCTTTTTTATCATCTCGGCGTATTTTAACAGATTCCATGTAAAACGCAAACAAGAAAAAAGAACAGACATTGTAGTTAGTAGCTTCTCAAACTCTATACTCGAACAATACTCCAAAGATCAAACAACTCATCAAAAATATAAGAACGTGGGTTCCCATCAATGCCAAATCACCCATCATCGCCACAAGCCCTCTGTTTCCAGTAGGGTGACATGTGATACTTTGCATACATCATGCAGTTTTGACACCCAAAAATAGTAAAATAAGAGGGAAAAAAATAAAACATTATCTTGAATCACTATCCCAATTCTGTTAGAAATTCAACTCTTCAACTCTCAATAAGCACTTGTAAGCATCATATTATAGACAATAAGTCCAGTGACATTAGATCTCAAATCCTTCCCCATTTTCCAAGAAATTTATCATTAAAGACAAAAACTAGCTACACTCACACTAGTGATCTTATAAAAACAAAGGATAAGTAGAAACAACATTGAAGGAGTTCATATCGTCTTTTATCCAAATGAATTTCTGAAATTTAAGTAAAAAACTAACTACAATAACCAACTAAAAATTTCTCTCTAATCAAAACCAAAGGGGAAAGATTCCAGATTTAAACCCCACTAGGGATGCAGGCCTGGGTACTACCTAACATACATTGTTCTCCTTGTAAGAAAATATGACCAGACTAATTAACCTTTGCAACAACACATATTAAAGACAATACTCTACAGAACAGCAACCTTGGGGAGGTTATAAGCCTAAAATTGACAGTAAACGCAGGGTTCCACTTTATTCAACTGTCACAAATCATATAATTACATACATATTACCAAGGAAGATTAGAGCCATCTCTAACAGAAGGTAACCTGGAGTTCATGCAAAAACAATTTCGAGCTGTTAACAGAGAAAGAACTTTCAGAACCTCTTACCAAGAACTCAACGCCCGCAACAATTAGGAAAGACTGTACCCAATCCGAGAAGCAATCAAGGTTTAGAGCTGTGTATATTCATATAGATACTAGTGGAATAATTGATAAGAATGAATAGCAAGGCATAGGAGAAGTAAAAGAGAAAAATATAGTAAGTATTCTATTTGTAAACTATAGAAACAATCACTTGTTATAAGGAAAAGGATTTCGTCCTTGGCAATTAACATGCTAATTTCACAAGCACAAAAGCTGAAAAAGAATACCAACTTAAGTTTTACAATAACAACATTCATTGTAGAAAAAAACAGAGGAAGGGTTTCGACAAATAATCCGTGTGAGAAAAACATTGAGTACAATCTCGGGTGTTACGGAAATCCTGCTGCGGAAAGTAAATATTTGACCTTTTTGGCGGGAAGGATATCGGGATCACGTAATATCCCAAAGATTAAGAAATTTCCTTCCTCAGCCCATTTTGCAGAAGCTTTGAACAATCCCATGTATTGATCAAACCTTAAGAACTGCTCTTCTACCAGCATTATCATTATCTTAAGAATGTCGTCCGGGAGGGTTGGACGAAGGACCGAACTTGAGGTCTCCCCACCGTAAAAGACAGATCCCCTCTCATGGTGAGATCTCAAGTTCAGACTACCAGAATTGCCAGAATTACCATCCACGTTAGCCCCTCCAGAATTGCCATGCTGCAAACCTGATTCTTTAGCTTGGGAAGCTGAAGTGTATGTAGAAGCTTGCCCTTTTGGAGAGATGTTGAGAAGATTGGAATTCTACGTTTGCAACTTTCGCAATGACCAAAAATTTCTTCTAATTGCAGGTCGATTCATCCTCCCTGATTTGAAGGAATGAGTAAAATGCAAATATATAAAAAGAAGATGAGTAAAACTCCAACCCCCAGAAGATCCTCTATTTCATAATTGTATTCCATCTCCTATTCCACTATGGGATCGATGCCACGTGTCCCCCGTAAATAAACAAAATTACTCCGTAGTTAAACGATTTCGTTAATAGATAAACCCATTGGCAATCTCAATCGAAATTT
Source organism: Codonopsis lanceolata (assembly GCA_013146195.2). Lineage (NCBI taxonomy): Eukaryota > Viridiplantae > Streptophyta > Magnoliopsida > Asterales > Campanulaceae > Codonopsis > Codonopsis lanceolata. Next base: position 151,101,987 of record CM028380.1, read on the forward strand.
TAGGAGATGAAATCTCAATCAAAATATGTGTTTGGTTTCCCAAAGAACTCAACGCCCGCAACAATTAGGAAAGACTGTACCCAATCCGAGAAGCAATCAAGGTTTAGAGCTGTGTATATTCATATAGATACTAGTGGAATAATTGATAAGAATGAATAGCAAGGCATAGGAGAAGTAAAAGAGAAAAATATAGTAAGTATTCTATTTGTAAACTATAGAAACAATCACTTGTTATAAGGAAAAGGATTTCTTCCTTGGCAATTAACATGCTAATTTCACAAGCACAAAAGCTGAAAAAGAATACCAACTTAAGTTTTACAATCACAAGCTTAGCAACCAGCCTAAGCTTCACTTAATCATGAGTAAAGACTAACAAACAACAAATAACAACATTCATTGTAGAAAAAAAACAGAGGAAGGGCTTTGAGTTCCAGGTACGGGGTCAGGAACTCAGGATGAAACTCATCAACCCATTCCAACATAATATCAGTCTGCTCAGATTTATCTAATATTTTTTCAGAAGAAGAAATATTCATCTGATATAAAAATAAATCAAAATGATTGAGATTTTATCTCCTAAAATTTTGATTGAGATTGCCGATGGGATTATTCGTTAACTAAAATCGTTTAATTACGGAGTAAGTTTTTTTATTTACGGGGGACACGTGGCATCGATCCAACGGTGGAATAGGAGATGGAATACAATTAAGAAATAGAGGATCCTATCCACAATGTAGCATCTATAACTTTTAGAAGTCAAGGGCAACTAAACATGCAAAAGACCTACTCAAAATGTAAAGTTTAACGTACCGCAGCCCTTTGTATGGTGTACTTGTATTGAAGATCTTGGCCCATTGAAATCATATCCGCCCAAGTGCGTCTAGTGAATGGTCTATTCAAGCTATTCATCCTTTCATGATACAGGTTGAGAAGTTCACACCAAAAGGACTGGTCATAATACCTTTTATCAATGCCTAGATATTCTTTAGATAAATCATTTATTAGTTTCGTGAACACCTCCCTCTCATCAGGAGTCAACTCATCCGTCTCCAAACACTGAAAAAGACCAATTACTTCATTATAAAAAACAAAATGATTCTGAAGTATATTCATTAACAAGTCAAAAAGATAAGTTGGAAAAAAACTATAGTCGTATAAATTCATTTGTCCTGAAACTAAGGACTTCACTCAGCAGCAGTACTATTGTACTTCGATTTCCTCCCACCACTACCATTCAAACCCGCCTTTTCTCTCTTCCCTTTCTTCATTTTTTGGTTTCCTTCTGTTAGAATGTTGTCTATCTACCAATTTTAGTTTGTTAATCTGTTGATAATTGCAACAGTATTAATGTGTGATAACATGCAATCCGTAAAAGTCAGGGGAGCATTTGTTCCTGAAGAACAGATATGCAATTATGGTGAATATGAACTAAAATGGTCTAGAAAAGATGAGAATGATGATTAGTACAGTACAAATGAACTCTAAATAACTCATTGACAATGCTAAATGAATTCTCCATAATTTTGTATCCCCACTCCACCTATCCTTCCAAAAACGAATAGAGCTTTTGTTTCCTATACCAAAGTACTGAGCGAGTCTGAATGGCAGTGGTGGGAGGAAATCGAAATACACTTCTGTTTCCTATACCATTCAGAAAGCAATTTTCTAGAGTTGATAGGTTTTTAGTATCAGCAGATTGGGGTGACTGTTTTGGCAATGCAATTCAATCATGCCTTCCAAGAATATCTTCAGATTATGTCCCTCTGCTTCTGGAGTGCGAAGATTTAATTAGAGGGAAAGCACCTTTCAGATTTGAGAACATGTGGCTCAAGGAGCAGGGTTTTGTGGATTGGGTTAGGGAGAAATGGAACTCTTATTCGATAAATGGTGATCCCTGTTTTGTCTTGGTAAAAAAGTTGAAGTGTCTAAAGACGGATCTGAAAGTCTGGAACCGGGAAACGTTTGGCAGGATAGAGAACAGAATCAAATTTCTAGAGGAGGGGGTGAGAAGGATGGATGAGAACGCAGCAAGAGAAAGAGAGGTAAGTGGAGAAGATGAAGGGCGCAAAGAAGAGTTAAAGAAGGAACTAGAGCGGCTTTTGAGAAGTGAGGAAATCAGCTGGAGGCAAAAATCTCGGATTCAATGGCTTAAGGAGGGTGACAAAAATACCAAATTTTTCCATAAGATGGCGAAAGATCACCGCGCAGCAAATCAGATTTCTAAGATCACAGTGGATGGAGTCACCTTGGAAGATAAAGAAGAGATAAAGGCTGGAATTGTTAGTTTCTATCAGGCTTTGTACAGCAACAACGACAATTGGAGACTGTCATTAGATGGAGTATCTTTCAAGGCCCTTAATATGGATGATTCAGGGGGGTTAGAGCAGCCTTTCACGGAGGAGGAAGTGGTGGAGGCTTTGCGTAGTTTGAGTGGAGACAAAGCCCCAAGTCCAGACGGATTTTCCTTGGTGTTTTTTTACCAGCAATGCTGGGAGGTAACAAGGGAGGAAGTCATGAAGGTCTTCCAATTATTCCATGCCAATTCGCGGTTTGAAAAATGTTTAAACGCAACATTCATCACTCTAATTCCGAAGAAAAAAGGTGCAAGTGACGTGAAGGATTTTAGACCCATTAGTTTGGTTGGAGGGATGTATAAGTTAGTTGCCAAAGTGTTAGCCCAAAGAATGAGAAAGGTGATAGACAAGGTTATCTCAGAATCTCAAAATGCTTTTGTTAGAAATCGACAAATATCAGATGTGGCATTTATAGCAAATGAAGCGGTGGATGCGAGATTAAAAGAAGGTATCCCGGGTTTGAACACAAGGACCCAAAACTGTGAGATCCCGAATCCTTGAGTGCTTGACATGTTTGTTTGGTTGCCTTGTTAATCGTGCTTCGGGTCGAACCAACCTTAAATTGGTGCTCAAGCCCCTCGTTTAGATCCTTAACGTGCTCAGGATCGCTATTGCTTGTTGATCGATTCCTACTCGGAATCTTGTTACAGTTACAATCCGTGACTCGACGCGTAAGGACCGAGACCTTAGAGTGCTTGGCCTTTTGTGTTGTGCAGTCGTGTACTTGTTTGCTTAATGTTATATATATAGACTCATTGCACATCCTAGAATCATATACATAAATTTGATTACATGTTTATATATCCTTTCATGTTCATAAGTTCGATGCTTGAGTTCATATGTGTGTAATTTTGCTCGTGATGACGTATTCGATTGTTAACCCTTGTAGCCTTGCTCCCCTTGCCTTCGTGTGTATTTTAGTTGTGTTTCAGAAATTGTAATATGTCGTTGTTGTTATTTATTCTGTTGTGAGCCGGCAAGTGTATGCCGTGCCGTCGTATATATTTATAACCCGGTTTACGTTTCATGTCGGACACTGCTTTAGCCCTTGCTTTCGTTGTTGTTTCTCCGGCATTTGTGTAGCCGTCGAGGTGTTGTTTCACGCGAGTCGAATTTCCTGGTAGAGAGATGTTTGTCTCTCTCGTTATTTTGTGGTGTTGAGCTCGATAGCTCGGGGTTCCACTTTTTATTATTTCGCTTCCGCAGTTTTAAGTTTGAGTTTTCGGTATTTCCGTTATGGCTTTACCCTGGTTGTGCTTTAATTGTTGTTTAGGAGGCACGACCTAGGGGTTTCGTATTAGAATCCGGGTCGGGTCGTCACAAAAACACTTTGCTTATTTTGAGATTTGACATATTGAGAAGTAATGAGTGGCCCAGATTATCAATTAAGAATCTCCAATTACTGTAGGTGCTTCGACGTTAGAAGTTAAACAGTAAATTATCATCTTGTGCTTGGTGTTAATAAACCAGAAGGATGGGACAAGAAGCATAGTAATGAATGATACGAGGTTCCCATGCTATTTTGCACTTCACAAGGACAAAAAGCTTCCACTTGCTAGAAGAAAATACACTTGTTTGGCTCACTTAAGGTGCTCGGCAGGTTTCACATTTATGAACCAAAGACCAAATAATCTTTAAGACCACTCAAAGTCTTAAACCAAGGTTTAGGCTCCCTATTAATGTTGATAGTAAAAGAAGACCGGAAAGTTAGCGAAAGACCACGAATTTGATTAGACGCGGGAAGAATCAAATGCTAGACCCAACCCAAAACCTAACCCATAGAAGGAGGGAAGACAAATGACACTGCAATCCATCTTCTTCCCCCTCAAAACAAAACACTTCATTTCCATAACTAAATTCAAGAAATGCTAATCCACCCTGTCATAAACTTTTTCGAAATCAAGCTCAAGAACATTTGACAAATGTGTTAACCTTATATGACTATGATGCATCTTATTAAATGTGTTAACCTTATATGACTATGATGCATCTTATTCATTTCTCTGATTCCAGTTTTCTTTAAGTTAAGGGTCAATAGTTAGTAACTTAGTAGCTTCTCATCACATAAGAAATCTAACTTATCTGATGTAAAAAGACTAACCTGTAATGAACTTTTTGCTCTATTCACACAAAGCCAAAAGGCAAATGGAAAACAAACAAGGAAACAACTAAAAGAGATGTGCAGTCCAGTCGTTGATTTTGTACAAACAAGGCAAATGGATCGGTATACCCTTGAGAAGGGCGTATCATTAACACAGTTAGAAACATACCTCAATACATGGAGAATGGTTGCCTACTTCGTCTCCGGCTTCGTCGCCGGCTTCGTCGCCGGCTTTGTCTCCGGTTCTCATCCTTTTCCTACTGGTCTCTCCGCATTGAGAGTTGAAATCGACTTCCATCGGCATATGAGATTAATTTGGACAGTGCTGATGGGAAAGGGGTAGGGGTAGTACGAGTCGGAAGGAGAGCTGATGGGATAACAAAGCGTAGTCGGGCTAAAGTTGAATTAACAATATTTTACCACTTAGATATTAACATTGGAACAATCTGAGCCACCGTGTACTAAATTACCAGTGCAGGAACTCACCTCGAAGTCGGGCTCTCTAAGTGAGTGACGCCGGCCAAGAGAAGGAGAAAGAAGATGGAGTCGCCGGAGACTGTCATCCGATTTTTGAGATTTTGGGGGTTTGGTCGGTGTCTTGATTTTAGGGGTCAGAAGAATTTGTTTTAAGGGTGATTTTATATCCTTTCTTTACATTTTTGAGATATCAGGTTGTCATTTTTAAAATCACCCTTGTTTTAATTGAGTTTTTTTTTTTTTAAATGGAAACAAAACTATTTTAAATCTAATTACTTTTTCTTTTAAAATCAAAGGAGAACATTTGGTAATTTAACTTTTTAAGTATGTTGCATTTAGGGTTTTTGGTGTAATATTTAAGGGTTTTATATATATATAATTAATGAGGTTGTTTTGATATTTTTGTCCAAATAGTCAAACACGAGTTACGAAATCAATCAATATGGGTAGAATTGGAAAAAAAAGAACTTTTTTTTTAAATTGCAAATTATCATCGACTTCCTTTAAGAGTCCCCGTTTAAAAGTAAAACTTTTTTTAAAAATGATATTTACAGTAGTTTATTAATAATAAAATAACACTTTTATTTCTTAAATTGTAAAAATGAACTCTTTAAATAAAATAACTTAAAATAGAGTAATTAACTTTTTACCTAAAATAAAATGAGTATTTTAGAACAAAAACACTCTCATTTTGGGCAGGGTGAGTAAAACTTTTTACCCGCAATAAATAAGTTGTGAGTTTCAGTAGGAATAAGTAGGGGTGTAAATCGGAACTACCGAACCACGAAACCGAACCGAACCAAACCAAATTAAATCAGTCTATTTGGTTCGGTTTTGGTTGAAGACGGTTCGGTTTCGGTTTCAAAAATTAGAAAACTACGTGGTTCGGTTCGGTTTACGGTTTTTGGTATCGAACCAAACAACCTTATATATTTTTATTTATTAATTATATAATATAATATATATTATATATTATATTACATTTATTAACTATTTTGAACTTTTGATTTATTTCTTATATATATATATATATATATATATATATATATATATATATATATATATAAACGGATACTAAACCAAACAAAATTTTGATTGTTGGAGAACTATTATTTCTTCTATTGTTTGTGTTTATTTTAGAATTTGTATTGTTTTATTTATGATAATTTATTGTTAGTAGGTTATTTCCTAATTTTGATGTTAATTCCAAATTAAAATCTTGTTTTTATTGTTATTTTTAATGTTGGTTAATTTCATTAAAATAATTTATTTAAACCACAAAACCGAACCAAACCAAACCAAACCGAGTTGATTGGTTCGGTTCGGTTCCAAGTCTTACCCAGTTCGGTTCGATTTGAGATTTTTATAACCACTAAGAGACGGCTCGATTTATAATTTTAGTATAAATCAAACCAAACCGAACGACTTAAACCCCTAAGAATAAGTGATAAATTACTAAATTTATGTCTTCTCAGTCCGACTCCTTTTTGTTATAGTGACATTTTGCTATCCAAGCTGTCCCCCAGCCCTTTTTCTGGCTTCAAATCAAATGACTTATCAAATTAATTAAAAGGGCATTAATTACATGACTTGAATCTTCAATCTCGAGCTTTAGTGTCAAAATTAAATGGGCATTATTATAACACCAACCATGCCGCCACTGGGCCGTTTAGATTTATTTATTTATTTATTTGAAAATTGTATATTCATATAAATTAGGAATAACTAGTTTTTTAACTCGTGCGTTAAACGCACGTCAACTAAATTATAAATAAAAAATAAGAATGATCGATTTATTAATAATTATACAAAAATATATCACTAATCATTATATATTCCAAAAAAATTATTTATACACAATATTAATTGTCTTATTAGTTGATTTTTCATCTTCACCGTATATCAATATCTTCAAACCAAAATAATTTCTTACTCTACAAACTACAATATATATTGTTCATGGTTAAATACTTGTTTTTTTTCTCAAAAAGAGACCTACGTGCAATTATTGACTTTGACACTTGTTAATTGTCATTGTATATGATAACAACAATGTAAATTGTCTTCTTTGGAACTTGAAAGACAATTTTACATCGGATAGAGTTAATGACAATCTTGGATAAAAATATTTTCTCAAACATTGCTTCTTTTCACAATTTGTATTTAAACAATGCAATCCTCAAAATTTATGATGATTAGTCTTGTTCCATTGTACAACTCTACAGCATGGTCAATGTTTCTTAATATCATTACTGAAACACTAATTTTAAGTGTCAATTTATGGCTTGACAACCTCGAACACTTTATAACATTCAAAAACTCTGTATAATGAATGTTTTCGAACAAACTTGAATTTTTTCTGCCCTACAAATAGAATCTGAACTCAAATAAGTTCTTCTTTTTAAATGATTACTTTTATTAAATTATATTTGTTTTTTATGAATAAAGAAATTTCTTAGAAGAAAATAAGCTAAAATGAAAATAACGAAATTATTTTTACCATTAACTATTATTTTTGTTTAAAAATTATTTTGATTTTAATAACTTTCCTTAAATAAGTATCTCACATTGTGGACATGACTTTTACTATGTTAACCGCTGAAATACTCATTTTTAAATAGCTAAAATATATTTTTTGACAGAAAATAACGAACATACCTTTAATGAAGAAAAAGCATACGTATGACAAAGTCTACACCCAAAATCAGACATCCCAAAGCAAAAATTGGACATCGCAATGGACAATTGATATATATCCAAAATTAGGCATCGTTCTGGATTAAGTCCCACCAAAATTGGACATCGCAATGGATAATTGAAATCTGTCCAAAATTGGGCATTACAATGCAAAAATTTTGCATCGTTCTAGATTGAATTCCCACCAAAATTGGGCATCGCAATAGACAATAAAAATATGTCTAAAATTGGGCATCACAAAGCAAAAATTGAGCATCGTAATGGACAATTGAAGTCTGTCCAAAATTGGGCATCGCGATTCAAAAACTAGGTATCGCAATGGACAATTAAAATATGTCAAAAATTGGGCATCGCAATGAAAAAGACGGGCGTCGCAACGGACAATTGAAGTCCCACCAAAATTAGGCATCACAACGCACATGAAGTTTGTAAACAAAGTTTAAGGGTGTTAGTTGTCAGTTTTGAAACTGATGCAGTAGTAGAAATCAAAAAGTTAGGTGAATTGCGTTGGTAGAGCATAACTTTTGATCCGAATGAATTACATGACCCACCACATATAAAATCGACGTTCTCGATGAGATCTAAGGTCATAAAATGTTGTTTAAGCACTGTTTTGGGCTTCAGAAGTTTTTGTAATGCTTAATTTTTGCATTGCGATGCCAAAATTTGAGCTAAGATTTTTAACAGTGCATTGCGATGCCCAAATTTTGAACATATTTCAATTGTGTATTGCGATACCCAATGTTTTCATAACGATGCCCAGATTTGGGCAATGACTTTGTGCGCGTGTTTTTTATTTATTAAGAGTATCTTCGACATTTAACCCCAAAAGTATACTTTAGCGGTTGAATAAAAAGAAAGTGAACTGTAGAAGTTATAATTTCATCTCTTGGGATCGGTCCGATTATCACCCTATAAATTAGAGTTAACAACTGACTGCATAACCAACGAGCTGCTCACTTCTCTTAATCGGAGAGGTGTTCGAGTCTCACTAGAGACACCTGGACTTTACAACTCTCAGAGAGGTCGGGTGTTCAAGCCTCTTCAGAGGCATCGTTGTTGTTAAAGCCTTATCCAAAGGCTCCATTTAGCTACTCACTTATCTTAACGGAGAGGTTGAGTATTCAAACCCTACCAGAGGCACCCTGGGACTTAACTACTCTCAATCGAGAGGTCGGGTGTTCAAAGCTTCACCAGAGGCATCATTTGTTCGAGCCACACCAAAGGCATCATATATATATAATTGTAGCCTTTCAAGGCATTAAAAAAAATAAGGGTTGAGGTACGGTCTATGTCCCCTCCAACCTTAAAAAAAAAAAAACAACAACTGACTGCATATGCCCGTCCAAACGATACACAAATTAATACGTATGACACATGTAAAATTGTGAGAGGATAAAAATGGTCCATCTTGCCTATTAATTTACATTGATTTATCTGCGCGTAAATGGACACCCATATAATCATTAATTTACATGGATTTATCTAGCTACCACCGTCGTCCCATCATGTCAGCAACCTTTAGTAACCACCACCACCATGGGCAAATTCACGATTTCAGTACTACGTGAGCAAAGTATTTAGAAAAGATCGTAAAATGTAATAACTGTACAAAATAACTTTATTAATAAAAAAAATTATATATAATCGGTGACTTAATGACTTTTGTCTATACATACATAATTATAAAATAGTTAAGATTAATAATAACATTTATTCGTTAACATAATTATTTTATTTTTTATTATAAAATATTGATGTGGGCTCCAGCCCATGTCCCCACGTCACCTATAGTGTAGATCCGCCCTTGACCACCACCAACGACAACCTCTAATGACTATCATCACCATCGGCAACAACCTCTGTCGGCCACTACCACCTTTAGTGACAAACTTGGATGACCACTTCTAACGGCCACCACCCACCACCAGAGTTTTTTTTTAATGTTTGTTTTATATACATAGCGAAAAAGACATTTTTGGTGACTACTTTTTTAAAATATTCATATAAAGCACCCTACTCGTAAATTATTAAGTTAGACTATCGAGATATAATTTCATCAAAAAATTGCCTTAATTTTTAACTTCCGTTAATTTTTGTTGTTAAACGGGTTTGAAATACCCGTTTTACCCTTTAGTAAACTAGTTAGTGTGACAACTATGGCATAAAAAAATCTAATTGGCTTTTGATTTACATAAACTAACCCAAAAGAAAAAGCATTCGAAGTCTCTTTGATTCATTTATCGTAGAACTTCTTGAATTCTTTGAAACTGCCATATTCACAATTTTGTATCAAATTAGTAAACAATTCATTTTATTCTCTTTTATTTCATTTTAATCATCATAAATCGAGCAATTGATTGTCATTATGGGAGGATGACTGTCATTTATTTTTATTTCTAAAATCGAAATATATTTATTTCTAAAATATAAAATATAAATGTATAATTTATATTTTCTACTACCTTCGTCCAAAATAAATGATGTTTTAGCAATTTACACAATGATTAAGAAAGGTTATAAAAAAACTAATCTCCCACATTCAAGATCATTTATTGTAGTTAAATTACACTAGTATTTTTTTTTTTTCTCTCAACAACCCTTTTGCTAACAACATATTTGAGCGTAGTTAATGATGGTAATTTTTTCAAAATATATATGGATAAATATTTTTTAAATATGAAAACGTCTCTTATTTTGAAACAAAAAAAAACCTTGCTATATTTTGGGACAAAAGTAGTATTTTATAAGGAAATATAATGTATAATTTATATTTTAAAATTTAATAGAAATGTAGAATTTATATTTTATATATATTTTGAGAATAAACTGAAATTTAGCTTACTACTTACTAGCTTGAGAATTACTTGACAGTTAGATTTTGTTGTGGGAAAAAATAAATTTCATTTTATTTAAAAATATATAAATCAGCATAATTGAGCAATGCCCATAAATTCCAACTTTACTCATGGGCATTGGATACCCACCCGGTACTCATAATTCTCCCAAGTTCCCTTACCAGTTACCTCCTTCCATGATTGGAAGTCAAAAGAGAAAAAAGGAAAATAAACAAAAACTCTTTTATCATTTATTTCCTGTTAATTTATTAGATTTTTCCAACAAAGCAAGCACATCTTTTTCCCCGAATTCTGAAACATTAAACCCACCCACCCGCCCATAAACCCGAATAAGAATCAAACTACAGACTTTGCAGAAATTGGCTCAGACACTACCCCACCTTTCTTGGAGTGGATTTCATGACATGATACGACTAGGCCATATATATCCCCCTTTAAATTTGAATTTTGGCCATTTTAAAAAATTAATTCACTTTATTCTGAACTAGTAGTATTCTTGTTCGTGTCGATGACACGATATCAGTTTGTGAATTTATCAATAAATGAAGTAGATAATGTGAAAATGAATTAATATTTACTTATAGCTTATCTAAGTTAATTATGATAACTGTTAAAAACAAAAAAAAAATATTTCAAATTACAAAACTTACAAATTTTTTTTTACATAAAATTGATTAATTAATTAAAATATCGAAAAGAAAAGAGACGTGAGTTTGGTGGAGAAAGGATAGAGAGGGGGTAGTTGCTCAACCACCGTTCACACATGTGAACTCAGAGTGATAATGACCGTAGGATCTCAGTAAAAAAATCAATTTCAGCCTCTAAATAGTTTTAGTCAATTGCACATGTGCGACTATGAGCTATATTGTATTATAAATTCACTATATTACTATAACGAGAGAGGTTATTTCTACTACAAGTTTTATTTATCAATTTCATCTTTAATTATTACATTAAATAAATAATTAATTATTCTATTTATATTCTTAACATTTTAATTCTCAACAAATAAGGTATTTATTTTTTTCGTAATAAATATGTTTAATTAATTTTTCTAATCACTCACGTTTCATATTCCATTATCATCAAAATAATATGATTAATACACTTTCTACCATTTTAGATTATATTAGATATTTTATTATCAAAAATTAATATTCTAATTAGTTTTAAAAATATTATTTTAAAATATTAAATCAATTATTATGGTAGATATTAAACTGAATATTGGTTTCAATCAACTCAAGAATTAAATCTTTAAATCAATTATAAAGATAGGGAAAATATTTAAATATTACGATATTATTTCATATTATGATTTTACTATTATATCTTTTAAATTTCACTTTAATTTTTTTTCATAACCAATGAACATATATTTACTTAAAGTTTGGTAGACAAAATGTCCTTATGATATTTTTTTTATACAATATAACTTTAGTCATAAGATTAATTAATAAAGTCATTACAAAAAGTAAAAATAATAATAGAATTACTATGTTGTTCATAAATGTTTGAACGAAAAAATAATTTTAAAAATTAATTAGGAAAATAAGTTGATTAGTCAATTTAAAATAAACAAGTATTTAAGGGATAATTTTGTCCAAACATATATTTATTTTTATATAATTACTAAAAATATAATAAATAAATAAAAATTATAATAAAAATAGCCGCCCTGCTATAATATAAAGATTCCTTTCACTTTAGTTGTTCAAGTGGAATGGAAGTTAGAGAGAAAAGAGCACAACAATCTATATATAGGATCTCCGTCAAATATTTTCACAATATAAATTTAGAATGTTTTATTTATTTTTAAAATAAATATTTCATCCTAAAACATAATCGATTAAATTCAGAAAAAAATATATTATCACTTTAATAATATATTATAACAACTATTTTTTAACAGTTAACTTCTACGACACCTAATTTTCATAAGAGACAAATAATTTTTTTCAAATAACACATAAATTACATGAATAAAAAAAATACAATTTACCCAATTGACATATTTCGACCCATTTAATATTTGAGTTTTAATTAGTTCCGACTCATTTTAACTCGCTACCCTTCTCAATCTATCTCATACTTAAGACAACCTATCCAATTAACAGGCTTACTCGTTTGTGTACCAACACACGTGCTCATTTCTTTTATTTTCTTGAACAACCACCAAAACATAATCATTGTATTATATATTGCTTGTACTAGTTCTACTTCTCCAAGTAGATGTACCTAACAAAATAAATTATGAAAAATACTAAGTTTATCATTAAAATTATTATTCTGGTGACAATTTTATTTTGAAGACAAAGTACATGTAAGATGTATGTGCATGATCAAAATATAGTTATCACCATAGTGGTAATTATCCTGATGATAAACCTAACAAAGTTGATAAATTATTTGGAGTAATGCTAAAGTCACTCAATGAACACTCAAATTTGTGCACCAAATGATGTGGTTTTCAATGTGTCATCTTATTTGGCATTTTATGGGCTCCACTATTAGTTAAAAAATTATGTTAACAATATGACACATAAGATGCCACATCATTTGATACCCAAAATTGAGTACTATTAGAGTGGCCATAGCATTACCCAATTATTTGTATCCCATATGTTATGTTCAAGGAGTTATTAAAAAAAGAAGATATTTCCATTTAGACATAATAAAGTTTAAAAATTAATAGAGAGAAAGTAAAATAATTTCAATTTTTCATAAATCAAAAGGGCAATAAACGTCATAGGAACTGATAAGCTTAACGTGCCTAACAGACTTAAGAAAAGCTACAACCTCTTTGCATGCTCTAAGCTCCAGGTTGAACCGCAACAATGGTGGAAAGAAGAAGCAAAAGCTCGAACCCATGACAAATCCCAAAGCCAAGGTCCTGGATATAATCGGATGCAGCTTGAATTTCCCATCCAAAGTTTTCTTGATTATGATTTCAATATCCACAGCAAGGCCTTGTAATATAAAGAAGCATGTAACCTCCCCCGTGGGTTTCATCCGTCCCATGATGTAAAAAATCAGCTCATGCATCAGCCCCGACACCAAAAACGTAATAAAAACTGGGGCTAACGACAACCATTTCTTCGGGATCATCAAACGGGTTGAAATGGACCTGAGTGGATAGTACACCGTGGGCGTAGAATACTTGATACCATAAGATTCCACCGTTTGCCCCAAAAATTTTGTACCGACGTAGCTAAATGAGGCTTATCAAACTGTGGCTCAAGCTCGACTCGAACTAGGGTTTTTGTGAGGATAGCAAACATGGATAGTACCATGTCGAGCGACAAATAAATTTCGCAGCAAAACAACGACATTTTAAATTTTGGATGAAGATTTTTATGACCATAAACCATCGGTATGATAGAAAACGCCAAAATCTTGATAGCATAATTCAAATAGAATTTATGGCCTTTCTTGGAAGGTTGTTCTAGGGTTTGAGGAGATGGGTGGTCTTGATAGTTAAAAGTTGAAGGTGTTGTATGGTTTTTACTTCCAAAATTGGTAACTTTTTCAAGATTTGAAGGGGATGGGGTTTTTGAAATCTTGATGGGAAAACAAGCCACAGGGACAAAATGGTGCAATGGGATGGGAAGATTAGTGTTTGATGGATTTGACAAAGGGCCTCTACCAAAGGCAAAGAGGAGTAGTTTGAAGTTGGCAAGCCAAGCTATGAAGAAAGAGGATAAACCAGCAAAGTGCATTGTGGTTAGATTGAGTGGAAGTAAGAAAAAGAGACATATAATTGGAGATAAGGCAAGGAGTCTAGTTGTACCTTGTGAGATATTCTTGCCAATTATAGTGTGACAAAAGAAGAGAGATACCAATATTGTCATCCATACACAAATGAAATTGTAAGTCTCTCCCTCCATTGCTCTTTTTCTGCTTTCAATCTCTCCCAAACCTCTCACTAGATGTCCTAAATATATACACTGTCCAGCCAACATTATTTATTTGGTTGAACATGCCTAGATATATCCCTTTCTTAGTAATGGGAACACTACGAGCACTCCGAAGTGTTTTCTGATCCGTTTCGAGTGAAGAGTCTCGTTTTGAAAGTTAATTTTTTTTAAAAAAAATGATAGTTTTAATAGCTCATTAGTAATAAAATATATTTTTTTATCCCTTAGTTTTTGAAAGTAGACTCTTTAAGTGAAATATCTCAAAATGAACTAGTGAACTATTTACCCGAAACTGTGGGAATATAATAATTTAAGCATCGTGTATAAAATATATATTACAATAGAGCTCATTATTACGTATGTGCAATTGACTAAAACTATTTAGAGGTTAAGATTAAATTATCTTAAAAAATTTAATGGTTGAGATTCATTCTCACATTCACATGTGTGAAAGTAGTTATCCACTTTTAACTCTCTATTTTTTCTCACCCTGTTATAAAGTCACCCCCTACAATTAATATTATAAGCAATCACACCATGAAATTAATCTTCTAAATCATTATTCCTTACAAAACATCAATCTTACATTAATATAATCTCACAATAAAGCTCAATTGATTGACTGAGACTATCTGGCCATGAGAGTTGATTCCATCGCAAAATCAAACGTTCATATGTCTGTTACATATAACTCCTTACAAATAACCCCCCTCAACTATGTGTCGAGTTCGAATAGCGCCTATTAACTACCACTTGAAATAATATACCCTTCAACTGTAATATTTTTTTTAAAATAATACATTTTATTTAAATATTTTCATTTTAATTGATGAAATCAGATATACTGATACCACCATTAACATAAAAAAACAAAGATCTAATTATAAATAAAGTACAATAATACTTGAACTGTCTTGGTCATGGTACAAAATTGAAGTAACAATAGCCTAGCCCTTACTCTGTGCAGTTAAAGTGGGCACCTATATCTCCGCTGGCATGTTCTGATTAAACTATTCAGTCTTTGAAGACCTATGGTAGACTTTGGGGAAGCCTTTGTACGGACACCTGAAGTACGGCTCTTTTCATCCAAAATTATTACTCCCTCCGTCCCTAAATTATCGTCATCCTTTTCTTTTTCATCACTCCCAAAATAATTGTCCACTTTGAAACTTATCTTTTTAGAATATCACTTTTACCACTTTATCCTTACTTTTTCACCCTACTTTAATTATAAGCCACATACACATGGGCTTTAAAGAAAACTACACATTAAACCAATATTAATAATCTAGTCAAATAAGTTTTTTTAAACGGTGCGCTGGATCAACCAAGACAATAAATTAGGACGGAGGGAGTATTATTTTTTTTCTTGTTAGTCCCAAAACAATTAATTTGTTTTAAAGTTTTTTTAAAGATATTATTTTTATTATTTTATTCTTTTTTTTCTTATTTTAATTTTAGACCACATATTCAATAGGTTTTAAAGAAAAACACAAACTATTTTAATATTTATAATCAAGTTAATTTTTTTTTCTTAATTTGTATATTAAATTAAGTAAAACAATAATTTTAAAACGGAGGAAATATTCTATTTGATGATTCCAACAAATTAGTGAGGAAATAAATATGGTCTATGAGTAGGTATTTTTACCATTACTTAACCTTTTGTATCGTTAATATTGTTATTGAACCTAGCTTGGACAAAATATTTTCATCCACCACAAAAGTAAAGCACACATGTCCACTTCTAAATCACCAGAATTTTTATCATAATTGTTGAATACACCCTTCGTTTCACCCGATGAGTGATGTTTAAAAAGTGTAATTATTAAAAGATATATAAATAATACTTCCTCCGTCCTTAAATTATCGTCCTTTTTTTTTTTTTTCGTCCATCCCAAAATAATTATCTATTTTGAAATTTATATTTTTAGAACATCACTTTTACCACTTTACCCTTACTTTTTTACCTTACTTTAATTATGAGCCACATACACATGCGCTTTTAAAGGAAACTACACATTAAACCAATATAAATAATCAAGTTAATTATTTTTTCTTAATCTGTGCGCCGGGTCAATCAGGACAATAATTTAGGGACGGAGGGAGTAATAATAAAGTTTGTCATAATTATAAATATGTTCGAGCATAATCAATATGCTAACACCAACGAGCTCTAGCTCAAATGATACTGCTTACTTCTCCTAACGAGATGTCGGATGTTCAAGTCTCACAAGAGACATCCTGGACTTTACAACTTTCAATAGAGAGGTCGGGTGTTCAAACTTCTTCAGAGGCACCGTTGTTGTTCGAGCCTTACCCAAAGGTCTCATTTAGCTACTTACTTATCTTAACGGAGAGGTTGAGTGTTCAAGCCCTACCAGAGGTATATTTGAAATATTATGGTAATAGCTGTAACGACCCGAGCTCAAGAGCCCGGTCCGCTATGTATAGCTCACGCACTGTCTTACTAAACACACATCACCTTAGATTACCAGATCTACCACTAGCCGACTCAAAATTTCATGAATGATCTTAGTGCTTAGAAGTAGTGTATGACCACCTTATAAAACACGTTCAAATCTCACATCTACCCGATTTGGGATTGTTAAACATAATTTTTTAGAAGTGGACTATTCATATGAAACATTTCAAAATAGTATACTGAACTATTTGTCGAGGACGGTTGGTGTAATTTTTTCTCATTTCTTGGCCGTAAAATTGCTATTTCAATAAAGGAGACAGTTTAACTCAATCGTTGAAGGCCCTCTTTGTATTTGTGGTATTTTTAGTAGTTTTTAGCAAGGTTCTAAAAATCGTTAGGCGGCCGCTAGGAGGCACACTAGCGCCTAGCGCCTAGGGGACTAGTCGGGGCGTAATCGGGGCCTAGAATTAAGGCATCATTACCATTTTTTTGATAATTTACATCAAAGATCAAACACATTGAATACAAATTTAATTTTTTTTATGTTTGTCATTTTTATCAAACACTTGTCTATATTTGTAAAATGAACAAAAATATACAAACCTACAATTAATCTCAATTCTCAACAACCCCAAAGCAATAAACAAGCCAAGTTTATAACTAAAAACAAAAAAAGATATTACTCTAGTTCGCCCCCTAGTACCTCCCTCTCTGCCTCACCATTACCACTCACCTTTCCTTCTCCAGTTCGCCCCCTTTCCTTCTCCGGTCACCGCATACTATAAAATCAAAGCTATAAAAATAAATTAAGCTATAAAATCGATTAGGCGGCGACTAAGAAGGCGGCGAGTTGCGGTAAGAAGGCCTAGCGCTTAAGGGGCCTAGCGAGCTAGACGGGAGTTTTTAGTAGGCCGATAATCGGCCGGCCTCATGTGATAGAATTATAACCTGAAAAGTTTCTTATATTTGTTTTCAACCAAGGTTCTAAAAATTGTTAGGGCACATTAGCGCCTAGCGCGGGACTAGTCGTATGAATGAGGCCTAAGGGCCTAGAATTAAGGCATAATTACCATTGTTTTTGATAATTTACATCAAAGTTCAAACACATTGACTACAAAAATATATAAACTTACCACTAATCTCAATTCCCAACAACCCCAAAGCAATAAACCAGCCAAGTTTAGAACTAAAAATATATATATATATTACTCAACCTACCTACTGTCCCTACAACCCACAATCTACAACCCACAATCTATCATCCCTCAGTCCCTCCCCAGTCCCTCTAAATTCATTCGAGTCCCGAGACATCCCTCTTCATCTTCATCTTTTTTTTCTTCTTCTTTCTTCTCTCTATCTGGCAGAATGACAACCTCTTTTCTTTGGCGTAGGTGCCGACTTAGTCGATTAGGCGGTGACTAAGAAACTCACGGCGGTGGAGAGGCGTCTAGTGCCTAGGCAAAGCTAGGTAGAGAGTTTTAGAACACTGTTTTCAACCACTAAAGTACACTTTTGGAGGAAAAATGACGAAGATACCCTTAATAAAGGAAAATGTGCGGATAAAGCCACAGTCCAAATTTAGGCGTCGTAAGGAAAAAAATTTGGGCGTCGCTCAAATTTTTGGGCGTCGTAATGCAAAAGCCACTGTCCAAATTTTGGGCGTCGCATAAAAAAAAATTGGGCATCGTTTGTCTGCTGCCTTTGCACCGTTTGTCTTCCCTCAAAGAAAAAAAAACGGCTTCCAAAAATTCACCTTCCATCTCTTGTTCTCCACCCACGTTTGTCTGCAATTGTGTCATTAATACATGTTTGTTTATCTGAAAAGCTTAGGACGGGCTTCACCATCTATTTCATCATACATGTCTTCCAACAACTTCTTGTTCTTGCTTCTATATCTCAGCGTTTTGCTTCATTCAATTGAAACAATATTGTAACTTGAATCATCTAAAAATACCCCCATTTGCACCATCGACACAAGAATCACAACAACTAACACCAAATCGCAACAACTGACGCCAACATCGCAATAACTGATGCCCATATCGGAGGCAACAATGCCCACTTTCAAGTCTTCTTGTATCACATATCCTATTGTAAGAGACTGGTGTTGGATTTTTTCTAATCTGACATAACTATTTTTTCTTGTAAGGGTGGCTTCCAACAACTTTTTATTCTTGCTTCTATATCTCAGTTTTGTTTCATTCAATTGAAACAATATTGTAACTTGAATCATCTGAAAATACCCTTATTTGCGCCATTGACGCAAGAATCGCAACAACCAATACCAACAAGACAACAATCGATGCCCACATCAGAGGCAACGATGTCCACTTTCAAGCCTTCTTGTATCGTATATCTTATTGTTTGACGTCTCCCTGTGCTTCTGCAAGCATGTGACTTGTATCGCCCCCTTAATTTTTGGTTTAGGAAAGCTTTCAAGGGCTATTAAAAAAAGACGATCAACTGGGGGCATATCTCGCCATAGAATTGTGGAGAAGGAAGGACGAGAGGAGGAGGAGGAGGGTATTTTAGGTAGAAATTAACGAAAATGGACTTTTGTGGTTGGAAAAAAAGATGACACTGTAATGGTTACAATTTCAACAAAAGGTACCGGCCCGCAATTAACTCTTTTAATTTTGCTCCGATTGCTATCAAAATTTTTCTGTCCATTTCTCTTTTACATATTTTATTAAATCATTATAGAAAAGACTCCCTTTGTTCCTAAATAAATAATTATTTTTAATTTTTTGTCCTTAAGTGAATGATTATTTTTTTATGAACTTAATTATTTTACCTTTGGCACATTTAATGTTATTATATGTGAACTTCTAATGGTATATGTGTATACTAAGAATATTAATGTATTATTAAAATTCTCCAAAACCCAACTTCTTTAATTTTAATAAAAAACTAAAGATAGAAAATCATTTAGGGGAAAAATGATAAAATAAAATAAAATAAAAAATACTACACTTCATTTCCGTGCAAAGAACTCATTAATAGTATTTTGAAATATTTCATTTAAATAGTTTATTTTAAATCATTTTACTTAAATAGTCTATTTTAATTATTGACTTTTCAAACATAGACTTTTGGGTGGAATGTAAGGAGTAAGAAATACTCTCTCCGTCCCAAAATATATGACATTTTGGGAGAGTTTTTGTTCCAAAATAGATGGACACTTTACAATTTTCAAGGAACTTTTTCCCTATTTTTCCAATTCTACCCACATTTATGGACTCCTTAACTTCGTGTTTGGCTCTTTGGGCAATAATATCAAGACACCTCATTAATGTTTGGATAGAGGCGTTTAGTCTTTACAATATGTTTCCTTTACTCGTGTGAAAGGCACTTCAAAACGTCATATATTTTGGGGGAGGGAGTACGAACCTCCTACATAAAAAGATATATTTTTTAGTAAGCGTATAAATTATTTGTTCAACTTTCTCATCTTAACTTAGGCGGGCAAAATATAGGTAAAGGCTAACTACACCCTAAAATCCACTCTCTTTACCACATTTTCTGCATTGAGATATTGTACTTTGTGTTGTACATTACAAAAAAATGGGGTGTAGATACTGAATTTTGGGGTGTAGTTAGCCCCCACCCAAAATATAATTAGATAGATATCATATAATATAGCATATGTTAGAAGTGGCTTGGCCCAATGATATTTGGGCATCCTGCTTTCAAAATCCCAAGCAACCAAAATCCCATAAAGGGCCCAATTACTCCTTTCTTTTGGATGGACCGTATTCTCAAATTAGGGGTTTCCTTGTTTCCCCTATAATATAGTCTCTTCTTATTCAGCCTATGTTGACTCCTCCCCTTGTTGGCATACAGTGGTTGGTTCCGATAAGGAGTTTTCGACTACTTATCGTTAGTCGATGCTACCTATTTATACCTCTAGTCTCTCTTCTCTCTTCAAGGTAATCGGAATGGATCTAAGCTACTACTCTCTCTATCTCTCAAACTCTTCTTCTTCTTCTTCTTCTATGATCTATGAAGGGAAACACCGTGTGAGTGTGTGTTTGAGCCTTTGTGTTTGTGAGCATTTCGTTCTTGAGAGAAGTGTTCATATTGGGTTGGTGATTTTGTTGGAAGGCTTGGGTAGTCCCAAAATACTTCGGAACTGTGATTGTGCACCTTTTTAGTGTTGTAACAAGTTTGGGATAGGCTACGATATACCCCATATTATGCCCAATGAGTTCTTCGTGATTGAACCCGCACTTCTTCCAAGGTGGACAATGTTAGAAGTGGCTTGGCCCAATGATATTTGGGCGGCTTTCAAAGGCCAAGCAACCCAAATCCACTAAACGGCCCAATTACTCTTTCCTTTTAGTCGGCCCTATTCTCAAATTAGGGGTTTCCTTGTTTCCCCTTATTTGGTCTCTCCTTATTCCTATGTTGACTCATTCCCCTTGTTGGCGACAAGAAATGTTGTTTTGATAAGGAGTCTTCGACTCCTTATCCTTATCTGTTGCTACCTATTCATACCTCCCATCTCTTTTTTTCAAGGTACCGCAACCGATCTAAGCTATTGCTTTCTCTATCTCTCAAACTCTTCTTCTTCTGTGATCTGCAATCTGTGAAGGGAAAACACTGTGTGAGTGTGTGTTTGAGCCTTTGTGTTTGTGAGCATTCAATTTTTGAGAGGGGTGTTCACATTGGGTTGGGGATTTCGTTGGAAGGTTTGGGGCAGTCCCGAAATACTTTAGAACTGTGATTGTGGACCTTCGTTTCTTTTGGAACTCAGTTGGTTTGGGTTTTATCTATACTTTGTGTATAGACGATTATTGTGGGGATCTGAGCAGACATTATAAGCCCAAGAACGATTGGTTCCTTTTAACCAAGGATACTCCATTACTATTTGCTATATTGTGTTATCTGTATTAACTTTATTATTGCAGGTTATACCTAAGCTTATAGGACTGTTATTGGTGAGACTAATTGAACTGTTAAACTAGTGGATTTTTGCCTATTGGTATATTGTAAGTATACTTCCAATAGTAGGAACTTTGCTCGTTGGGTGAAACGTAAAAGCTAAACTTCTACACTAGTTACAGTTTATTCGGTGCTTCTCCTGCGAATTGGTTTTGTAAGTATTCCTCATTACTCTACAACATGTAATGTCATCTTCTTCGTAGGCTTCTAAACCCAGGAACTCCACTTTTTTCTAACTTAAGGGAATTTCAAACAACACGTATTATATTTCAAGAATTTGAATAATTTTATTGATTTTATGTTGAATGTGATAGGGATAATTAGGAACCTTATACATTTTTAAAAGCTTAGTTTTGTAAGAGAAAAATAATCACTTCAAATGGATTGTCACAAAATAAATAAAGAGCATACATTTGAAAAATCTAGTAAGTACTGAATATCTTAGTATATATATATGGTGTTGGTTACAATTATAAAAATGGTTAAGCGTATACAAGATGGTTATGGCATATAAAGAAATCAAGTTAAAAGTTATGCAACTAAAGACATGTTTGAAAAGTTTAATGATTAAGAGATATAGAAGTAGTATTAGAGTTGATAATAATCATAAGTGGAAGATAAAGTTGAAAGATTATATAGATTATAAGCATATGTTTTAAAGGTGAATTCTTTTAATAAAATATCTAAAATAGAATGACAAACTTTTTACGTAAAATAGAAAAAAATGAGTAAATTTTACGTGTCAGACAAGACGGTCGTGTCACCAGGGACAAGGCGACCACGCCGGTTTTCGGACGACTCTCAAGAGTTTAAGTGTGTTATTTTGACAGAAGTCTCAAGATGAAGCAATGTGATTCTGAAGTGAAAGCGAGCCTTGTGACTAGGCGGTCGCATTAGATGGAGTAATGTGATGACTGCTCAGGCGTAGAACAAATTTTATTTTTCCTAATTTAAGTCTGTTTAGGTTTGATATTGTATCCCTATATATCATTGTAACCCTAATACGTGTACAAGATTGCTAATAATAAAATTTTAATAGTCTGTTGACCTCAATCTCTCTCTCTTTAATCTCTTTGATTGATCTAGATATACTTTGTGATTGTTTGTTATTTATTTCGATGTGCACAATATATCAAAATAGAAAGTACTAGAGAGTCGTTTTAAGGAGGGAGAGAGTTTTTGTTTGAGCACAAATATATTAAGCTAGGAGTGGAGGGGTGAAAACAAATGCATGGAAGGGAAATAAAAAAGGGTAAAGGTTGATATATAATGTGTTGATTAGGTTTGATGATCATTAACGTAACATGAGCAGCTTTGCTATAAGAGGTGTTTCCATTGTTGCATTAAAATTGGGTGGTAGGTTGCTTGGGTGGTTTTGCATCTTTATTATGTTTACACTACCTTATTTGGGGTTGTAATCAAGCGCATAACTAGTGGGGGCTATTTGTGCTTTGCTCATTTTCATTTATCCGTCAAGATCATCTACATTTTTATAGGTATAAGCATCCATAATTTTTTAGTCCCCCGGGCATAGCCGAGTGATAAAAGGAGGGGGACGTAAGATTCTGGAGGCATGCAACATGACACCCCGCTCTTGTTATCTGGCTTTTGCAGTTATACTTGCACTACTTCCTTTGTCGATCGTATGTTTGGTTTGCGAGAGGGTCTAGATATTTTTGAGAGACCATATTAAGACCAAAACATTATTAAGAGACTCCATATAGTTGTTGACTTGCTAAAGTCACAAGTCGTGACTGACGATAGTCTGAACAATGCCGCGATTGAGGGTTTACTTGTGTTTTGTGTTCGTGACCGGTTTGGGTCCTAGACCTCTATAAGATAGTTTATTAACATGTTTAGATGTATTAGACTTCAAGTTGGAGGTGTTCCTTAAGTCTATCGACGATTTGGAAGTTTTAGAGATAGCGTTTCGCCTCTATCGCTGTAGTGGTTCGGGATTGAGTCGCTAATCGCTCTCCTTTGGGATTCTTATTTCCTAGTTGTTATTCAACTTTCTAGAAGTATTTAAGCTTCTTCATTAGCCCTTAGACTTGCCTTAAAAGTCTCCTTTCATTGCTCGCTCGATTGCGAAGTTGTTGCTGTCGTTCTGCAGACGTTGTTTGACTCCCCTTGCTTGCTTTCAAGCCTCGAGTTGTCTCTGGGAGTTCTTCGGGTCTGTTTCTGACTTTTTTGAGTTGGGTTAGACCTTAGAATAGTTGCCCATAAGTTTGGGACCATTTAGGACATGTTTAGACCAAGTTTTGAGTTCAGAGGCCCAGCTGGCCCGACATGAGGGCGCCCGCCTCAACATCGAATGCGATTCATTACGGATTTTTCCCCTGCTTTGAGTTTGGACGAATTATACCTATCCTACCCTCATTAAACCTCTAAACCCCTTCCTAACCACCTATACTTAACCCAAATCATGCCCTAACATTAGTTGGAAGTTAATTAAGGTTAGTTTAGTGATTGATTAGTCCTAATCTCTACTAATTGTACTTGGGAAATGTCTAATGTGCCCTCCTCAATTTGGGGGTATAAATACCCAAACCCCTTTGCAATTTCCAGAATTCTCTTCATTTCTTCCTCTTCCACAATACGTTTTAGAGAGAGAGAGTCTCCATGGGAGATTTCAAGCCCTAGCTTCTTCTCTCTTCGATCCAAGACGATCCACCCACCCGATTGCCTTCAAACTTCGGAATCTTGAAGCCCTCGACGAGTAGAACAACTTCACCGATCGGAATTGTGTTCTCTTGAGTTTTCACTCAAGCTAGGTAAGTTACCTTCTTTTTATTTTGGTTCATTGGCCCTAAGGAAAACAATATATGTGCTATTTGTGGGCAATGAACACCTTGTATGCCTTATATACCTATTTTGTGGATTTTTGGAATTATAAACTTGTTGAGAGCATTTGTAGAGTGGTTTCTATGATTGTTGAATATGTGGTTACTCTCCATTTTGTGTTCCTAGGCCTATGAGCATGCTAGAAACCTTGATTATATGTTATTTGGGTTTATTATGAAAGTATTCATAAGTTTGGGAATTTTGGATGTGTGATCTCACTAGGTAATATGAGTATGACCATTTAATGGAGATTATGTGACTTATAAAATGGGTATATGATTTATGTTGAGTTGTTATGAATTTTGGCTTCGAGAAACAAGCCCGAACTATGTTAATTGTTGATTGAAGTGGGTGTAATTGTTGAGATTGATGAATTATGTAAATAACGAAACTTAGTATTTAGACTCAACGGAGTCGAAATAAGTCCAATAAAGTGTTAATGAACTCGGGTTGAAATCCTACGATATTTGGGATTCGTTTGACTTTGATTATGTTGAATTCTTGGATTTTTAGGCTTGGGAAACAAGCCCGGATTATTTTTGGGACAATTATTATAAACTTGAATGATGTGTTAGTTTTGGGATTTATGAAATGAGTATTTTATGAAATGTGATATTAAGACTCAATGGAGTCATTTTAGGTTCAATAAGATGTTAGTGAGCCTTATGTCGAAATCCTACGATGTTCGGGTTGGTTGGTTTGATTGTGAGTACCGAGCATCTCGAATTGTGTCCCAATTGTGACACCCGTGATATAAGGCTTATTGGGATTTATTTAGGCGTGCTGGGCACGGAGCAATTGAGACCAATCAATGATCTCGTATCCATAAGAAATGATTATTGAATGAGATTTCTTTTAGGGAATTCAGATGAACGCACATGGAAACTTGCGGGTCTTGGACTACGGTGTAGTCTTGTCATTCATGAAAATGGTTTTGAGGATGTCGATTATGTTCGACCGTTAGGACTATGGTTGAGTCCGGTATGCCTTTATGTATAAGCTTAAATGCTAAGCCTTGTTTGTGTTTGTTCTTAGACTAAAATAATAGTCTTTGATTTAAATCTTGAGTAGGGGACTATAGTGGACCTCACTTTGTGATTTATTGAGCTATAAGCTATTTTTGAATTGGTGATGACTTGAGGATTATGAATACCTCAATATGTGGTTTTTAGACTAAACTTACAAGTTAGTCAGACATGTTAAGTGTGTACAATTATGTGCATTGTTATTGGGTTTTGTAGAGCATTATGACCTACTTGATTTGGTGAGTCCTCCGGTGAAGGACTTGATCCTTATTAGTTTATCAAGTAAATATCTCTTGAACA
>CM028380.1:151128028-151177233 GCA_013146195.2 Codonopsis lanceolata
TTTTGTAGCCTTCGAGGCATTTAAATAATAAAATTATAATGGGGGCACGGTCTTATGTCCCCTTCAACCTTTGAAAATAAATAAATAATAATAAATTTATGCTAACATAATATGTTTAGGATAAATTTGAAATATTAATAATAATGCGAATCCGAGCTCGTTTGAGCCCGATTGCCACGTATAGCTCATGCATCGCTTACTAAGCACACATCACCTTAGGTTACCGGATCTACCACTAGCCGATCGAAAATTCCATGAATTAGTGCCTAGAAGTAGTGTATGACTACCTTATAAAGCACGTTCAAATTTCACATCTACCCAATTTGGGATTGTTAAACATAATTTTTTAGAAGTGGACTATTCATGTGAAACATTTCAAAATAGTATATTGAACTATTTGTCGAGAAACGGATGGTGTAATTTTTTCTCATTTCTTGGCCGAAAATTGCTATTTTATAAGGAGGAGACAATTTAACTCAATCGTTGAAGGCCCTCTTTGTATTTGTGGTATTTTTAGTAGTTTTTAGCCGATAATCGGGCCCGGTCTCATGTGATGGAATTATAAACTTAAAAGTTTCATATATTTGTTTTCAACCAAGGTTCTAAAATTGTTAGGCGGTCGTTAGGCGGCACATTAGCGTTTAGCGCCTAGGGGACTAGTCGGGCGTGTCGAGTACCAGGCGGGCCTAGAATTAAGGCATAATTACCATTGTTTTTGATAATTTACATCAAAGATCAAACACATTGACTACAAAAATATACAAACCTACCACTAATCTCAATTCCCAACAACCAAAGCAATAAACCAGCCAAGTTTAGAACTAAAACAAAAATATATATATTACTCAACCTACCTACTACCCATACAACCCACAATCTAACTTATAATCTCTAGTCCCTCCTTATTATAAATTCTCGAGTCCCGATATAGCTCCCCTTCATTTTCATATTTTTTCTTCTTCTTTCTTCTCTTTATCCGCAGACCTAAGCAACCCTTTTTTTTCCTTTAGTTTTTTTCTTCTTTTTCTCTCTCTCTAGCAAACCGACTCTTTTCATTTTTTTCTCCATCTCTTTCCTCCTAGATCTAACCCTTTAATCTATCCTCTCTCAACCCACCGAATATCCACAAAATCAAACCCCTTTTCTTTCTCGCTCCCTCTCTTCCTCACATTATCACCTCTTCCTTCGCCACCGATGCCACAAAATCAAAGCTCAAAAATAAATTAAGGTCGGCGGGGTTTGGCGAGGTGCCGACTTGGCGATTAGGCGGTGACTAGAAACTCACCTGGAGAGGCACTTAAGCCTAGAGCTGCAGGCAGAGTTTTAGAACACTGCTTTTCAACCACTAAAGTACACTTTGAGGAAAATGACGAAGATACCCTTAATAAAGGAAAGACGTGCGGACAAAGTCACATCTAAATTTAGGCGTCAGAAAAAAAATTTGGGTGTCGCTCAAATTTTAGCGTCGCAATGCAAAAGCCATTGTCCAATGGGCCGTGATAAAAAAATTGGGCATCGCTTGTCCGCTACATTTGCACTTGTCTTCCTCAAAGAAAAAAAATATAAACAAAAATTCACCATCATCTTTTGTTCTCCACCCACGCTTGTTTGCAATTGTGTCATTAATGCATGTTTGTTTATCCAAAAGCTTAGGACATGCTTCACCATCTATTTCATCATATGTGGCTTCCAACAACTTCTTATTCTTGCTTCTATATCTCATTGTTTTGCTTCATTCAATTGAAACAATATTGTAACTTGAATCATCTAAAATACCCCATTTGTACCATCGACGCAAGAATCACAACAACTAACACCAACATCGCAACAACCGACGCCAACATCGCAATCGACACCCATATCTGAGGCAACGATGCCCACTTTCAAGTCTTCTTGTATCACATATCCTATTGCAAGAGACGGTGTTGATTTTTTTCTAATCTAACATAACTATTTTTTCTTGTAAGGGTGGCTTCCAACAACTTTTTATTCTTGCTTCTATATCTCAGTTTTGCTTCATTCAACTAAAACAATATTGTAACTTGAATCATCTGAAAATACCCTCATTTGCACCATCGACGCAAGAATCGCAACAACCAATGCCAACAAGACAACAACCGATGCCCACATCGAGGCAACGATGTCCACTTTCAAGCCTTCATGTATCGTATATCTTATTGTTTGACGTCTCCCTGTGCTTCTACAAGCATGTGACTTGTATCGCCCCCATAATTTTTGGTTTAGGAAACCTTTCAAGGGCTATTAAAAAAAGACGATCAACTGGGGGCATATCTCGCCATGGAATTGTGGAGAAGGAAGGACGGGAGGAGGATGAGGGGTATTTTAGGTAGAAATTAACGAAAATGGACTTTTGTTGTTGGAAAAAAAAGATGACAATCAGAACGGTTAAAATTTTAACAAAAACACTCTTGCTTGATTTATCAAAATTTTTATGTCCATTTCTCTTTTACATATTTTATTAAATCATTATAGTAAAGACTCCTTACCTAAATAAATAATTGTTTTTAATTTTTTTGTCCTTAAGTGAATGATTAATTTTTTATGAACTTAATTATTTTACCTTTGGCACATTTTATGTTATTATATGTGAACTTCTAATGGTATATATCTATACTAAGAATATTAATGTATTATTAAAATTCTCCAAAACCCAACTTCTTTAATTTTAATAAAAAACTAAAGATAGAAAATCATTTAGGGGAAAAATGATAAAATAAAATAAAATAAAAAATACTACTTCATTTCCAGGCAAAGAACTCATTACAGTATTTTGAAATATTTCATTTAAATAGTTTATTTTAAATCATTTTACTTAAATAGTCTATTTTAATTATTGACTTTTCAAACATAGACTTTTGGGTGGAACGTAAGGATAATCTCCTCCGTCTCCCAAAATATATGACATTTTGAGAGTTTTTGTTCCAAAATAGATGGCACTTTACAATTTTCAAGGAACTTTTTCCCTATTTTTCCAATTCTACCCACATTTATGGACTCCTTAACTTGTGTTTGGCTCTTTGGGCAATAATATCAAGACACCTCATTAATGTGTCGATAGGAGCAGTTTAGTTTTTACAATATGTTTCCTTACTCTGTGTGAAAGGCACCAAAACGTCATATATTTTGGGACAGAGGGAGTACAAACCTCCTACATAAAAAGATATATTTTTTAGTAAGCGTATAAATTATTTGTTCAACTTTCTCGCCTTAACTTAGGCAAAAATATAGGAAAGGCTAACTACACCCTAAAATCCACTCTCTTTACCACATTTTCTCATTGAGATATTGTACTTTGTGTTGTACATTACAAAAAAATGGGGTGTAGATACTGAATTTTGAGGTGTAGTTAGCCCCCACCCAAAATATAATTAGATAGATATCATATAATATAGCATATGTTAGAAGTGGCTTGGCCCAATGATATTTGGGCATCCTGCTTTCAAAATCCCAAGCAACCAAAATCCCATAAAGGGCCCAATTACTCCTTCCTTTTGGATGGCCGTATTCTCAAATTAGGGGTTTCCTTGTTTCCCCTTATAATATAGTCTCTTCTTATTCAGCTATGTTGACTCCTCCCCCCTTGTTGGCGGCTACACAGTGGTTGGTTCCGATAAGGAGTTTTCGACTACTTATCGTTAGTCGATGCTACCTATTTATACCTCTAGTCTCTTCTTTCAAGGTAATCGAATGGATCTAAGCTACTACTCTCTATCTCTCAAACTCTTTCTTCTTCTTCTTCTTCCGTGATCGCAATCTATGAAGGGAAACACCGTGTGAGTGTGTGTTTGAGCCTTTGTGTTTGTGAGCATTTCGCTCTTGAGAGAAGTGTTCATATTGGGTTGGTGATTTTGTTGAAGGCTTGGGTAGTCCCAAAATACTTCGAACCGTGATTGTGCACCTTTTAGTGTTGTAACAAGTTTGGGATAGGCTACGATATACCCCATATTATGCCCAATGAGTTCTTCGTGATTGAACCCGCACTTCTTCCAAGGTGGACAATGTTAGAAGTGGCTTGGCCCAATGATATTTGGGCAGCCTGCTTTCAAAAGGCCAAGCAACCCAAATCCACTAAACGGCCCAATTACTCTTTCCTTTTAGCTGGCCCTCTTCTCAAATTAGGGGTTTCCTTGTTTCCCCTTATTTGGTCTCTCCTTATTCAGCTATGTTGACTCATTCCCCCTTGTTGGCGACAGCGCTGCAGCTGTTGGTTTTGATAAGGAGTCTTCGACTTTATCCTTATCTCGTTGCTACCTATTCATACCTCCCATCTCTTTTCTTCAAGGTACCGCAACCGATCTAAGCTATTGCTTTCTCTATCTCAAACTCTTCTTCTTCCGTGATCTCGCACTCGTGAAGGGAAAACACCGTGTGAGTGTGTTGAGCCTTTGTGTTTGTGAGCATTCAATTTTGAGAGGGTGTTCACATTTGGGGATTTCGTTGAAGGTTGGGGGCAATTCCAAATACTTTAGAACTGTGATTGTGGACCTTCGCTTTTTTGGAACTCGCTTGGTTTGGGTTTTATCTATACTTTGTGTATAGACGATTATGGGGATTCGAGCAGACATTATAAGCCCAAGAACGATTGGTTCCTTTTAACCAAGGATACTCCATTACTATTTGCTATATTGTGTTATTCCATTAACTTTATTATTGCGGTGTTATACCTAAGCTTATAGGACTGTTATTGGTGAGACTAATTGAACCTTAAACTAGTGGATTTTTGCCTATTGGTATATTGTAAGTATACTTCCAATAGTAGGAACTTTGCTCGTTGGGTGAAACGTAAAGCTAAACTTCTACACTAGTTACAATTTATTCGGTGCTTCTCCCCGAATTGGTTTTGTAAGTATTCCTCATTACTCTACAACATGTAATGTCATCTTTCAGGCTTCTAAACCCGTGAACTCCACTTTTTCTAACTTAAGGGAATTTCAAACAACACGTATTATATTTCAAGAATTTGAATAATTTTATTGATTTTATGTTGAATGTGATAGGGATAATTAGGAACCTTATACATTTTTAAAAGCTTAGTTTTGTAAGAGAAAAATAATCACTTCAAATGGATTGTCACAAAATAAAAAAGCATACATTTGAAAAATCTAGTAATCGATCGATATCTTAGTATATATATATGGTGTTGGTTACAATTATAAAAATGGTTAAGCGTATACAAGATGGTTATGGCATATAAAGAAATCAAGTTAAAAGTTATGCAACTAAAGACATGTTTGAAAAGTTTAATGATTAAGAGATATAGAAGTAGTATTAGAGTTGATAATAATCATAAGTGGAAGATAAAGTTGAAAGATTATATAGATTATAAGCATATTTTTTAAAGGTGAATTATTTTAATAAAATATCTAAAATAGAATGACAAACTTTTTACGTAAAATAGAAAAAAATGAGTAAATTTTACGTGTCAGACAAGACGATCGTGTCACCAGGGACAAGGCGACCACGCCGGTTTTCGGACGACTCTCAGTAGTTTAAGTGATCGCTTACATTTTGACAGAAGTCTCAAGATGAAGCAATGATTTTGAAGTGAAAGCGACGGCCTTGTGACTAGGCGGCGCGTTAGATGGAGTAATGTGACTGCGTTCGTGCGGCAGAACAAAATTTATTTTTCCTAATTTAAGTCTGTTTAGGGTTTGATATTGTATCCCTATATATCATTGTAACCCTAATACGTGTACAAGATTGCTAATAATAAAATTTTAATAGTCTGTTGACCTCAATCTCTCTCTCTTTAATCTCTTTGATTGATCTAGATATACTTTGTGATTGTTTGTTATTTATTTCCGATGTGCACAATATATCAAAATAGAAAGTACTAGAGAGTCGTTTTAAGGAGGGAGAGAGTTTTTGTTTGAGCACAAATATATTAAGCTAGGAGTGGAGGGGTGAAAACAAATGCATGGAAGGGAAATAAAAAAGGGTAAAGGTTGATATATAATGTGTTGATTAGGTTTGATGATCATTAATGTAACATGAGCAGCTTTGAGGTGTTTCCATTGTTGCATTAAAATTGGGTGGTAGGTTGCTTGGGTGGTTTTGCATCTTTATTATGTTTACACTACCTTATTTGGGGTTGTAATCAAGTGCATAACTAGTGGGGGCTATTTGTGCTTTGCGCATTTTCATTTATCCGTCAAGATCATCTACATTTTTATAGGTATAAGCATCCATAATTTTTTAGTCCCCCGGGCATAGCCGAGTGATAAAAGGAGGGGGATGTAAGATTCTGGAGGCATGCAGCGTGGGTTCGATACTTGGTGGAAGCAATTTGCTTTCTTCTGAGGTTGGACCTTGTATGTGTTATTAGTTGACATGTTCTCAAACCCTGTATCATTCGGGCACATCTCACGATTTTCCTGGTAGTAGCAATGAGGGACCGGAACTACTACCCCAGGATTCAACCTGGTTTAAAAAAATCCATAATTTTTTAATGGATATAAATGAAAAGTGCCCATAAAAATTCAATTTCATTTATGAGCATAAATAGGCTCCCATGGACATAAGAAACTTTGAAATGTCTATTTTATTTTGGAGACCTTTTATACTCCAAAATTTGAGTAACAAATTTCATTATTTGTTGGGTTTTTTTTTTTGTTCAAAATGAAATAGCCAAAGTTTGTTTATTAGTCATGTTTTTCGAATTGTAATTAGTCAAACTTTCTCATTAGTATTATTTTTTCTTACTATTTGTATGGTTATTAACATATATTGGTGAAATGGTGATGGTGATGGTAATTGATGGTGCCGGTAGTAACTTACATTTTAAATAGTGAAAAACAAGAAAGGAGAAATTGCAAGTCCAATTTTTAAAAGTGTTTAAGTGTCTTACGCTCTTATATTTTTTCGTAATCGGAAAAAGATATCCACGTTTCACGATGCACAAAATTACGCATCGTTTGTATATCGCAATGTATGAAAGTGTCTTATTTTGTGTATCGCGATATATGACGTACATTTTTCCAATTACAAAAAATATAAAGGTATAAAACGGTTAAAAATTATCAAGAAACCGGGGACCAACCTAAATCTCTCCCAATAAAAAAAGTATTAGTTTTTCATATTAAGGGCTGCATGGGTGGACTACCCCATCCGCATTCTGTATCCAATGTGGACTGCTCATTTTCAGCTGTCATTCTGCTCAAATCTGTACTTTCTGTACCCTCTTCACTGATTCTTCCTTTTTCTGATCTGACTCCGATACTTTCTAATCTGATCTATGTGCCCGTATTCCGTATCAACCGACCAGTACTATCTCTGTCTTTTCAAACTTGGACCAGGTTTCTGAGGAAAAGGGTTTGAAGGCATCAGAAAGGGTTGGTTGAAGGCTTTTTGGATTTGGAGTACAGTGTGCCTTTATTAGTAATTTTATTATTATTATTATTTATTTTCCCTACAATTGATCGGACAAGCACCCGCTTTGTTTTGACAATCTCAGGACTATTCCTAGAATAGTGAATTCTTTCTCCATAGTATAGTAACCTTGTATTCCACTTGTCTTTCGACTCCCCAAGATCGGACTGATCTCAGGCGAATGGCCTATACTCTTTCCAGGATCCACCATTTAAAATGGTCTAGGTCGAAGATCATAAAATTATTGGTCAGCCCATGTGCATATTTTTATTCATATCTTCTTCTTTTTTTGCGCATTTTTTTTTGCTTCTTTCTTTCTCTTTCTTTTTTTTTTTTTTTTTTTTTTTGCAACAGGGATTGGTCAATAATTCAGAGATATAAAAACCGATCGGTCCATGAAGTGTCTTGAGAATCTATATGCAATTTAACGTTGGCTGATGCAGGGGGTAGGCTGGTCATGGTGTAGGGTAGCAGTTCGGAATATTTCTACATGCGTGCATGTGTGTGCGATATCTAAAAAGCAGTAAAATGTTTTTTTAGATATAAAGCAGTAAATAAAATAGATATGACATGTCTTACTGTTTATTGTGGATTTTCTCGGTTTATTTAGTTTGAGCGTGAGCAAGCATCTATTCAGATCAAGAAATAGAAAGAAAAATTGGGAATCTATATATTCCTATTAATTACACATTGGTCCTAATCCCCAAAATAAAATGACAAAATGAAATAATATTTATATTTTTTTGCGAAATAAATAAAGCAGAATAATAGCAAGATATAAAATAAAGCAATAATAAGCCCATGCCCTTTCTCCTTTTTTTTTTTTTTGTTATCCTGCCTGAATTTCCATTTTTTTTGATATATTCGTAACGGTACCCAGAACGAAACTGCTGCGAGTGAATGGTTATGCACAAAAATATATGCAGATATATAAAAATGCAATATTTAAACTATTGAATAAATATAATAAGCATATTTAGCTAAAATGAAAAACTTGTTTGTTTTTTTATTTGAAAAATGAGTCTAGCCCTCCATTTTTATTTTCTTTAAAATAAAAACGACGTCCCCAACAGAGTCGCCACTGTGAGTGCCCCGGGATTTCTCCGTATCCCGCGCTCCCTTGTTTAGGAGAACACGAGATTCGTAGAAGACATCACTCTTTTCATTTCATCTTCCCTTGTTTAGAGGAAAACGAAATTAAAAGTGCAAAAAAAATGTTGTAAAGAGCGCGTTGAATACGCTTGGGATCATTGTGGATCACTGTAAGTGCTTTGGATTTTTTTTGTGTCTCATCCTCCCTTGTTTAGGGGAAAACAAGATTTAGAAAACGCAATGCCCTTTTTATTCCATCTCCCCTTGTTTATGGGAAAACAAAATTAAAAGTACAAAAAGGATGTTGCAAAGAGCGCGTGGGAATACGCCCTACCTCACTGTGGATCCAAAATGTTGTAACAGAGTCGTCATCTTTATTTTAAGGAGAAATAAAGAAAAACAAAAAATAACTAGATTTTGTAAAGGGTTCGGAGGCTAAGTTACGAGGTACGAAGGTGTTAGACACCAAACTCGCCCTTTCGGTCTCAAAACAAGTTTTTTGACTAAATATGCTTTTATTATATTTATTTAACAGATAAGATAAAACATTTAAATATACATATATGTACACATATTATTACAAACTTATTGCAATCTCCTTCCAGGAATTACGAATATTTAGCCATAATAATGGTTCTTTTTAGAGCTATTTTCTATAGAAATTCAGGCAGCATAACTGCTATATTTATTACATCGGGTCGGTTGAAAATAGCACTTTTTATATTAAAACTTTAAATAGTCTACCTTTTGAAGCGTGGGGGCTTTTATCTCGTACCACTAACTTCTAGTAGATTTTAGGTGTGCTCGCTCTCTCCTTCCGGGAGAGAGAAGTCTTTTACTGTTGCGGAAATTCGGACAGAGTAACTGCTTGAAAGTTGCTTCCTGGCACCGGGAAACGGGCGGAGCAACTGCTTACTTTTTGCTGTTGTTTGCTTGCTGTCGGTGGAAATCGGGCAGAGCAACTGCTTGCTTCTAGCGTATTTGGCGTTCGGATTCGGGCATGGCAACTGCTCTTTTTTAGGATTTTTGGACCAGTGGAATAGGGTGGAATCCTAGTGGGGAGGCTAAAGTTCACTTTGACCGGTTGGATTTGTGTTTAGGGAAGATTTGACGGAGCTTTGAGGCTTTGGAGGAGGGGAACTCTCAGAGCGATCTCTCAGAAACTCACTGCGGAGGCTTTTTAATTGCGTGCGATAACTGTGTGCGGAGAGTGAGGAGTGTCCATTTTCACAAGCCGAGACTCTCTATTTATAGGCCGAGGTTGGGATTCCTTCGTCCTTAAGATTTCTCTTTCTGTGCTTCATCGGCTTATACCGCGTGCTAAGAGAGTTGTGCTAAAAGCAAAGTGCTACTGTACTTTGGGTACTATTGGGTGCCACTGTAGACACCCCAATTTCGTACCCCTAGCACGTGACTTTGGCATGCAATATCAAGAACTGTTTAAACTTAACAAATGTTAAGTTACAAGGTTGAAAATGCAAAAGGGAAAGTAGGATGCATGAATAGTGAACTGCAAGGGGGTGAAATGTCGAAAATTGGAAGAAAATGGACAGCTGGCGCTGCGCCCACTGTCTTGGCGCCGCGCCTTGCTATTAAGCGATTGCGAGTTCCTTCTTGTATCGTAGCGTTCGCCTAATGCACAATTCTTTCAGCGCACGGTAAAAGCCGATGAAGCACAAATTCAACTATAAATAGAAGTGCCCGGCTTCGATTTTGGGACACAATTCGAAAAGGCTTGAAGCCCAAAGAAACTCTATGCGTTATTTTTACGCAGCGAGCGATCAGTGAGCGAGAGTGAGTTCCCCCTCCTATAAAGCCTTGAAACTCTGCCAAACCTCCTCTAAACACAAAACCAACCGTTCAAAGTGATCCTTAGCCCCCCAGCTAGGTATCCACCCTATTTCCCCAGTCCAAAAGCCTCGAAAAGCGGTTGCTCGCCTCGAGTAAAAGACCAAATCCGCGAAACAAGTTCTTGTTCTCGCCCGATTTCGCCAAGAAGAAGCAAAAGCAAGCGGTATAAAAAGCAATTGTTCCTTTGGGCGATATTAGCCTTAGCCACTTAAAGCAACAAAAAAAACTCCATCTCGAAAGGACAGCGAGCACACCAAAAAGGTGAGCCTAAAAAAAGGGCGTATATAAGCGGTTGTGCTGCCTGATTTATTTAGAAAATAGCATTAAAAAGAGCCATTATTATGACCAAATATTTTTAAATATCTTTGTAATTATTGGAAGGAGGCGGCTGCAAGTCTGTAAATAATGTAAATATGGATGTATTTGTTTTTATTTTCTGTCTTTCAATGCTTTATTTATTTGTTAGAAAAATATAATAAAAAGCATACTTTAGCCAAAAATCGCTTTTGAGACCGAAAGGGCGAGTTGGGTGCCGA
This sequence comes from Codonopsis lanceolata, assembly GCA_013146195.2. Lineage (NCBI taxonomy): Eukaryota > Viridiplantae > Streptophyta > Magnoliopsida > Asterales > Campanulaceae > Codonopsis > Codonopsis lanceolata. The sequence continues at coordinate 151,138,897 of CM028380.1, forward strand.
ACACCTTCTCAACTCGTAACTTAGCCTCTGAACTCGTTTTTGCATTCTTTGGTTTTTCTTTATTTCTTCCTCAAAATAAAAATGGTGACTCTATTAAAACATTTTGGATCGCAGTAGGGCATCACAACATTTCTTTTTTCACTTTGCCATTTTCCCCTAAAAAGGGAGAATGAGAATGAAAGGGTGATGTATTCCTATATCTTGGTATCCCCTAAAAAAGAGATAACTTGATATAGAAAACCCAAAGCACCCATAGTGATCCGAAATAGGCCATAAGACAATTTTTATAAAGTCTGTAGTGGGGCCTGCACCATCCTTTCTTGCACTTTCCATTTTCCCCTACACAAGGGACGATGTGAATGAAAGGGTGATGCTTTCCTGTATTATATTATCCCCTAAAAAAGGGATAACCTGATACAGAAAACTCATAGCTCCCATAACGGACCAAAAACTCACTTCGGCGACCGAGGCGTATTCAACGCTCTATTTTGATAGCACCCTTTCCGCATTTTTAATTTTGTCATCCCCTAAACAGGGGAGGGTGGAATGGAAAGCGTGGTGTCCCGCTTCCGCACGTACGCGCACCCCTATCCTAGGGTGCATGGGCGCATCCATGGAAACCCACAGCCACCCTTGGAGAGAGTGGGCGCCGCACCTGGTGTGGCCATGGGTGGCGCCAGGATCCTTTTTCCTGCCTTTTTTTGACACTTTGGCCCCCTACATTTCACTATTTACGCATCCTGCTCTTTCTTTTGCACTTTTAACCATGTAACTTGACATTGTTAAGTTTTTAACAAATCTTGATATTTCATGTCATGTTACATACCATGGGTATGAAATTGAGGTGTCTACAGTAGGTTGAGCTGTGAGAGAGTGAAGCTCCCTCTTATGAATAAGGATCCGTAAAATGGTCTTACAAGAGACTTACCCTTTATTTATTCATTATACATAATCTAGGGGGTGGTACCGTTCGCAAAACCAAACCAAACCAAGTACACCCCTAATGAAATTTGGGCCAATCCCCTTTGAACAATTTTCAACCACTTTACTCCTCTATACTTTTTTTAAAACCGTAAAACACACTTTTATGGCAAATTATCGGCAATACTCTTAATGAAGCGAACACACACTCTAAAAGTCACACCATGCACCGCGATAAAATTTCGTGCATCGTAATTATATTTTTCGAATTGTAATTAGCCAAACTTTCTCATTAGTATTATTTTTTCTTACACTATTTGTATGGTTATTAACATATATTGGTGAAATGGTGATGGTGATGGTGATGGTAATTGATGGTGCCGGTAGTAACTTACATTTTAGGCCAAATTACTTTTTAGCCCTCAAAGTATCCACCAAATCCCAGTTTAACACCTAAACTAAGGTTTGTCACATTTTAGCATTCAAGGTTGCCATTTGTCTCATTTAACCCCCTCCTGTCTGTTTTCGTTTGAATGAAGCCGTTAAATTGCACGTGAAAGATCACGTGCGGGGTATTGTCGTATTTTCTCATCTGCCTTAAAGCCATTAAGTTAAGTTGGGGCAGTTGAACACCGGTTAAGCTCCGACGACTTTATTACCCTTCAATGACAAGTACATCAGCTGAGTGCAACCATTGGATAATGGCTAGGGAACCACGTTAACGCCAGAAATTCTGTTATAGGAAAGATCATGTGACGACCCGACTCGAATCCCAATACGAGACCCCAAGGTCGTGCCGTCAAAACACACAAAATAACAAACAAAGGTGTAAGGCCCTAACGGCGATACGCAACAACTCAACAAATGCAGAAGCGAAATACAATGGAACCCGGGCTAACAAGCTCTGAAACACAAAACAACCAAAGAGATAGTAAATCTCTCGGCCCAAAAATTCGACGCACGTGACGCAACATTGGACACGTACAACAAACCACCTGTTACAATTTTATAAACAATAATAACCAAGTCATCGGCGACGTTACAGCCGGAACCCAACATTAACTAAGTCTAGAACTCTAGTCTACACACTCTACGGCTAAACATGCCGGAGTACAACAACCAACATTAATATTACTCAAGGTGGGTAGAAACAATATAATAATGTAAATTTGGCACGACTAATATTGTCGGCTCACAAAACAAGTACTAATAATTTACAAATACAAGAACCAATAAAAACACAAACTTACTACCCATAGTGAAGTCTATATAACTTCACTTCCCAAACGTCCTTTCCAAATAAACCAAGGTTACAAAAATAATAATAGTAGCAACCTTCTAAACCAAATCTCACTTTTATCGTAGAGTCAGCGGATTCCTTCGAATTACTAAGCCGGCTCGAATATAAGGAAAACAAAGTAAACGAGTAAGTCATAATGACTTAGTAAGCTACAAATGATGCAATGTCATGGCATGGCATAATGCTCAAATAAAACATGTACATCTCATGTCATACTTATGATATAACATTTCATGATATAATTCTCATCATAAACCCAATTTCATCTATAAACACATAGAACATAGTTCTACTTAATTTATCATAAAGTCATCCATATCAAATAGAATATGCATCTCAACTCCAATAATATGTAGCATGTTATTTCCACATTTTAACTTATCACCAAACCACATAAACCAATTACGCCATGAGTTTCATAATTCTTCATTTATCACAACTCATAACAATTCATAAATGGGAGACTATTGTTCCCATTCTAATCATAAATAGCATGTTATATTTTTAGTATAACATAAATCATAAAATCATCATTTCATTAGCATGTTATATTTTTATTAGGGCGAAATGCACCATTGGTCCCTGTACTTTGGCTTTGTCCACTGTTAGTCCCTGAACTTCAAAACGTCTCACCATTGACCAAAGTTTATGTTTTTTGTCCACCGTTGGTCCCTTGCTCAAACGTCGTTAACTATTTCACCGTTAACTGGACATGTGCGATAAGCGTGAGCAAAAGCAAGGACCAAAGTGTCTTTTCTCAAAAAACGACATTCTTCCAGCCGTCATTCTTCATCTTCTCGGCCATGTCCAAACCTCACCTTCATCCTTCATGTTCCATCCTCACCGCCATCCATCTTACTGTCTCACCCATCTCTATCTTTCTCTCTCCAGCCGGCCACGCCACCCTTTTAAATTGCTCCGGCCAAATCGCTCCCCAAGCAGCCCAGCCTCCATTCTCCATCTCCCTCCTCTCTCTCTAATTCGTTCACACCAAGCCCGCCACCGTCTCCCTCTGTCCAATCAATCCACAGCCGGCGCCATCGTCAATCCCGCCCAAACAAGCCATCTCTTGTGTCGTTTTCTTCTCCATGGCGAGCACCAATTTCTACCGTCGACGCTGACCCAGATTCGTTCCTCAATAGCGCCGCCCTGAATTTCTCTTCTGCCCGATCTCCAGTCATCCCGACGCCATCATTGCTCTCCATCCCCTTCGCCCAAATCCTCCTCTTCCAGTCGGACCCCATATCGCTGTGACGCCTTCGTCCAGCCACGTATCTCACCCACACTTCACCCATGGCCTCGGATTGGCAATGAATGTGCGAGAATAGAGACCAAATCAATGCCATTGCCGGAGGTTATGGTGACAATTGAAACTAGAAGTAGATAGACACGAAATTCTTGAGATGGTCAGATTTGAGATTTCCTGGATATGCAGAAGGGTGAAGATTTGGGGTTTTCGTGGATCTAGGGTTGGGATTTGTTTTAAAGATCATTTGCACATAGCTGCGCGACGGGTGAGACTTGGAGAGTGTGATTGTAGCTGATGACTATTGCTTGTTGGTGTGGGCTGGAGCTAGTCTTTGACTGGGTGGAGAATTGAATTGAAGGTCTGCACCAGAACTTGAAGAAACGTATGTTGTACTCGGGGGGTCTAGGAGGGGGACAATCGAAATTGGAGATTTGGGGGAGAGACACCCGGAGAAGACATGGGGGTTTGCCGGAGGTGGTGTGGCGTTGGGCACTTGAGATGGGGTTACTGGTGGACGAACCGAAGAGGGTTTAAAAGAGAGATGGAGCTGTGCTGGGATTCAACTTTGTCATCTTAGAGTCCATTTTCTTTTCCATTTAAGCTCCACAATTGTGGATCGATGCTTCTCTAGTGGCAAGAAATTCCTCCGACTTCGATTGATCCCCATGGATGAGATCGTATAGGGCGGTATGAGGAATTGGTTCGATTAATAGTAGTCATGAAAGTCACCTTGCTTTCCAGCAAAAGGAAAAAGTTAGGCTTATGCAAATTTACGATTGGGTAAAACTCACCTTTCCATTTTTGGGTACGCATAATCACAGTGAACAAGGAAGAAAGACCAGCTGGAAGATTGACGGTTTGGTCCTTGCTTTTGCTCACGCTTATCGCACATGTCCAGTTAACGGTGAAACAGTTAACGACGTTTGAGCAAGGGACCAACGGTGGACAAAAAACCCAAACTTTGGTCAATGGTGAGACGTTTTGAAGTTCAGGGACTAACGGTGGACAAAACCAAAGTACAGGGACCAATGGTGCATTTCGCCCTTTTTATTATAACATTTCATCAAGTAATCATCATCTCATATAAATCATATCATTAACCACGTAGCACAACAATTCATATAAGTGATCGTAAATAAACATGTGTAACAAGAAACGTAAATCGAACTGTTACAACCAAAATTTGGGTCTAATGCCCAACCAAACTTACCATGGGATTCATCCTCAAACCAAAATCCGGGTTCAACACCCAACTGATCATACCTTGGGTTTCATCCTCAAATGATCACATCTCATCAGTTTCCCTTAATGAGTACTCGTTACATTCATCCAATCCCTGGATGAGAAATGGGAGCTCGAAATTAGGCTAGATGGCTCTATCTCAAGACCACATCCCACTATTGGCCAAATAGTGAGGAGAAAAGGAACCAATGCAATGATTCATAGCGAATGTTCCCAAAGGCTATGAATTGTCCCATTGGTGACACTACGACCAGACCGCCAACTGGACACAAACTCAAGCACATGTAATATATACTCACATGCTCAAACAAAGGAAAAGAACAACTCACCGTACTAATCCAATCAAGTAGATATTTACTTACAAATCACATAGTTATGCATTTCTATGCTAACCAACACATAAACATATTAGAGCAATAATATCAAGTCTCTAATACCCAAGTGTTCTTCATACACTTTAAAATGCTCGGAGGCTCAACCTCCATTACCCCAAATTCCGTAGGATTTCAATATGTTATTCTCTATGTTCATATAAATCCATAATCGACTCCGTTGAGTCATTTCTACTCTTTTCGAATTTGAAGGCATAGAAGCTATTTGCATCATAACCCTCCTATTATTCATTAGCTAATATTCATAGCTAAGTTCTCAAGGTTAGCAATATTGTGCAACCCAACAATCCATACTTTTCCCAACAAAAAACCCCAAGACATGGTTCATAGGTCAACACTTAACATTTAAAGTCAACCATCACATTTCAAGCATGTATCTCAAGATAGCATTTAATCAAGCATGCTTTCACCCAAAATAATCATTTATCTCAACAAGATGTAAATTCATCTAACATGCTCATAACCTTCAATTCATGAATTAGAGTTGACCAACATACTCTTATTTGCATAAAAGTCAACTCAACCCAATAAAGTCAAACATTACATTTTAATCATGTAATCCATAATAGCAAGCCTCTTTGTTTTCTTTAGGGTCAATGAGCACAAAATCAATAGAAGGAGTCTAGTAGCTTACTTGACTTGAATCAAAACTCAAAAGAATGGAAATCCGATCGGTGAAGTTGTTCTACTCGTCGAGGGCTTCAAGAATCTCAAGTTTGGAGGTAATCGGACGGTTGGATCTTCGTGGATCGGAGGAAGAAAGGATAGGGCTCCAAGATTCCATGTCTCCCAACTCTCTCTCACTCATACGTATTGTGAAGAAGGGAAAGAATGAAGAAATTTGCTGCAATTACAAAGGGATTAGGCTTTATATACTTCCCAAACAAATGAGGGCACAATGGAGATTTCCTTGGTACAATTAGTGATCATTAGATGTAATCCATTACTAATCAAACCTTAATCAACTCCCCAAACATGTTAATTAGGACATCATTAGGACTAAGTATGGGTGTTAGGAGGGGTTTAGAGGAGGTTTAGTGGGGGTAGGATAGGAATTGAACATCAAAACCAAAACAGGGAGAGGCTGTCCTCGGCACCCATGCGGTCGCATGGCTTCATATGAAGCAACCGCATCATCCCTCTTTACGTCTATTCTTCATTTCTGCAATCCTCGATCGGTTATGGTCCTTCCCGCATGCAACCGCAAGCCTTAAAGCTTTGAAATGGCCTATAATTAAACCCTTAAAGTCCTCAAACACTTAGCTAAACAAAAAAAAGTCTCAAACCACCCTCAAAGTAGGTACATAACCCTCACAACAACTCCAGAAACAACCCGGAGCGAAACCGACGCAAGGCGCAACATCTCGCTAACGAAACGTCGAATGAAACCACAAACCGACGGGCAACAACCCATGATTATAAACAATTCAAAAGGCTATAGAATAGGCCTGAATGCCTCTCAGATGATGAAAAATAGATAGGAGAAAAGAACTCCCGAAAGACGAGACTCTCACACGGCTCAATCTCAAACTACACGATAAGGAGAATTGCTATCCTCGAAGCGTCAAAACCTCACAAGACTTAGGGAATGCATCCAAATAGAAGTCTAATACATCTAAACATGTTAATAAATCATCATGTAAAGATCTAGGACCAAATTGAGGTCAGGAACACAAAACGAAAGCGAACTCTCAATCGCGTCGCGTTTCGACTATCGTCGAGTTACCACTTGTGACTTTAGCAAGTCTATAACTATATGGCATATCTTAATAGTATTTTGATCTTAATGTGATATCTCATACACATCTAGACTTTCTCATAAACCAGACAAGCATTCAACAAAGGAAGAAATGCGAGCATTGCACGTAATTCAAGATAACCGGAAATCGGGGTCTTACAGATCAAGAAGCTGTAAACTGAGGTGTTGTATCCCTTTAGAATCATTAACTGGAGTGAACTCGAATAAATTATGGGAGAGATTGAACGAGTTCAATCTGGGGCAAACTCTGAAACTTGAGAGGTCGGAAATCTGACCGGAGAGTTGATTCTCATCCAGATCTACATAAGTAAGAAGAGGACTATATTCAGATCTCACCGCCGAAGAGACTGTTCCGGTGAGGCTGGAGTTTATGAGATAAAGGGTTTGTAAAGTTGGAAGAGATAATAGGTTGGAAGAGACTGAAACGAAATCAATGGACAAGTAAGTGTTGCTGAGATCAATGAAGGAGACTTGGGATGATTTGTTACAGGTGACGCCGGTGAAGGTGCAGGGATTGTTGATAGGGAGCCAGTTTTGGAAGGAGAGTTGGTTTGAGAGTGAGAGTGAGGATTTGAAGAATAAGAGCTTTTGGGTGTCGCCATTGATGGAGGACGCTGAAGATTGAAGATGATGAAAGAGAAAGGTGAGAAGGAGAAGAAGAAGTGATAATGAAAGAAGGGATTTCATCTTTGAAAAAGTATGAATTTTGTGATGGGGGCTTTTTGTGCCTCTCAGGATAATAATAGAATGAGAGTTTCTGCCATTGGAGTGGAGCTTTGGTGTACTTGTCAGAAAGAGTTTCTAACACGGGAATTACTTGAGAAAGAAAACAATCAACTTAACGGCTTTAAGGCAGATGAGAAAATACGACAATACCCCGCACGTGATCTTCCACGTGCAATTTAACGACTCCATTCAAATGGAAACAGACGGGAGGGGGTTAAATGGGACAAATGGCAACCTTGAATGCTAAAATGAGACAAACCTTAATTTAGGTGGTAAACTGGGATTTAGTGGATACTTTGGGGGGTAAAAAGTAATTTGGCCTATATTTTAAATAGTGAAAAACAAGAAAGGAGAAATTGCAAGTCCATCAATTTTTTAAAGTGTTTAAGTGCCTTACGCTCCTATATTTTTTCATAATCGGAAAAAGATATCCACGTTTCACGATGCACAAAATTACGCATCATTTGTATATCGCAATTTATGAAAGTGTCTTATTTTGTGTATCGCGATATATGACGTATATTTTTCCAATTACAAAAAATATAGAGGTATAAAGCGGTTAAAAATTATCAAGAGACCGGGGACCAACCTAAATCTCTCCCAATAAAAAAAAAGTATTAGTTTTTCATATTAAGGGCTGCATGGGTGGACTACCCCATTCGCATTATGTACCCAATGTGGACTGCTCATTTTCAGCTGCCATTATGCTCAAATCTGTATCCTCTGCACTGATTCTGCCTTTTTTGATCTGACCTCGATACTTTCTGATTTGATCTCTGTGCCCATATTCCGTATCAACCGAAGCAGAACTATCTGTGCCTTTCCAAACTTGGGCCAGGTTTCTGAGGAAAAGGGTTTGAAGGTATCAGAAAGGGTTGGCTGAAGGCTTTTTGGATTTGAAGTAGAGTGTGCCTTTCTTAGTAATTATTATTATTATTATTATTATTATTATTATTATTATTATTATTTATTTATTTTCCCTACAATTGATCAGACAAGCACCCACTTTGTTTTAACAGTCTCAAGACTATTCCTGAAATAGTGAATTCTTTTTCCAGAGTATAGGAACCTCATATTCCACCTGCCTTTCGACTCCCCAAGATCGGACTGATCTCAGGCGAATGGCCTATACGCTTTCCAGGATCCATAATTCAAAATGGTCTAGGTCGAACATCAAAAAATTATTGGTCAGCCCCTGTGCATATTTTGATTCATATCTTTTTCTTTTTTTTTGCGTATTCTTTTTTTTTTTTTTGCCTCTTTCTCTTTTTTTTTTTTTTTTTTTTGCAACAGAGATTGGTCAATAATTCAGAGATATAAAAACCGATCGGTCCATGAAGTGTCCTGAGAATCTCTATGTAATTTAACGTTGGCTGATGCAGGAGGTAGGCTGGCCATGGTGTAGGGTAGCAGTTCGAAATATTTCTACATGCGTGCATGTGCGTGCGGTATCTAAAAAGCAGTAAAATGTTTTTTTTATAGATATAAAGCAATAAATAAAACAGATATGACATGTCATACTATTTATTGTGGTTTTTCTCGGTTTATTTAGTTTGAGCGTGAGCAAGCATCTATTCAGATCAAGAAATAGAAAGAAAAATTGAGAATCTATCTATTCCTATTAATTACATATTGGTCCTAATCCCCAAAATAAAATGACATAATGAAATAATATTTACATTTTTTTGCGAAATAAATAAAACATAATAATAGCAAGATATACAATAAAGCAATAATAAGCCCCTGCCCTTTCTCTTTTTGTTTTGTTATCTTGCCTGAATTTCCCTTTTTTTGATATATTCGTAACGGTACCCGGAACGAAACTGCTGCGAGTGAAAGATTATGCACAAATATATATGCAGATATATAAAAATGCAATATTTAAATTGTTGAATAAATATAATAAGCATATTTAGCCAAAATGAAAAACTTGTTTGTTTTTTTTATTTGAAAAATGAGTCTAGCCTTCCATTTTTATTTTCTTTAAAATAAAAACGACGTCCCCTGCAGACTTGCCACTGTGAGTGCCCCAGGATTTCTCTGTATCCCGCGCTCCCTTGTTTAGGGGAACATGAGATTCGGAGAAGACATCACTCTTTTCATTCCATCATTCCTTGTTTAGGGGAAAACGAAATTAAAAGTGCAAAAAGAGTGTTGTAAAGAGCGCATTGAATATGCTCGGGCTCATTGTGGATCACTGTGACTGCTTTGGATTTTTCTGTATCTCATCCTCCTTGTTTAGGGGAAAACAAGATTCAGAAAACGCAACGCCCTTTTTATTCAATCTTCCCTTGTTTAGGGGAAAACGAAATTAAAAGTGCAAAAATGATGTTGCAAAGAGCGCGTGGGAATATGCCATGCCTCACTGTGGATCCAAAATGTTGTAACAGTCGTCATCTTTATTTTAAGGAGAAATAAAGAAAAATAAAAAATAACCAGATTTTGTAAAGGGTTCGGAGGCTAAGTTACGAGGTAGGAAGGTGTTAGGCACCAAACTCGCCCTTTCAGTCTCAAAACAAGTTTTTTTTGGCTAAATATACTTTTATTATATTTATTTTAACAGATAAAATAAAACATTTAAATATACATATCTGTACACATATTATTACAAACTTATTGCAGTCTTCTTCCAGGAATTACGAATATTTAGCCATAATAATGGCACTTTTTAGTGCTATTTTCTATAGAAATCCGGGCAGCATAACTGCTTATATTTATTACATCGGGTCGGCTGAAAATAGCACTTTTTATATTAAAACTTTAAATAGTCTACCTTTTGAATTGTAATTAGCCAAACTTTCTCATTAGTATTATTTTTTCTTAACTATTTGTATGGTTATTAACATATATTGGTGAAATGGTGATGGTGATGGTGATGGTGGCCGTAGTAGCTTACATTTTAAATAGTGAAAATCAAGAAAGGAGAAATTGCAAGTCCATCAATATAATTTTTTTAAGTGTTTGAGTGCCTTACGCTCCTATATTTTTTCGTAGTCGGAAAAAGATATCCACGTTTCACGATGCACAAAATTACGTATCGTTTGTCTATCGCAATGCATGAAAGTTTCTTATTTTGTACATCGCGATATATGACGTACATTTTTCCAATTACAAAAAATATAGAGGTATAAAGCCGTTAAAACTTATAAAGTCGTTAAAGCCGTTAAATAGTCTACCTTTTGAAGCGTTGGGGATTTTATCCCGTACCACTAACTTCTAATAAATTTTAGGTGTGCTCGCTCTGTCCTTCCGGGAGAGGGAGTCTTTTGCTGTTGCAGAGATTCATGCAAAGTAACTGCTTCTGAAAGTTGCTTTCTGGCACCGGGAAATGGGCGGAGCAACTGCTTGCTTTTTGATGTTGTTTTCTTGCTAACGGCGGAAATCGGGCATAGCAATTGCTTGCTTTTGGTGGATTTGGCGTCTGGATTCGGGCAGGGCAACTGCTCTTTTTAGGATTTTTGGACCGGTGGAATAGGGTGGAATCCTAGCGGGGAGGCTAAAGTTCACTTTGACCGGTTGGTTTTGTGTTTAGGGAAGATTTGACGAAGCTTTGAGGCTTTGGAGGAGGGGAACTCTCAGAGCGATCTCTCAGAAACTCACTGCGGAGGCTTTTTAAATGCGTTTGATAACTGTGTGTGGATATTGAGGAGTGTCCATTTTCTCAAGCCGAGACTCTCTATTTATAGGCCGAGGTTGGGATTCCTTCGTCCTTAAGATTTCTCTTTCTGTTCTTCATCGGCTTGTACCGCGCGCTGAGACCAAAAGCAAACTGCTACAATACTTTGGGTACTTGTGAGAACCCAAACCCCATTGCATGTTTGTCATCATTATAACATGTTTATAATAGGTCTTGACATATTAGAGACTTCATTTCATTCATATCATGTTGGCATTGAGTTGGTTGAGATCATAATAGAGTAATGGTCTTCCATGCGTTGCTTGCCTTATTGTTGATGTTTCGAGCATTCATCGTATCATGATAGCACCTAGATAAGTCTCATGAGAGTCTTATTACTTTGCATCTAAGGTTTATAATGTTCATCTTAGTTGTTGTGTGCTTGGTTGGAAGTTTAGAGGCTTCGTTGCTTCGTTTGTGTTTTGTGGTTTGTCATCATTGCTTGTATTGCCTTCTTTCCATCTCGAGAGAAGTTCGGTTGAGTTCTAGGCCTTGTATACAAGCCATAACCATGTCTAAACAAGTCTATTACATGTTAAAGTTATCCTAGATTGAGTTGGGATTGAATCGTGTTTGATTCGTTGGCCAATTGTCGAGTGTTTCCAGCCATGTTTTAACTCGTTTCGGATGTGTTTCGGGTGTGTTTCCGACTTGTTTTGAGTTGGGTTACACCTTAGGATTGTTGCCAATGAGTTTGAGATCATTTAGGACATGTTTAGGACAAGTTTGAGTAGTGAACCTCGCGGCCGCATTGGGTTTTGGAGGCTGGTTCGCGTGGAGATGCTGAGAGCTGTCCAAAATGTGCAGAGTGCTGGAAGGGGGACCATGCGGTCGCATGGCCCCAAAGTGAAGCGACCGCTTCAGTCTGTTTTCAGAAATTGGTGGTTTTTGAGTGGGTTTTGGTTGTTGACCCTTATGCCCTTGCCCTTGGCCGACCAAAGTGAGTCAAAGCCCTCATTGTTGACTCTCCTACAACCCTTCTTGGCCCTTAGATCATTCCTTATCAAAGGCTTACATGCCTTGGCCAATGAGAAGCCATTTAACCCCTTCACATGGATTATGGTCTAAATGGTAAGTATATAAACATTCTTTCAGCCTAATTCAGCCATTTGTGATCAAAAACTTCAGAGATTCAAAGCTTCAAGCTCCATTTTCGTCCATGGAGGAAACCCTAGCTTGAGAGACCATTTCCCGGAGTTCCTGTGGTCCGATCGGTGATCCGAGACCGCCAAATCGAAGGCCTTGATATTCTCTACAACAATCCTTGCTTTAATCATCCTTTCCTCCATTAATCTTAGGACTAAGGTGAGTGACAATTCCCTGAGATTTTCATGTTCAATAAAATAACACGACCCCTTCATTATAGTTGTTCTATTAATGATTGTGAACACTTTTTGTGAAGAGAAATCCTCCAAATCAACCTTTGAAATATGTGTAGGATTTTATGAATTCTCTATGAAGTTGTGATTTTGACATTTTGTAAAGCATGAATGTTGTTTATATTGAGCTTAGGAATAACTCTTGTGAAAGAATATGTTTCAATTCAAGGTTTAACAAAATCACCGAAACTAGGGTTTGAAACTCGAGATTGTGTTAATTTTAAGGCTAGTTTAAGAACATGAACGGCTTAGTTATCGAGTTCTAAATGAACGGAGAACTTAGAAAATGGCAATGTGATACATATAGTATCAATGCTCTACTTGGTTGAATTTTTGTAAAACTCACCGGAGTTGAAATTAGGGAGTTATGAACAATACCGACTCCACATTCAATCCCTACGACGATTGTAGTGCGTTAGACTAATGAATTAGCTTACGTGACTTTGGGATGGATTGAAGGGCATGTTTGATATGAGTGCTTATAAGACTCGATTGAGTTCTTATGTGGTTTAAATGATTGTGTGAAGTAAATGCATGATTGAGAGCATGTTGTAGAATGATATATCTATTTGACATGTTGAATTCGCTCTTGTCGAATTCCTATGTGATTTCTTAATGAGTAAACAACTACTTGTTGAATAAGTTCGCTCTTGTCGAACTTGTTCCTTATTTGAGATTATATGACGAGTAAACATCTACTTGGCATTGCATTAGTCCAGCTGGCATATTTGGTTGAGTCGTTGGTGTGATAATGCATCGCCGTCACGAGTTATGGGACTCGTGATAGTGATGGGTTGTTATATTGGCGTTTTATCACACACCCCTCCACTGTTGACCACAGTGGGGAAGTAGCCCCTTTGCTGTAACCAAGAGAGCACATTGGCAAGTCTAAGTACCAAGGAGAGAGCTTGGTACCCGAGTAGAGAACTCGGTACTTTGATACACTATTCACGGGTATCATTGGCACGAAATGTTAACGCTGTGTATTGCAGGAGCTACGTAGCGGCACCGGTTCCATAACATATCCTCCTTATATGTGGTTTACTTTATAGCACTTATGTGAAACAATGTGCTGCCATGGATATGTGATTTAAGTGTTTATATAAATGAATGCTTTGAGTGACTTGATATTAAAGATGATATCTTGCTATGTATGTTTCATAATGCCATGACATGCATAATTGTTAACTCACAAAGTCTTTATGACTTACCCCCTCCCTTTTACTGCTTTAGATCCGAGCCGTCCAGGTACATCTCGTTGAGGCATAGCAGGGTTCGCACTTGTCCGTGATCACTTGCGACAAGGTTGTGGTATATAGATGTCCTTCTGTTGAACTCTTTTGTAAGGACGTTGGGATTAGCAAGTCATTTAGACTTTGCTTGGGAACTTTGTTTATTTGTATTTATGTCTATACTTGTATCCTATTTTGAGTGCCGACGCATGTACGCCGAGCCTTGTATAGATGTAGCATGGTTCACATGTTTTAAAACTTCCGCTGGGCATTACTTTAGCTCTTATTTATTTATATTGTTCTCCGGCATGTTGTAGCCGTCGAGGTATATTTACATGAACTGTGTAGTGTTGGGTTCCGGTAGTAAAGTCGCCGATGAATTGATATACTTGTCTATAATTGCTATATCAGTTTTAAAAAGTTTTAAAAATTTCCGGCCTTTTGGTGCCGAGTCGCGCTTCATCTAAAATGTTGCATCACGTCGTTTTTAATAAATTGAGTCTTTGCATGTATTGTTGTCCTATTTGGACGACTTGACTTGTGATTCCATCTCAGGGTCCGGGTCGGGTCGTCACAGTACTATTGGGCGCCACCTATGGAGGGAGTGGGCACCGCACCTGGTGTGGCCATGGGTGGCGCCAGGGTCCTTTTTCGTACCTCTTTTTGACACTTTGGCCCCCTGTATTTCACTATTTACGCATCCTGCTTTTCCTTTTGCAATTTTAACCCTGTAACTTGACATTTGTTAAGTTTTTAATAGGTCTTGATACTTTATGTTATGTTACATACCAGAGGTACACAATTGGGGTATCTACAGTAGGTTGAGCTGTGAGAGAGTGAAACTCCGTCTTACGAATAAGGATTCGTAAAGGTCTTACAAGAGACTTACCCTTTATTTATTCATTATACATAATCTAGGGGGTGGTACGGTTCGCAAAACCAAACCAAACCAAGTACACCCCTAATGAAATTTGGGCCAATCCCTTTTGTACAATTTTCAACCACTTTACTCTTCTATACTTTTTTTAAAACCGTAAAACACACTTTTATGGCAAAATATCGGCAATACTCTTAATGAAGCGAACACACTCTAAAAGTCACGCCATGCACCGCGATAAAATTTCGTGCATCGTAATTATATTTTGTAACTATCATTTCAATTATATTGTGATTAATCACTATTGAAATTTGTTGCATCACGATTCAAATTTTGTTCAAGAACCTACAAATTTCTTCCCAGGAATTTCATCGAACAATTTTCATTCAAAACAACTCTTGATTACTTAAAATATTTTTTTCATCCTTTTCTTTTACTTCTAGAAAGTTAGATGAAAGGTCGGGGCTACACCATGAGAATACGTCAGATTTGAGTGTTTATTATTAGTCGTATGTATTATATGGGTATATATGTATTTTCTATCTTTGTAATAGGTTAGGAAAGTTCTAAACCATGGAGGAGAGGTTAGGTTATTTTTTTGTATATATTACCCTAATGCTATGAAAAACTCACGCTACATATTTACAGTCGCACACATCTCTTCATTTTTCTTGCTTCTTGTTTCTTCTACCCTTTAATTTGTACATGGTATTAGAGTCATGGAAGGCTTAACCTTATCGACCGATGCTGCGGCTGGAACCTCTAGTTCTCAACCAAACAAATACAATCCTCTTCATGTATTCTATAATCCCAATGCCATTATGCGACAAACTTATTCCATCAAAGAAAATTATATTAACTAGAGTGGGTTGCTTAAGCCCATGCTTAAAACCCATAAACTTCTGTTTGTTATTGATTCTACACCTCCTACCGAAACCCTACCCGATGGGACTAAAAACCCACTTCTATGGTCCTCGGCAACAGACTTGGTGTGCGGCTGGATCAAAGGCATAGTGGCTCTTGCAATATTATTGTTAGTCCCAAAGGGCACTGTGGGTCCCAATGGGCACAATAATAAGCTAGAAGGGGGGGTTGAATAGCTTATTTAACACTTAAAACTTTTTGGTAAATACTTTGAAAGATACTTGCAATCTATCGAAAAGATTCAAGTAGCAGAAGACCTTCAAAGTAGTTGTTCCAAGTCTGCCGATAAGAACTACCGGTAGACCTTTACTAGTACACTTAATTTCTGCTGTAAATGGATAAAGATAATCAAAGTAATTATGCAGTTCAAGTATCAGACAAACAGTAAGGAATAGCACAAGTATTTTGGGATGGTTCACACTATAATGAGTGCTACGTCCACCACCAAGGCAGTCAACCTTGGATTTAAATTGTGCACTATGTTTTCCACTAGATCAATTACAAAGAATATCCCTAATGGATCGTGTACAAAATATTGACTTGTGTTTGGGGTCTAGGGAATTAAATATCTGTAAATACAAGATATTTAATTCGTGCAGAAGTATAGTTAATGGAAATAAACAACAAGAAGATAAAACAATAAGTGTTGATGAGTAGCTTCTTGTTGTTGACGAGGACTTGTAGATCTGTAGAGGATCTCTTGATTGCACTGAGCTGAAGACTTGGAGTTTATGAAGTTTCGCAGCAATCCTTAAGTGTTCGATTGATTCATGCATTTTTTGTTTCGCCTTCAATGGCGATTTATAGCGTGTGCTCATCAAAAGATCCGTTGGAGAAGACGAATACTTCAACAACTCTTTTCATCAATGCATTAAATGCATGGGTCAATCCAAGGATTTTCGCTTCACGTATATCTAGAGCAGTGGAATGATTTTCGAGATCTTCAAAAAGGTGGGCGATTTAGGTGTCGATCCGAGAGTTGTTGCGTAAACTAGGGGACGCTCCGCTTTTCGCTTTCATCAGAAAGGTCTTCCTCGCTGAAAGTTGCTTTCGGCGGCTTGACATGTCAGGAATGTCTTGGATTAATTCAAATAAAGTTGTAGAATAAGATTGAATTAATCCAATGAGTCATTGCTGGTTTGGACACGTCCATAAGAGACCAGTGGACACAAGGTTCCGCCGTTTTAAGCTTTAAGCGTGTCTTCCTAAGGAAGCCGTGAAGAGGTCTTCCGCCGAACCCGTGAAGTCCTATAAAAACTATACAAGGCAAAGTTCTATACACAGTTGCCACGCTAATCGATACGCAGCCCGATTAGCCACTGAAGTATAAAACTAATGTAATGATTTGAACAGATATAACTCTAACATAAGAATCAACAGGCACAATAATAAGCTAGAAGGGGGGGGGGGTTAAATAGCTTATTGTACACTTAAAACTTTTCGTAATAGTTCCTAGATCAAGTACTTGCAATCTATTAAAAAGATTGAAGTAGCAGAAGTCTTGAAAGGAAGACAGGTCAAGTCTGCCGGTGAAGCACTACCAATAGACTTAGCTGTTTACTAAAGTTTGCTGCTAAAGGAAAAATTTAAGGGAATGAAAGATAGTAAATAAGGAACACATGTATTTTGAGATGGTTCGCACTATAAAGAGTGCTACGTCCACCACCAAGGCAGTCAACCTTGGATTTAAATATGCATTATATTTTCCACTAGTTCTATTACAGAAATATCCAATGGATCGCGTACAAAATATTTGACTTTGTGTTTGGGGGTGGGGTATTGAATATTTGGACAAGACAGAATATTCAATTTGCAGAAGAATTGTAGAAAGAACAACAATAAGAAGCGAAATATTAATGGTTGATGCAGATCTTCTTGTTGTTGTTGAGGACTTCGATGATCAGTTAATGATCTCTTGAATGCACTGAGTATAAAGCTTGATGTTGTTGGATAGTTTCAGAGCATTGTTGTCTTTAATTTTTAATGGCAGCATTTATAGCTGGGCATTCTTGAGATCGTTGGAGAAGACGAAGTGAGTAACAACTCTATTAGGTTAAATGCATTAAATGCCTGGAGCTGTTTGTTGACTTCTTCTTCAACTGATACTGAGCAGGGAATGGTGAAAAGTTCTTGCAGCAAATAGTAGGTGGCCGACAATTAGAGTTGCAGACTTGCCATAGTTGGTACAGTCTGTATGTGTCAGTCTGTGCACTTGCTCTGTCACTTTCTAGGAGGCGAAAGTCTTCATGCTTTTTCGGAAAAGCTGGAGGGACGTGTCTGAGAAGTCAAGCGCTGATCTGGAGATGATTTAAATTCAAATTCAAACTGATTTAGGTTGAATTAAATAATCCACTTAAGCTTGAAGTCTGGAAGACTTTGGTACGTCATGCTATCCGAGTGCAGACAAGGTCCGCCGCTGGAGGCTGCTTGAAGTCTTCTGGTGAAGCCTTCAACCGAAGTCTTCCGCTGAAACCTGTGAACTCTAGAAAACTATTCTAAGGCAAAGTTCTATACACAATTGCCACGCTAACTGTAAATCAAGACACAATGAGAAAGAACAATCTCCTCCTATTTGCATCTGGTCATCATTACTTACAAGTGAGGGCTATGAAAACGTTAGGATAGATAACAGCATGTTAGAAAATATTTTAGTATTTATAACAGCCGACATGCCTCTATCAAAAAGAAAACACCTCAAGTTTAATAGCTAATCTAAGTGCTTTACAACAGAAGAGATGAAAAGAATCAGCACAAGGATTAGAAATAAACAGTTCAAATAAATTTAAACTGGATGTTTAAATTATAAGCAGATGTATGAATTTATATAACAAGAATTTAAACAGTAGAAATTTTTTGAAAAGAAATGAACTTCTGTAATTCAAACGAGAATTTTATATTTGTATAGAGTTTTCAAAAAAAAAAAAGATAGATACAAAGGTTAGGGATAGAAAGATATAAGCTACCAAGGCCTTTTTCCCTTTCCTTTGGCTGCTCTTTCAGCTACTTCTCTTTCTTGGCGTAGACGCTCAAGTTCTTCAACTCTTCTGGTGTATTCTTCATCAGAAGAGGTTGGTTGTCCGGTGGAGCGAGAATGGTAGTCGAGTTCTTCACGTAGTCTGTTGTTCTCCTCCATCAGAGTTCGGTTCATAGACCTTAATTGTCTCTCCTCCGTGATGGTCAGATCACGTTCGCGCTCGGCATTGATTCTATCATACGATGAATTGAGAGCGAGATCATTAAGCTCTAAAACATGAGGGCGTCCGTGACCCAGGTGAAGGGTTATGCTGTGGAAGAGCTGGTAGAAGAGAGTGGAGTAGAGCCTGACACACTTGTTGCGTTGAGATTCCATGTTTATTTTTAGATCGATAGACTTGTGCCGCATTTCTCGAAACTTGGTCCACACATCCTCTTGAAATTGGCGGAGGATGGCGGCATTCCTACCGGCAGCCTTGGATGTTGCCGTTGCAAGCTCAACAACTGCTGTGGAGATACTTGTAAGTTCTCCTAGCGTATTATATATGACATCTAGACGGCTTAGGATCTTTGAGTTTGCCGGTTGGGATGGAGAAGGGTTGAGGCCCAGATGTATATGCTCAATTTCGGCAGACGAGGCAGCGTCGGTAAAGTTGACAGGGCAGAAGGGCTACTGGAGAGGTGGAGTGGCTGAGTTGGAGGTTGAGGAAGAATCGGGTGAAGGGAAGGTATAGGTAGAAAATGAGTTAGATTTTGGGGGTGAAGAAGGAGGGGTTAGGGGAATTTCGATATATGTGTCCTAATGATCATGGATATCGGAAGGGGTTGGTAGTGGATTAGTTGAGAACCAGAAGAAATGAGGGGGATAAAGGAGGTCTTCAGGTGGAGGGGGAGCAGGCTTGGGAAAGAGGTCTGCTACTGACGAGAGTTCGAAGATGAACCTCGTAGAAGCTGAGGAAAGGGTTGGGGGAAACTAGGGTGTTAGGATCAAAGGGATGGGTTGGCTTGGGTCTGATTGTGTAGTGGGGTTGGTTTGGGTGGGAATGGTTTGGTTTCGTTCGGACGGTGTAGTTGGGTCGGTTGGATTACGAGGGGGTGAAGATGGGGTAGAATGGTTTGGAGAGTAGTTGAAGGGAGAAGGAGGGGCTGGAGAGGGTGATCTGGGAGGCTCCTCCCGAGGGATAGACTCCTCAAGAGTTATTGGCTCCTCCTGTGGGATAGACTCCTCTGGACGGGTTGATTCCATCTGAGTAGATGACTCAGTAGGATTAGGTTGAGAAGAGGTAGATGGGTGGTTGCCAGCAGACTTTCCTTCACTGCCTGAACGGCTGGACAGGAGATCCAACTGCTTCATCGGCAGAGTTGATAGGGTCTGCTGGTGGCTTGGTCGGTAGGCCTTTACGCATTCTCCTGCGTTTAGGCTTGGGTGAAGGTGATGGTTGTTTAGATGATGGTTTACGTTTGGGAGTTTGGGATGGCTGGGGAGTGGAGGTTGTTGGTTCAGGGTTGGATGGCTGGGGAGAAGAGGTTGAACCAGCAGCAGAGGAGCTGCCAGCAGACTTTGCATGTCTACTGGCCTTCAGTTCCTTCCGAATCCAATATGTCTGAAGCTTGCCTATTTCTGCTTCCTACCCAGCCTTGTTGGCAATAGTATCCTTAGTCTAGGCAAAGATGTCAGCCAAGACTTCAGCTTCATTTGGTGAGAAACCAGTCGCCTTCTTGGCCTTAGCAACCTTAACCCGCTTCAGAATGTACTCGGACTCATCAGCTAGGTCTTTGGCTACTTGCAGGATTTCATGGGCAATGACTGAGGTTGGCTCCTTGGAGGCTCCCTTACCTGTACGAGCAGCTTTCCTGGCTGTATCATACGCATCCATATCGAATCGCCTGACCATCATAAGAGTGGGCTTGGCTACTTTTTCAGCAGCAATATTTGGTAGCCCTCTTTGCTGCCTTCTTTTGTTCTCGTACTCAATGTACTTGTTGAAGAAGGTAGCCGCCATATGCTTGTCCTTGGCCACTTTTGTGAGCTCATCTCGAGTAACGGTAGAGTTGATTGCTGGCGTATTCCATAGCAGGGAGTTGATGAGCCGGACAAAGGGCCTCTTGGAGTATGGACTGTTCTTCACTTTGGCAATATAGTTGCGTAGCTCGTTGAAGATGATGACGCCGAAGTTGAGGTGAGTCCTCTGGTAAATGGCGCTTGTAAGGTTGAGCTGTGAAGTTGTCATGGGCTCCATTTTTGAACAGCAGAGACTTGTCCAGCAGATGACTGGAACACTAGACATCCAAGGGAAAGACGTTCCTCAGCATTTTGCCTTGAGGTTCCCTTGGAGTGTTAGTTCCCCTCATTGCTTCCCAGGCTCTGTTAGCCTCATCAATGGATATCTCACTGTCTCCGCCATAGCGAACACCAATGACTTTGGATATCACCTTGGCAGATAGAGAGAAGGGACGTCCACGAATCCACCCTCGAATGACAGAAGTTGTCTGTGGGTTTATCTCCATGCGCTGGTAGAATTCCTTAGCGAGAAGGTTGCTGTAGTATTCGTCGTGAAGACATAAAAGGGGGAAAATCACAGACTCATGCATGTCGTCACACATTTTAGTGCCGACAACGAATGTGCGAACAGTCTCCAAGTCAATGTACATGCCCGATAGGTACACTTTTGGGTCCAGCTCCTGAATAATGTCATGAGGGGTAGGATAGAAAGGAAACCCAGGAAGGTTGACAGAAGGGTCAGGGTGAATGACGCTTTCTGGGTCAAGCACCTCCTTCTTGCCGGTATTAGTTTTGGTAGATGATTTCACCTACAAAAACAATTTTTAGAAATTAGGGCCTTTCCCTGATAGAACAAGCAACCAATAATTTCCATTTTTAAGAAATAAAATAAATTTTTAGAAAGAAAATTGGAAACCCTTGAATGTTTGGAGAGATAAATGCATAGAAACATTAACAGATAGTTTAAAAAAAGTATTCAAGGTTTTGAAATGAACAACGATGGCGGAAACCATCAGGATACGCAAAGCGTCCTTTCGGATTCCTCAACAATATGACACAAAAGAAGAAATTTTAAGCATAAATCAAAAGAGAGTAATCTAATGAGTGTCGAAAATCTTACCATTGTTGCTGTTAGAAGAGAAGAAGCGAGAAGTAATCGAAGAGAGTGAAGCAGTTGTAGAGAGAAACTAAGGGTTTGAATAGAGAGAGAATATATGAGAGAGAGAGAGAGGGTTTGTAAAAGTTTGAAAAAGGCGATTCAAAGTCTATTTAAAGAAGTAGAAAAGTCATTTTAGTGAAAATGCCTTGGATGATTGACGGGTGTCTTTTAAAAGGCTTTTAACTTAAGATATTTTTAAAATAACTGCAAAAAGTGACTTTTAACCCCTTAGCCTTTTTAGAACATCTTTTTACCCAATAATAGACTAAATGATTAAAATATTAACCTGGTCTGAACGAAGTTGAGCTACAATATTGACGAAGTTAGTAACAATTAAGTCTGTCGGTATGAAAGAACACATTTTAAACTTAAAAATAAACTTTAAGTTGTAGGATCAATCATACCAAGATTTCTCCTTAAGTAAGCAAACCCGGTAACATCCAATGGCTTGGTGAAGAATATCAGCCAATTGATGTTCAGTTGGAACATATTCCAAATTGATGTTACCTTTTTCCACATGATCCTTAAGGTAATGATAACGGATATCAATATGCTTTGTCTTTGAGTGCATCACTGGATTCTTTGAGACTGAAATTGCAAAGTGTTGTCACACATAATGGGACAATTTGCAGTCTTGATGTTGTAGTCCACTAGTTGGTGCTTCATCCAAAGTAGTTGAGAGCAACAACTGCTGGCAGCAATGTATTCTGCCTCTGTGGTTGAGTTTGTAACTGATCCTTGCTTTTTGCATGACCAAGAGACAAGTCTATTTCCAAGAAATTGACAATTCCCACTAGTGCTTCTTTTGCTTACTTTGCAGGCTGCATAGTCTGCATCTGAGTATCCAACCAGATCAAAGTTGTTCCTTTTTGAATACCAGATACCCAAATTTGTAGTTGTTGAAACATATTTGATGATACTTTTAGCAGCAAGCAAATGTGATTCCTTTGGATGTGCCTAAAATCTAGCACAAACATAAACAACAAACATTATATCAGGTCTACTGGCAGTAAGGTAAAGAAGTGAACCTATGATTCCTCGATACTTGGTCATGTTCTCTTGCTTTCCCTTCTCATCTTTGTCAAGATGGCAATCGGTAGACATTGGAGCCTCGAATCCTTTAGCTGAATCAAGACCAAATTTCTTGATAAGTTCCTTTACATATTTGGTTTGGCTGATGAAGATCCCGTCTGAAGTCTGTTGAATTTGAAATCCAAGAAAGTAAGTGAGCTCTCCCATCATGCTCATCTCGAACTTGCTTTGCATCAGCTTCTCGAATCTCTTGCATAGGTTTTGATTTGTAGATCCAAAGATGATGTCGTCCACATAGATTTGTACAAGAAGAGAATGACCTTTGTGCTTGAGGATGAACAGAGTTGTGTCTATTCTTCCTCTCACGAATCCTTGTTCAATTAAGAACTTGGATAGAGTTTCGTACCAAGCTCTGGGAGCTTGTTTGAGGCCATAGAGTGCTTTCTTGAGTTCGTATACTTGATCCTGTTTGTCTTGGATGACAAAACCTGGAGGTTGTTCAACATATACTGTTTCTTAAATATCACTATTACATCCATCTGATAGACTTTGAAGTCCATGAACGAAGCCTAGGCTAGAAAGAGTCTGATTGCCTCTAATCTGGCAACATGAGCAAATGTTTCATCGAAGTCAATTCCTTCTTCCTATCGGTAGGCCTGAGCAACCAGTCTAGCTTTGTTTCTGGTGACATTTCCATCTTCATCTCTCTTGTTCCTGAATACCCACTTAGTGCCAATGACTGGATGGCCATTAGGTCTTTGAACTAAGCTCCACACTTTGCATCTTTCAAACTGGTTCAGCTCCTCTTGCATAGCTTCAATCCAGTAATGGTCTTCGATAGCTTCATCAATCTTCTTTGGCTCGAGTTCAGACACGAATGCAAAGGCAAACATAGTCTCATTTCGAACATTACTTCTCGTACGAACTCCTGAGTTGAGATCACTAATGATTTGAGAGATGGGGTGATCTCTTATTTCAATAACAACTAGAGGAAGATCACTTCTGGTGAGTTCTTCCCTTAAAGAATCTGGAGAAGGTACAGAAGGTGATTCACCAAAATCAGGTTCAGAAGAGATAGAATCTTCGATACTTTCATTTTCTGGTGAACAAGAAGGGTGAGTGATCTGCAAAGGTGTTTGGGGTAGAACAGAAGAGATAGGTTCAGGGTCAATAGAAGGGTTAGATGAGGTACCAGCAGAGTTGAAGTCTACTGGTGCTGGATTAGCAGAATTAGATGAGTCTGCAGTTGGAGGATTCTGAGGCGAAGTAGAAGTAGAAGCTCTATTTGTACATGTCTCCGAATCATCTGAATAATCAACAACATTTGGAGCCACTCGTGGCTCTAATAAATCATATTAATCAAAAGTAACATGCACAGATTCTAAGATTTTTAAAGAAGTTTTGTTAAATATGCAAAATGCTTTTGAATGATTGGAATAGCCCAGAAAAATTCCTTCGTCTGATTTTGAATCAAATTTGCCTCTATATTCTTTTCCATTGTATAGAATAAAACATTTACAGCCGAAGATTTTGAAAAATCATATATTTGGGGCTCTTCCTCTCCATATTTCATATGGAGTTGTTGAATGAAATTTGTTTACCAGGGATCGATTCTGGGTGAAACATACCGAATTGACAGCTTCTGCTCAGAAGTATTTAGGTAGTCTAGCTTCTGCCAACATAGTTCTTTGCTGCTTCAATCAGTGTTCTATTCATCCGTTCAGCTACACCATTTTGTTGAGGAGTTCCGACAGCAGAGAAGTTGTGGCCGATCCCGTGGTCATCACAATATCTTTCAACACCGTTGTTTTTGAATTTGGTGTCGTTGTTTGATCTGATGTCACTTATGTCTTCAAGCTTTTGAGTTTGAAGTCTTCTGAAAAAAGCGGTGACTAGATCATATGTCTCATCCTTTGAGGTCATTGTTTCATTCCATGTGAATCTAGAGTAGTCATCAACTACTACAAGAGTATACTTGTCTCCGGAGATACTGACGGTAGTGATTGGTCCAAAGAGATCCATGTGAAGAAGTTGAAGAGGTTTGGAAGTTGACATAACTGACTTGCTCTTAAAGGAAGACTTTGAGAGTTTTCCAAGTGGGCAAGCTTTGCAACTTCTGTCGTGGTCGGCAGACACCGTAGGTAGACCTTTGACAAGCCCATCTTTGGAGAGCTTGGAGAGGTACTTGAAGTTGAGGTGACTGAGACGCTTGCGCCAAAGCCAACTGTTGTCACGAATATTGTTAACAACTAGGCAAAGGCTGGAGGATCTCCCTAGAAGGTTCAAGTCCACGACATTGACGTTTCCTTATCTATTGCTGGTCAGTAGTATTGAGCAGGATTCATAATCTTTGATGAGAGATTGGTTGGAGGAGAATTGGTAGATGAGACCTTTGTCACAGAATTGGGATATGTTGAGAAGATTGTGCTTTAAGCCATTCACTAGAGAAACTTTGCTAATTAAGAGACTTCTTCTAATGATTGAGCCATACCCAATCGTTTTCCCTCTTGTATTGTCGCCAAAAGTTACCATAGGACCTTTAGCTTCAGCTATATCTGAGAGTAGACTTCGGTTCCCTATCATGTGCCTTGAACAGCCACTATCGAGGTACCAGATGTCCTTATCTTCTGAATTTATAGCCATAAAGCAAACCTCACTGAAGCGATCATATGCTTGTCTCAAGGTTTCCTTGCGGTCCTTTTTTAAGGAGTCGAATTGTTGAATGAAGGTGTACTTCCTGTTGTCTCTTGTATCTCGGTTTCCTTCCAAGTATTCAATAAGAGGTTCTCATATTTCTTTGGCAGTAGTACACCAGATCACTTGTTGGTAAGTACTAGTGTTTAGTGAGCTTGTTATGATGTTGATGGCTTTACTATCTAGCTCCACTAGCTTTCTTTCATCCTCAGTCCATTCTGATTCTTCTTTTGGTACTTCAGCAGGATTTCCAGCAATGGCTGCGAGAAGATTTGGCTTCATTAGTACATGATGCCCTGCTAGTGTGCACTTCCATAACCTGTTGTCAATAGAATTCATAAAACACATTATCTTATCCTTCAATACATTGAAATGGCCTTCGTCCAATATTGGGACGTGGTTCGCATTTGACGTAAGTAGCATGTAATATGTTTGTGCCATTGGATCTTGTCTCACAAGAGATTAATCTTGAAAAACTGGTTTTCGAAGAGTTTAGCTATGATACCATTTGTTAGTCCCAAAGGGCACAATAATAAAACTCTTTTCGTAATAGTTCCTAGATCAAGCACTTGCAATTTACTAAAAAGATTGAAGTAGCGAAAGTCTTGAAAGGAAGATAGGTCAAGTCTGCCGGTGCAGCACTACCGGTAGACGTAGCTGTTTACTAAAGTTTGCTGCTAAAGAAATAAGTTAAGGGAATGAAAGATAGTAAATAAGGAACAAATGTATTTTGAGATGATTCACACTATAAAGAGTGCTACGTCCACCACCAAGGCAGTCAACCTTTAATTTAAATGTGCACTATATTTTCCACTAGTTCTATTACAGAAATATCCAATGGATTGTGTACAAAATATTTGACTTGTGTTTGGGGGTGGGGTATTGAATATCTGGACAAGACAGAATATTCAACGTGCAGAAGAATAGTAGAAAGAACAACAACAAGAAGCGAAAGATTAATGGTTGATGCAGATCTTCTTGTTGTTGTACAGGACTTCGATGATCAGTTAATGATCTCTTGAATGTACTGAGCATAAAGCTTGATGTTGTTGGATAGTTTCAGAGCATTGTTGTCTTCAATCTTTAGTCGCAGTATTTATAGCTGGGCATTCTTGAAATCGTTGGAGAAGACGAAGTGAGTAACAACTCTATTAGGTTGAATGCATTAAATGCCTGGATCTGTTTGTTGACTTCTTCTTCAACTAATACTGAGCAGGGAATGGTGAAGAGTTGTCGTAGCAACTAGTAGGTGGGCGACAATCAGAGTTGCAGACCTGCAATAGTTGGTACATTCTATATGTGTCAGTCTGTGCACCTGCTTTGTCACTTTCCAGGAGGCGAAAGTCTTCATGCTTTTTTGGAAAAGCTGGAAGGACGTGTTTGAGAAGTCAAGTGCTGATCTGGAGATGATTTAAATTCAAATTCAAACTATTTTAGGTTGAATTAAATAATCCACTTAAGCTTGAAGTCTGGAAGAGTTGGACACGTCATGCTGTCCGAGTACATACAAGGTCTGACGCTGGAGGCTGCTTGAAGTCTGCTGGTGAAGCCTTCAACCGAAGTCTTCCGCTGAAACCTATGAAGTCTAGAAAACTATTCTAAGGCAAAGTTCTATACACAGTTGCCACGCTAACTGGTACGCAGCCCATTTAGCCACTAAGGGCTCGTTTGTTGTGGCTGATGACTTATGACTTATGGCTGATAGCTTAAGCTGGTGGCTGAATGACTTTTGGCTGATTGCATGATAGACTGTTTGTTACATCTGTTGAAAAGCTGCTTATGAGTGGTTATAATTATTTGTTAAAAAAAAAACTTAAAAATTAGTATTCATATTTTTTTATGTATATTTCATAAACTGATGAAATGAGGACAATCAAATATTTATTAATGAATAGTTGTCTTCATGATTAATAAAAAACCAAAAAAGCTTAAAATTTTGGCTTTTTGGCTTTTGGCTTTTCAATGCATAAATGGTGTTGTACCTTACTTATTGGCTTTTGGCTTATAAGCTGAAACAAATACTCTAAACATGACTTTTCAAAAGCCAAAAGCCAAAAGTCACTCCAAATAAGCTGTAACAAACGAGCACTAAGTATAGAACCTAATGTAATGAATGAACAAATGTAAATCAAGATACAATGAGAAACAACAATTACCTTATCTCAATTCTAGTAACACAGAACCAAAGGCTTGGGACGTCCTTGCAAAGCAATTTGGTGCAACTTCCACTCTTCAAATCGAAAACTTGAGGGACAAGCTACATGGTTTGATTAAGAAAGAGAACCCGTGGATGAAAAGGAGCTAATCCAGCGAGTTCTTGGAGGACTTGGGTAGGATTACAAAGAATTTCTCACCTCCACAGCTACTTCAAATCTCCACCAAACTCTTATTGTTGATGATTTCACTGAGCTATTAATCAAAGAAGAGACATTACAGAATAAATTTTCAGTTCCACAACACCAATCGGTGGCCTTTGCGCGAAAAAACCAATCCCAACCGAACCTAGTTCTGTGGACAGTCAGGCCAATTATGCTACAAATCATGGTAATGGAGGTAATAATAATAGGGGTGGAGGCCGACATCATGGGGTTGGCCGTGGCAACAATAATTATAGTGGTGGCCATGACAACAATTGGAGAGGGAGAGGACGTGGACAAGACATAAGACGGAGGTCATATAATCACAGACAAGGCAACTCTGGGCGTGGCATTCTGCCCACTCCTTACAACCCTGGTCCTTTTACAAACATGCTGCATTCGGACGTTACGTGCCAACTATGTTTCAAAAATGGGCATAGTGCTCAAACCTCTAATCAACGTTTTAATGCAGCATATGTGATATGATTCTGACCACCAACCAAGAACCAAGATTGTCACAAGCAAGGGAGAGGCATTGGAAGCATGTAGATCAAGGTTCGAGGGTTCATATGAGCATGGATCGAGGTTCAAGGGTTCTAAAATGCATAGAGTATGATTGGAAGATTCAAGAGTTCTATACAAACTTAATTCGTGGATTTATTGGAGATTCAGGCTATTACAATGGCTACTCTACAAATTTAAACATGTGTTGTGAAGCCTTAGATTTCATGGATGATGACTTGAAGACTCGAGAAATGTTGCTTAATGTTATACAATGACTTTGGAAGCTTTTAACGCCTACAAGAAGACTTTAGGGGGCCAAAATGCAACTTTGAAAATTAGGTCTTTACAAAAAACGGGATTTGTATATTTTCCTTATTTTGGAGGATTTATGTTCTTAAATAGATTAGGTAACTTACCTAATTGTTACCTACATAGATTAGGTAAGTTGATTAGTTTCCTAAGTGGATTTTAGGTAGTTTCTAAGTTGACTCTAAGTAGTTTCCTAAGTTGATTCTACTTAGACTTTTCCTTTTACTTTTAGATTTAGGATTCACAACCCATATAAATAAGGGTTGTAGCTTATTGTTTTGGAGACAACTTTCTGATTATTGATTAATATAGTTTTTGAGTGTTTTTCAAAACCTCCTTGTTCTTCATTGAACTTGTGATTATTTGGTGAGAGGCTAAGTAATCAAAACCCAAACTTATCAATAGGATATTCATCCCTATTGTGGTGTTCTTCCTTATACCAAGGTTCGTGTTCTTCTCGTAATTGGATCGCGGAGTACCACGATCAATAACGGATCGTAGCATTGGGTCAAGGTGTCACAATCCATCAATTCATTGACGTTCTTCGCTTCGCATCAATGCTTTTGATTCCTCCATCGCGAGTACGCGTCTAGGAATCATATCATTTGGTATTAGAGCAAAGGTTCGTTTTCACAATCTATCTTACTTTAAATTGTTCTTATTTTGATTATCAATTTGTTTCTCTTCCTACTTCGAATTAGGGTTTTCAATCATAATTTGTTCTTTTTCGATTTCTTTGTTTTTGTTGTTTCAAAGCCCTAATATTCTAGGGTTATAATTTCAAAAAAAAATTACTTCTCACCGCTCACCGCTCAATGCTCATGCCGAGTTACAGTTCATGTCCTGAAAGTTACGACACTTATCCACGCACTGCTCATATAAAAAAATCTATTGTTTTAATTTATTTTGGACAGCTTAGTTGCAAAAAAAAAAAAAAAGTATTCGGACAAAAAAAAAGAAAGAAAAAACAGATCAGAATAAAAAAAAATACAGAAAATTTCAGATTAAAAAAAAAGAAATCTGAAATTAAAAAAAAAGTATTGCTAATTGCCGAAAAATTTGTGATTGTTTGAAATTGATAATTGCTAGTTGTGCGAATTGAGAAACTTGAAGTATAACTTTCATCTTTGTTCGAGAATAAATATCAAATCTTCTTATACAATAATCGTTGAGCCAATCATCCTTGAAATTCCACTCTTAATTTTCTTTTCTCTACACGTGATTCTTATTGATTAAGTTTCTTGGTTTTGCTTGCTTTGTTAATCACTATTTAATTTCTTAGTTCTTTTAGAACTTGGAGGAATTGAAAGTGAGGGAGAGTAGGTAAACACGTGAGCAGTGACATTAATTGAGCGATACACGTAAGGGAGTGGGTGAGGTGATTTTGCTAATAAAATTTCTTGCAGGTACACAATGTCTAAAACAAGTGAGAATAATGTTCCAACCTTTGATATGAGACTTTATATGGAAGGATTTGTGAGAGAGTTGCATAAAACTATGAGGGAGCAAAAGGATGATCTAATGGAGGAGATTGGGAAAATTTGTCGTGAAAGAAAGAAAAGAACAAGATAGGGAGGTAATGAACCTAATGACGTGCCAAGACGTAGAATAGATGAAAAAATTAATTTTGAGAAATATTGGAAGGAACTTCGGTTGCAAATTAAGAACCCAAAACTAAAAGAAGTGGAGGTAAATAAGGGTGACAAAAATTCTTCTAAACCTTTTCCAATAGGTGATGAGAGAGAAAACAATATGGTAGTTAGGAGGATGTTAGAAGTGAGAGTTCCAACTGTTGAAGAGATTGAAAAGGAGAAAATTTTTTTTACTAAGTGCAAAGTGTAAGAGCGAGTTTGTGGGGTGATCATTGATAGAAGTAGTTGTACTAATGTTGCTAGTGTGACCATGGTTGAGAAATTAGGGTTACCTACAACCAAGCATCCTAAACCCTACAAGTTGCAATGCTTGAATGGAGGAGGTATGTTGAGGGTGAACAAGCAGGTTCTTGTGAAGTTCAAGATTAGAAAATATGAAGATGAGGTGATGTGTGATGTGGTGCCAATACGACAAACTCATTTATTGCAAGGGAGACCTTGGCAAGTTGAAAGGAGTGTTAATTATGATGGCAACACCAAAAGACATTCATTTGTACACAATCAAATAACCATTAAGCTTGTACCATTGACTCCAACACAAGCTTATTAGAATTTTATGATGATAAGCTCAATATCTAGTGAAGAGAGAAAGGCTAGTGAGGAAAAGAAAATAGAGAAGCCTTTAAAAAAAAAGAGCTTGGGAGAAAATAAAGAGAGTTTGGCTAGAGAGCAAAGTGAGGAGCGTGAGATAGCCAAGAAAAAGGAGAGCTCAAGTGAAAATAATGAGAGTTTGGCTAGAGATAAAAGTGAGTTTTGTGAGATAGCCAAGAAAAAGGAGAGCTTGAGTGAAAACAAGAGTGAGAGGCCGGTTTTAGAGACTAGTGAAAGATGTGAGATAACCGAGCAAAAGGAGAGAAAAATTAGTGTGTGTGAGAAAAAGAAAGAGTGTGAAAAAGAGAAAGAAATTGAGGCAAATTTTGATACTAATCAAGTTAATGTCTTATTGCCAAAGTCTATTGTTTCTTTTTCACAAACTTTTCAAGAGGCACCACTAAAAGAAATTGTGAGATTCAAGATGGAATACCAACAAGGTAAGGAGATTGCTGTAGAACCTACATTTTCTCAAAGGTATGATCTTAATCTTTCTTGGAAAAATAAGTTGTGTGGTGAATTGTTACATGTTAAGCACCATGACATTGAGAATAAGCTCAATAGAGTTGTTGTTGAGTTTGGAAAATTGAGTGGTCTTGTGGACACTTGTGTCATGGGTAAAATTGTTAAGCCACCTAAATTATTACATGTTAAGCACCAAGGATTTGATAAGAAATTCAGAATTGTTAAAAGTGCTACTTGTGATAATTTGATTAGTCTTGTGTATTCCTTATTCATGAGAGGAGTTGTTAGTTCAATTGACATGCCAATGAAGTTCCAATTGCAAAGTTTAGTTAGTCACCATGGTTTAAATGATTGGATGAAATTTAGTAAAAGCATGGCTAATGAATC
Organism: Codonopsis lanceolata; assembly: GCA_013146195.2. Lineage (NCBI taxonomy): Eukaryota > Viridiplantae > Streptophyta > Magnoliopsida > Asterales > Campanulaceae > Codonopsis > Codonopsis lanceolata. The sequence continues at coordinate 151,170,699 of CM028380.1, forward strand.
AAAATCGACATTGTATATTCCTAATCATGTGTATGTAGATCCATTCATGGAGAATACGTTGGTTGATAATTTGTTAGGGTTGCATTGTTCTTTAGATGTTGAGAGGAAATCTCTTTATGCATTAGATGATATAACTAGAGTTCATCATGTTAAGATTTATATGCATAATAGTATGAATGTAAATATGAATATAGGATATCATAAGTCATACCATGAGATAGTAAATGTGTTCCATAACACTTTGATAGGTGTTGAATTGATGAGTTTGCATGGTGTGACTAAATTATCTAATTGTGTGAGTCCTATACGTGAGAACATTCAACATTCTTCTATATTGAGTTATGCTGATGCATGTTTCAAAGCAGATGTTGTTTTCCATGTTATATTATTCTTTCACAAGATTTATGGATTGCATGAGTTACATATGGATTCATGGAAAGAGACAACTCATGTTAAGCATGTTAAACCTTGGAAAGGTGATGAAATTCATATTGTTGATGATTATAAGCATGTTTTAACACATGATCTGACTTTTGATCATAAAGGATGTTTATCCTTGAGATTACACTTTGGTTGTAATTTCTTATTGTTGCATGATTCATTATTGATAAATATGGATATGCAAAAGATGAAAGTTGTTAGGTTGATCTTTAAACTTGATGAAATCAATTGTTTGTTTCAAATCGAGGAATTAAGTAAATTGATGAGCGAAAGATTTGATTATGGTAGTATCTTGTCATATATAATCATTTAATTGATTTGCATGATTAATATTATATGCTTTGGATTGCATAAAGTTTTGATGTTGAGCATGGTTGTACTAAAAAGGGGATTTACTAGGTTAATGTTTAAACCTAGAGATTGTGGTTCTATAAAGGATTTTCATGAGGGAACATCGAGTTGTGATAACTTGATGAGTGAGATTATAAACATTGATGGATTTACTTGTCATGACAGATTTGGATACATGAGTTGGTGTAACGCCCCGTGTTCTTGCATGTGCATTCTATGCTTGTATTTGTGCTTTCTTGGTTGATTGCGATCATGTTTACCTAGTTTATAAACGTCTTAGAATCATTCTTAAATCATTCTTGAAGTTCTTAACATGTTTAGAATCACGAAAGTCCGTTTGTTGAATCGCCGGTTTGATCGCTTTGAATTTAGCCTTAGCGATTCCTCTCGTTGCTCGTATTTGCTTCTATTTCGACGTACGAAGTGTTCGTTGAGTTCTTAGCTTTATATTCAAGTCTTATTCATGTTGAAACAAGTCCCTTTCATGTCCAAGACATCCTAGTTTGAATGGTGTTTGATTTGAGTTTAATCCGTTGTTCATTCGTCGCGTGGTTCGCGCCTTGTTCTACCTTGTTCCGGGAGTTGTTCGGGTGTGTTTCCGACTCATTTTGAGTAGGGTTAGACCTTAGAATGGTTGCCCAAAAGTTTGGGACCATTTAGATCAAGTTTAGATCAAGTTTTAGGCATTCTGGAGCCGAGGCGGCCGCATGGGAGCTGGTGAGGCGCCCGCCTCAACTGCAGGGAGCAATTGGAGAATGGACTGAACTTTGGGGAGGCCTCAGCATCTGAGGCGGCCGCATGGCCTAGGGTGAGGCGCCCGCCTCACCTGCTACTCTGCTACGGGTTGATTTCTTCCTGTTTCGGAATTTGACGAATTGTACCCTTCAAACCCCTACTTAAACCTATCCTAAACCTCCCTAACCCTTCCTACTTAAGTCCTAACATCCCCAACTTAATTTTAATGATGGATTAAGAAGCTTGTTGATCATCCAAACCCTATCCTAAGAATCTCAAAGGGACCACAAGAGTTTGACACATGTCCCACTCAAACTTTGACCACTTATAAGCCCCAAATCAGATTTTTGACCCTCATTCTCACCCTCTCTCTTCCAAAAACGAATTTCATCTCTCTCAAGGTTCTTCCATGGCTTCTTGAGGTCTCATCCCTTGGTCTTCATCAACCATTCATCATTTGCCCAAGAGCCTTTCATTAAAGTTGTAGAGCTCGAGAAGGGGAGCATTTCCATCCGAATAGTTTCTTCTATTTCTTCCGTTGGTGTATAACAAGGTAAGTTACTCTTCTTCATTTTAGTACCCATTGACCCTAAGGAAACAAAGTTTATGATGTGTGAGGTCAATGGGGACACATAGTTGCTTCCTACGAATTTTGAATGTATAATTTTGCTAGGAGCATGTCTAGGTTGATTCTTGCCTTTGAATGTTGAAATTACTCTTTCATTATGATTAATTGAGGACTTGAACATGTTAGAAGTAATGTAATATGTTTGTTGATGAAAGTGAAATTATTTGGAAATGCCTAAATTATGCCTATGTGGTATGTGTAAAAGTGGTTAAGTGTTGTATCCTTATTATTGGACTACATGAAGAACATAAATTGTATTAAAATGTTGTAGGTGAATTTATGCCTCGTTGAACTTAGAAGTGACCTAAGTTGGGTTATGAAGCATATAGCTTCAATTTCCCTAAAATTGGGAATTTAGTGGAAAGACTCAACGGAGTCGACTCTAGGGAAGAATTGAACATGTTAGACTCTAATTTCAATCCCTACGAAGTTTGAACGTCATTTGACTTGGTTTACTCAAGTATGAGTTGGTTTAATTGATTGTAACAAGTTGTTATGAAAGATTGGTATTTGTGCAAATTATTGCCTTGATGTGATTACGGTAGAGATTATCCCCTACTTGGATGGTCGAATTCGCTCTTGTCGGATTCGGACCTTAAATTGGTTTAAGTCAAGTAAATATCTACTTGTGCATTGCATTAAGTCCAGCTGGCATTAAATGGTTTGTTTATCAAGTCAGGGTGGGACGATGCATCGCCTTCACGAATTATGGGATTCGTGCTCGCTATGGATCGCCGCACTGACTCCACACCCCTCCACCGTGCGGTGGGCGCTGGAAGCAGCCCCTTTGCCGTGACGCTTAAGTGCCGCATTGGCTTGCTATCTAGATCGAGAGGATTCTCGTATAAGTCGATGAATTCACATAACATCGATGGCACGAACCAACCCAAGAATGTAAATGTTTTGCAGAGCTACGGCGGCCGTGACTATCATATCCTACTTGTATGATTTACTTTACGCACTTATGTGAATAAGGTGCTAAGTGTTAAATGATGATAACATGCCATATTAGTGATAAATATCATGCTATAATATGAACATGCATATTTTGGTAACTTACTAAGTCTTTCGACTTACTCTATTTGTTTGCTTTGTTTTCCTTAGATCAAAGCCGAGGTGACGTTCCACGCTAGATTCACGCATTCGCTTGGACGTTGTGAGCAAGGTTGCTCTTTTGGACATTAATTGGTTAATCTTGTATTTTGGAAAGGATTTGCGATGGGAAGCAAGTCATGTAGACTTAGCTTGGGTTTTTGTGTTGTAGTAACTTATTATTAATACTTGTAATCTTTTGGTATGCCGACTATAAGTCGAGCTTGTTTATATGTGTGTATGGTTCATCATAGTTTCTTCCGCTAAAGCTGCTTAAAGTATTGTTATTGTTATTGTCTCCGGCATGTCATGTGGCCGCTGAGGTTTATTGCATGTGTTAATTGTAGGAGTAGTTGTTGTTCCGAGGTACCGTAACGCCGATGACTTGTTTAATTCAAAGTTGTTTTTTCCCGCCAAGTGTAGCCGAGTTGTTAATTGTCCAAATGTTGCGCCACGTGAATTTTAAAACCCTACTTATGCATGCTTATGTGTTTAACTTGATTATTTGGACGGCGCGATCCGGATCCCGCATTGGGGTTCGGGTGGGTCGCCAGCTTGGTATCGTAGCTATAGGTTAGCCGCCAGATAGGTTCCATGGCCTAGGTGGGTTGGTTATTTGTGTGATGATTCTAACGCCGAGTGAATTCCCTGTAGGAGCTCGATGGATAATCCTAGGAACGGAATGGCCGCAGAGGTAGGCCAAAGCGAGAACCTACGAACCCGAAGTCGAGGTACCGCCGTAATCCGGTGGTCCGGATGTAGCGGTAATTACACCGTGTTGATGGCTTTTCCTCGGGCCAGCCAGGAGGTCAAGCCGGGGAGTACCACCACCACCTCGACAGAGGATGCTATACCACCACCGGTGACCGAGGACCGACAACACTCTATTGGAGAGATTCCTTAAGTCAAGCCTAGTGCATTTCTTGGGAGCCAAACCCCAAGGAGGCTGAATTGTGGATGGAAGAGATGATCAAAATCTTATCTATGTTGGAGTGTACCGATGAGGAGAAAGTCGACTAGCTGACGCTAGCTTAAGGGAGCCGCCGAGCATTGTGGACCGTGTTGAAGGAAAGTTGGGAGATGCAACAAGTCCCTATTACTTGGGCTAATTTTCAGAGGGAATTTAAGAATGAGTACGCACGGATGTGGTTCGCAACCAAAGGGAGAAAGAATTCTATAATCTTGAGCAAGGTACTATGATCGTGGGCGGAGTATTTCGCGAAGTTCACCGAAGTTGAGCCGTATTGCACGTATTTGATTCTACGGAGGCTCAGAGAACGATAAGTTTGTTAAAGGATTGAGGACCGAATTTAGGAAGCGCATTCTAGCGCTTAAGCTCACCGACACGGACCGCAATGATAGAGCTTATGAGGTTGAGCAAGATATCGAGGAGCACCCCGAGTCAAAGGTAATTCGGTAACGCTACGCATCACTCGTAACACCAATCGTGGAATAATTCAGGTGGCGTAAGAGGATACCAAGGGAACCGTGATAGAGAGGTGGGAGGCCAAGGTAGGCCACAGTGGAAGTGTGGCAACAACACTTCTTCTACTGGGGCAAAAAGAAGAGTCTCGCGTGAGAATCGTGATTTGTTCATTGCCGTAAGTTTGGGCACACAAATGTAGGTGCCGGGGAAAAATGGGAAGTGTTATTATTGCGGTGATGGAACTCACATGAAGAGAGATTGTCCGGCTAAGGGCACCGGGCCGGTGGCGCCGGCAAAGCAGTCTGGGCTAAAGAGAGACGTGGATGGCAAACCGAAGGTTCAGTGTCGTGTTTGCGCTGATCGGCCACAGGTTCGTGGGTCTACGGCAAAGGATAGGAGTGTACTCTTTTCTATATTTGATCATAAGGCTCGAATTCTCATAGATCCGTGGTCTTCGCATTTTATGTTGTTTCTCGCACTTTGTTGAGAATCTTGCGTGTTGCCCACCCTTCAGATTACTGTTTTAGGAAGTGTCTACCCCGCCGGGGAATATATGCTCGCTGGCCCGAAGTGTTTAGATCTTGTGATGTTTTTGGTGGTGACCACACTTTGCATGCGGACTTGGTAGTTCTCCCTATACGTGATTTTGATGTGATTCTTGGCATGGACCGGTTATGTGCTTATCATGCTATAGTTGATTGCCATAGGAAGAGGTTACTTTTTATATGCCGGTGTGCCCCGAATTCGTTTGTGGGTGATCAAGCTGTCGAGTGACTTGCATTTCATGCCTAAGGGGCTAGAAAATTGTTGTCTCAAGGGTGTACGGGTATCTTGCCTCAAGTGTTGTTGATAAGAAGAGGTCTTCGCCGAAGTTTAGAGGAGGTCCCGTAGTATGTGAGTTTCCCCGATGTGTTTTCTACCGATCATGCTATGCCACCCGAGAGAACTAGAATTTTGTATTGAGCTTATTCCGGGACTTCACCGATTTCAAGGCACCGTATAGGATGGCACCTCGCTGAGCTTAGAGAGTTGAAAACCCCGCTGGTGTGAACTCCTTGAGATTGGTTTTATTAAACCGAGTGTGTCGCCTGGGGCGCACCTGGCCCTATTTTGAAGAAGAAGGATGGGAGTTTACGGTTATGCATAGACTACCGAGAATTGAATAAGGTGACCGTTAAGAACAAATACCCACTACCCCACATTGATGATCTATTTGACCAATTGCAAGGGTCTATTGTTTATTCTAAGCTTGATTTTATGGGGTTACTATCAATTGAAGGTTAGAGAGGAAGACATTCCGAAGACATTTTTCGCACTAGATATGGGCATTTTGAATTTGTGGTGATGCCGCTTAAGCTGGACGAATGCGCCGGGGTGTTTATGGACTTGATGAACCGTGTCTTCCATAGTTATCTTGATTGTTTTGTGGTAGTCTTCATTGATGACATCTTAGTGTATTCGAAATCTCGGAGGAGCATGAGAAACACTTGAGGATTGTCTTGTCTATTCTTCGGGAGAAGCAGCTTTTTATGCGGTTTAGCAAATGTGCCTTTGGCTTGAGGAGGTGTCCTTCTTGGGGCATATCATTTCTAGCGACGAGTAGCCGTTGATCCTTCTAAGGTTGAAGCGGTGACGAATTGGAAAGAGACCTAGTTCGGTCACCGAGGTTCGAGTTTCTGGGTCTAGCGGGTTATTACCGGAGATTTATTGAGGGATTTTCTGATTGTGACTCCTATGACAAATTGACAGTAAGAATGTGCCGCTTTGTTTGGAGCGAGAAATGTGAAGCTAGTTTTCAAGAGCTTAAGAAGCGGTTGACGCCGGCACCTATTTTGGCTTTCAGTGTGGAGGAGATATTTTGT
>CM028380.1:151177333-151228526 GCA_013146195.2 Codonopsis lanceolata
CCTCACGATTATGTATGTGTTTTCTCACTTTCTGTAGTTAAATAGTGTTTGACTGTTGAGGAAGCAGACCCGATCGATCGACTAGAATAAAAATATAATATGCATGTTTGAGCTCGATCTAAGCTAGACTCCCTCGAGGATAATGTTCGAAAATTGGAACTCATATTTTGAGAGATTTTGTGTGGTGTATATAGTATCCGATCAAGATAATAACACAAACACAATCAATAATTGTGTTGATTGGACACTGTTAGTGTTTGGGTGAGGTGCAAAAATGGTACTCCACCCGTCTCTAAATTATCGTTTTTTTTTAATTTTTCGTCCGTCTCTAAATAATTGTTTAATATGAAATTTATATTTTTAAAACATCACTTTTACCACTTTACTTTTACTTTTTTCACCTTATTTTAATTATGAGCCATATACACATGTGCTTTAAAGGAAACTACACATTAAACCAGTATAAATAATCAAGTCAATTGTTTTTTCTTAATCCATCCATCGAGTCAACTAGGACGATAATTGAAGGACGGAAAGAGTATTGTTTTAGGTGTTAGATTTTTTATTTTTCCTAAACGCTATATATATATATATATATATATATATATATATATATATATATATATATATATATATATATATATACAGCTCAGTCAATTGACTGAAGTTATTCGACGGTTTAGATCGATCCCAGTCGTAAGATCCAACGGTTCTGGGTCAGTTACAAATAACCCCCTTACAAACAACTCCCCTCAACTATGTGTCGAATTCGAATAGCACCCCTCAACTACCACTTGAAGCAATGTAACCCCTCAATTACGTAGCTAATATATACACACTATTGTCACTGTGCCTATGGCACAGACACAAAGTTCTAGTATATATATAGATGATATCGATTACAATTAGAGATGTTAATCTAAAGTTTTGAACTAGTCCTAACATGTGATAACTCTATCGGATCACGTCTGAATTTGTCATTTTATAAACTAACGTCGGACTTGCGTCGGGTTGAACTTGTCAATTGCTCAATCGTTTTTGCATGTTTGATGTTTTTATTTATTTATTTATTATTTATTTTGGAAAAAGTTTCACTATTGCACGTTAACATTGTTTTTATATTTTTTGCCAATGTTCTAAAAATCGTTAGGCGGCCGCAGACAACACACTAGCACCTAGGGGACTAGTAGTAGAGCTGTCAAGGTGGGTTGGCTGGAAGGGCCAACCCGCAAGCCGCTATAACCCGACATTTGGCGGGGCGGGCGAGGCGGGCCAACCCATGAAATGTGGTGGGTCGGGAAATTGCCAACCCACAAACTTTTTTCCAAATTAATCTAAATAATAAAAATAATCATAAATAACACAAACAAATGTCACAATTCATTAAAGAAATTATATTTTCTACTATTATATTTTTAATAGTGTTTTCTAACAACTTTCTCTAATATTAATAGTATAAAATGAGAAAAAAAATAAAAGTAAGAAATTATTTTATCCTTAATCTTTTTGTATGTTCTTATAATCATCTTTCTATAAATATTGCGGTTAATCTATCTTATTATGATATCTTTAGTTGCTATAAGTGCCACTTTTTGAACGAATTCAAAATCATTTACTAATATTTCAGATATAAAAAATTGTTGATTCCTATAGTTCTAGATTTGGTTGAGTCATCTTCTGATTCTAGTGTATAGTGGCTAAAAGGTCTACGTACCGATTAGTGTGGCAACTGTCTTAGAATCAAAGTTGTTAAGAACTGTTTAGTGTTAGTTTAGGCGCGGTTTGCAAGCTTCTACAATTGAAGAACAATAGACTTTGAAGTCCGTCAAAAAGCGAAAAAATCAAGATTAGCCAGATCATGAAATTTTGACACGTGTAGACCTATCTAGATATTTTTGAAAATATCCAGTCATCATGTCTTCATCAGATTTCACTTTATAGAAGTCAACTCTACATACTGACAACTGTCCAGACTGTCTCCTGAAACCTGAAGTCTGAAGACATTACCCTTTTTGGCTAAGAAGACTTTCTAAGCTGCAGAGCCTGCAATCTGAAACCTTACTCTATTTGGGAATGTCTTCTCTGCACACACTGCATCTCTGATGACTGTGGCTCTTACATCTCCCAAAGCGCCGAATTGCATTCAATGCAATAGAACGTTGGACACAACCCTCGCCTCACCCAACGGTCCAAAAGATCTCTCCGTATTTATTCAAGTTTTGAAGATCTCAAGAAAAACTCTTGCGCATTAAACTCTCAAGCTTCATCTTCAACACTCAAGCATTCAAGAGATCAAAGGACAAGAACTAACACTTCACCAAACTTTCAAGCCGCAGATCCGCCTGCCTTAAATTTGTTTCAGCTTCATTTAGTTTGTTTCTTTTAAACTGTTCTTTACTTTAGCACGTGTGAGAACAATTAATCCTTGATTGTTTCTCTCACCTTTATACACTTGGTTAAAAACTTATTTTGTACACGATCCATTAGAGATCTTACTTATAAACCTAGTGGATAAACAAGTGCACTTTTAAAATCCAAAGCTAACCACTTTGGTAGTGGATGTAGTACTATTCACAGTACGAACCACTTCAATTCGCTGAGTTCTGTTTGTTTTGTATCTATAACTTCTTAATCGCTCATATTGATTAAGAATCCAAACAGATCTGTACTACCTAATGTAACTCTTGATAGTTCAGATTCTCTTCTGTTTCCGCTGCTTTAACACTTCTAGTTTAATCCTTTAAAAGTTCATTAAGAAGTGTTTACGAAAAGTTTTTTATAAAAACATAACTAGGCTATTTAACCCCCCTTCTAGCCTAGATTGAGCCTATTTTGGGACCAACAATTGGTATCAGAGCTTGATTCTTTGAAAATTCATTTTTCCAAGCTTAACCTCTTGTGAATAGATCCTATGGCTCACTATATGCTACCTACTTCGAATACCAGTCACGTCCCAATATTGGACGAAGGCCACTTCGAAGTGTGGAAAGATAAAGTTATGAGATATATGAACTCTATTGACAATCGTTTGTGGCAATGTGTTCTAACAGGTCCTTATATTCCAATGAAACCCAACCTACTTGCCGAAGTAGCCAGTGGATCACCTGAGATACCTAAATCCATGAACGAATGGACAGATGAAGAAAGGAGGCTTGTTGAACTCGACAAAGAAAGCTATTCACATCATATCCAAATTCCGACACAAGCACATATCAACAGATCATCGATGCAAACCGCCAAGGAAATGTGGGAAGCCTTGGTGGAATATCTTGAAGGAGATCTGCCCACCGAGACAAAGAAAAGTATAACTACATTCAACAATTCGATTCCTTCTAAAAGATCCTAAGGAGACTCTACGACAAGCCTACGATGCATTTTGTGAGGTAGTAAACAGTTGTTATTCCTTAGAAAAGAATATAGTGTTAAGGAAGTAAATATGAGATTTTTAGCTTCTCTAGGAAGTTTGTGGCATGTTAAAACCATCGCTATAAAAGAGTCCAAAGACTTGAACTCCATGCACCTCGAAGTTTGTATGCGAAGTTTAACTGCCTATGAGCAAGAATTGCTTCAAGCTCAAGAACAGACAAACATTTTAAACTTCCTTCCTTTTCTGCTATTTCTCAGGAAATTCCTGCCCAAGAAAATAAACCATCTACTTCTTCAAATGAGAATGAAATTCTTTCTGACGAGCAATTTGCCATGTTCGTTAAGAAGTTTCAAAAGTTCTCAAAATTTAACAAAAGAAGGAAGCAAACCAAATAGACTTTCAAAGTCCGCCGAAAGCTCACATAACAATGAGTTAGTTTGCTACAATTGCAGAAGCTCCGGTCACTTTGCTTCTAAATGTCCTAAGCCAAAATATGAAGCCTATAAAAGGAGACCATCTAAATCATTTTCTAAACATAGAGGTCACCGGCCGAGGACTTAGAAGAAAACCATGTATCTACTTGGTTTGAAACCGATTCTCGATGAGGATGATAGTGATGACTCACCCGAGCAGCACACATTTGCCTTGTTGCTCTAGAGTCACCTCCCACCTATGACTCGATAGTGAAGTTAAATACTCTCCTTTCCAAGCTAACATTGAACAATCTTCTGAAGAGCCTTCAAAAGAAGAAATCCTCAAGGATGCTCAAGACATGCTAGAGGAATTCAATGAATTTAGAAAGGCCTATGTTAAGTTAGCTAAAAGTCATGAGAAGTGAACGAGAAATCCATGCCGAAGCCGAGTTAAAAACTCTCCATGGAGTCCAACAGAAAAGAAAATATCAAGTTAAAAGAAGAGAACAAATTTCTCAATGAAAAGGTTGCTCGCCTTTATTGATCATGCCAAAGAGATATCTCCGAGAAAGATGAGTTGCAAAAGACCATCAACTCATGGAATAACTCAACGAGCTTTTGATCAAATTCTTGGAGATCGAAGCCCTCAACGTATAAACTGGCTAGATTCTCTCGAAAGCACTTCGTGCAACCTCCGAACAGAAAATGAACATTTTACAAGAAATAGTAATGTTCCTGCACAATATCAGAAACCTAACAAGGGTAAAGAAGGAATTGGTTATATTGCTACTCCTTATAAATACCCTAAGGTTCAAATTATCAAAAAAGTGAAGCTTTGAAAGCAAAACAATCATCTCGCCGGAGAGAAACTCGCTAAAGGTGGTGCAGACTCAACGGCCCTCCACCAAAGACTTCGTGAAAGCAAAGGCCGCTGTTTCAGGCCTACGAAAAGTCCGCTCAAACCTATCGATTCATCAACAAGACTACGATGGTGCCGGCACAATAATGTTGATACCAAGCTTAAAGGCAAAATGTATGAGGTATCGAAATCTACTACCAAGAAGTACTCTTCTGCTAAAGCAAAGACACAGTACACTCAAGAAGCCTCACACGATGTCCCCTAAGCTTGCTGTTAACAAGACGCTAAATCAAAAGTCGCTGTTAAGGAAAATGTTCAAAAACCTTCCAATACCCAAAGATGATCAAATAGACTTCGTAATTTCCATCATCGTACCTTTTGCAAATGTTTTGGCCACTTGGTCCATGAATGTCTCTGAAATCCATCATGAAGCCTACTGATCCCCTATTCCAAAAATCAGCAAGTATGGGTTCCAAAAATACGCTAACCATTTGGACCCATAAGAAAAATAAAAGGGGACCATGATTTTCTTACCTTTACATCTCGTGTGCTTCATGGTCGCTTCCAAATTCGTAAAAGAAAGATGTATGGTATCTAGATTGGTTGCTCAAGACATATGACCGAGAATCTTGCCTTCTCTCTAACATCTCTCAAGCGTAAGGTCCTCCACTATCTTTGGAGACAATGCTAAAGGAAGAACAATTGGCTATGGATCCATCATTCGAGGAAATCTCTCCATTGGAAAAGTCTCTAGTAGAAGGCTTGAAACATAATCTTCTCGAGTATTTCTCACTCGTGATAAAGGACTTATCTGTCAATTCTCCTCAAACAGATGTGATATCAAGGATCCGCCTCTCGCTCAACCTTGTTACCGGACATAGACAAGGGAATGTCTATGTGATAGATTTGAATGCTTATGGCAAGGTCGCTAGTCTATGTCTTGTGGCAAACTCGCTCAAGACAAAAGTCGGTTATGGCATAAAAGACTCACCATTTGAACTTCAAATATCTATCTAAGCTATCCAAAGAAGGTCTAGTTAAAGGATTGCCAAAGGTCTCGCTGATCATGATCGTGCTTGCAAAGCTTGTCAACTGGAAAGCTCTCAAAAACGCTTTCAAGAGCAAACCAGACTCTCAACATCGAGACCTCTCGCAACTACTTCCACATGGATCTCTTCGACCACTACTATTAGCTATGGTGGTCACGTATACACGCTAGTAGTAGTGGATGATTATACAAGATATACTTGGACGTAGATGATGTCTTCTAAAGACCACACATACGATCTTCTTACAACTTTGTTCGTAAGACCGCAAACGCAAAAACTAGATGAAATCGCTGACGTTCGATCGACAATGGTACCGAAGTTCACCAAATAATGGAATAGCAAAGTACCGTGATGATCATGGCATTGGTCACAACTTCTCTCAGAAGGACACCACAGTAATGGTGTAGCCGAAAGAAGAAACGTAACACTTATCGAAGTCGCTAAAACTATGCTTGCAAAGCTACCCAAACATTTCTAAGGCAGAAGCCAACACAGCTTGCTTCACTCAAAATCGATCTTTGATCAACAAATTTCACGGTAAAACACCCTATGAACTTTGGAGAGGTAAAGCCCCAAACATTGGATTTTTTAAAATCTTCGGCTGCAAATGTTTCGTAGTCTACAATGGTAATGACTACAGAAGCAAATTTGATAACAAAGCCGATGAAGGTGTATTTCTGGGCTATGCTTTACACTCCAAAGCTTACAGGGTTTTCAACAAAAGATCATTAAAAATAGTTGAATCTGTTCATGTCTCATTTGATGAATTTGATTTATTAGAGCCACACGTGGCTCCAAATGTTGCTGATGATTTTGTTAATGTTGAGACAGGTACCTCCCAACCATCACCCTCTCATATACCTAATCCATCACCAGCAACTCAATCAAATATCCCTGACCATCATTTCTTATCAAATGGGTCACCAGAAGACTTCAACCCTGCTCAAGAAAACTCAAACCCAGAACCCTATGTTTCTGAACCTGAAAATCCTCTTCCTCAACTCACCTTTGAATCAAATTCTGAACAAAATACTCATCAAGACACAACTGATCTTCCTTCTAGTCCTCCTTCTGAACCTTGTCATGAAGAAACAACAACAAATCATCACATTCCTGCTGTCACAAGAACATGTAAAGACCATCCAATCTCTCAAATCATTGGTGACATTCATGTTGGAGTACGGACCAGAAGATCTTCCAAAAATGAATGTATGTTCTGTGCTGCATTCGTTTCAGAAGATGAGCCAAAGAAGATCGATGAAGCTCTTCAAGATCCAAGTTGGCTGGAAGCCATGCAAGAAGAACTTCAACAATTTGAACGATGCCAAGTATGGAAGCTAGTCCCAAAACCTGCTGATCATACTATCATTGGCACAAAATGGGTGTTCAGAAACAAGAAGGATGAGGATGGGAACATCATTAGAAACAAAGCAAGACTTGTTGCACAAGGATATCGCCAAGAAGAAGGAATCGACTACGATGAAACGTTTGCTCCAAAATAGAAAGACTCGAAGCTATCATAATCTTCTTAGCCTATGCTACATACAAGGACTTTGTGCTATATCAAATGGACGTCAAGAGCGCATTTCTAAATGGTGATCTTCAAGAAACGGTTTATGTTGCTCAACCTCCAGGCTTCGTGGAAAAAGGAAAAGAGACTCATGTCTACAAGCTTAAGAAGGCCCTCTATGGTCTTAAGCAAGCTCCTCGGGCCTGGTATGAAACTCTATCCAAATTCTTAGTAGAACAAGGATTTGTGCGAGGAAAGATAGACACCACTCTCTTCATTCTCAAGCACAAAGGACACTCTCTGCTAGTACAAATTTATGTTGATGATATCATCTTTGGATCTACAAATGAGAAGTCGCAAGCGATTCGAGACTCTCATGACCGCAAAATTCCAAATGAGCATGATGGGAGAACTCACATTCTTCTTGGGTCTTCAAATTCAACAATCTAACAAAGGAATATTCATCAGCCAATCCAAGTATGCTAAAGATCTTGTCAAAAAGTTTGGATTGGAAACAACAAACACCTTCGACACACCAATGGCTGCTAAATGTAAACTTACAAAAGACTTACAAGGAAAGAAAGTTGATATCACCCACTATAGGGGGATAATCGGATCTCTGCTATATCTCACCGCCAGCAGACCTGACATAGTGTATGCTGTTGGGGTATGTGCTAGATTTCAAGCAGACCCTCGTGAGTCACATCTTCTTGCAGCCAAAAGAATCATTAAGTATGTATCAGATACCACCAACTTAGGTATCTGGTATCCAAGGGAATCTTCTTTCAACTTAGTTGGCTACTCAGATGCCGACTATGCTGGTTGCCAAGTCGACAGAAAAAGCACCAGTGGAACTTGTCAATTTCTAGGAGACAGACTTGTCTCTTGGGCTAGCAAGAAACAAGCATCGGTTTCCAACTCCACCAAGCGAGTACATAGCCGGTAGCCGCCAATTGCTTTGGATCAAACAACAGTTGGTGGATTACGACATCAAAGTAGCAGACGCCCAATCATGTGTGATAACACCTCCAAGAATCTCGATCACCTACAATCCCGTGATGCATTCCAAGACAAAGCATATCGATGTTCGATATCATTTTCTAAGGGACAATGTAGAAAAGAGGAACATTAGCATGAAGTACATTTCAACTGAACATCAACTGGCAGATATCTTCACAAAAGCTCTAGAAGCAGACAGGTTTGCTTATCTCAGGGGAGAGCTTGGTATGCTTGACCCAACTGCTTAAATTTAGTTTAATTAAAATTAATTTTCATTATAATATTTTAAGAGACTTGATAATTTCTTTTAAGCAGACTTGATAATTTCTCTTAAGCAGACTTGATATTATATTTAAGCAGACTTATTACTTTTAAAGAGAAAAGTCAAGAATTCATACAGTCACTGGGAGACAAAGGTAAGTTTTCTAAACTCCTAGTTTTAGAGGTTATTTATGAAAATTGAAAGGGACTGATTTCAAATTTGGTTGAGATATTATTCAAAAAGGTACTTTTTCTCTCTCCTAAAGTCGTCACTCATTAAGTCTTTTCAATGAAAAGGCGTCTGACTTAATGTCCTTTCACAAGTCTCTATGACTGACTGCAAGTCCTTTCATTTATAAACCCTCAACCGCCAAAAACTCATTTCACAAAACTGTCTCTTACTCTTCTCTCTATAACTCCTCCTTCTCTCTAAACTTCTTACTTCCCTTCGCATTGTTCGTGAGCAAAATCAGAATCACTCTTCACTTCCATCTTATTTCTTGCAAATCTACTCAAATGGTAAGACGAATTCTAACCCTAACTCACACTAAGGTGTAAGCACAAATTTACATTTACAGAATCCGCCATTGTTGACTGTTTATATAGCTTCTTTCTTTACATCTCTTTAAACTTCAAAATTTATTGTTTATTACTGGTATTAGTTACATATTACTGTTCATTAACCATCGATTTCAGCTTTCTGGGTAAGATTCCTCATGTATAAGATATTTCACATGATATCTATGAAAATTTCTAGGGCTCCATAGTACTCTTTGCTCATATTTCGAGTTCTTGAGATTTTGCCCTAATTCATTTCCTGAAATTCTTTAGGCTGGAACTTCTTCTACATCGCTTTTCCCGAACAGCTCGAGTTCAAATCTTGACATTCCAAATCGCCCCACTATGTATCATCCGGATGTGCATTGACGAACCGTCTGCTCGTGCATATGCATCTCTGGGTCAAAATAGTGGATGACTGAACCAGCCCGGCATTCTCGCCTGCTCATGCTAGAAGATGCCGATTACAGCTACCTTCTAGTGGAAGAATTCTTCCAGAAGGCGATAATCAACGACTCAAAAACCTCTATCACAGCTATCGTCAGGACCGTCTCCATCACTATCATCGCATCCAATCGCCAAGATTATCGGCGTGGAATTCGATGGACCCACTTCTCTCACGATGCCGAAAGCCTCGCTTGGTCTTATATACATGCGTGGGGAGAACACCCCAAAGGAGGCTCAAGCAAAGATGAAAAGAACACTGTTCGAAGACGATGTCTACTTTCTAAGCCATCTCTTCGACAAAAGCTTGATCTTCAAAAATGGTACTCATGATGTGATGACTTCAGACCAGCTGGAATACACCTCTGTTGTCATCCTCAACATACGACTCAATTGGGCACAGATTTTATTTGAGCTGCTGTGCGATGCTTTTGATGCAGTCAAAGCTTCTCTCAAGCAGAAGCGACCATTTATTCGTCTTCTCAACACTCTTCTTCGGTCAAACACGCAATTTCATACACGCATGATGGCCTTTGAGAAAAGAAGGTTCAAATCAATCCAATTCACCAAAGACTTTCATCATCAACTACACAAACGAAGAATGAGAAGAGAGCTCAGCAAGGTCTCCCTCCTCTGCTCATAGTCCATGCCATGAACCCTCCTCCACTCAAAATCATCAAGATCAATCCAAAAACAACAGTGGATGCATTCATGGCCAAGTAGCTAAGCAAGAAGCTCTCAAAGGAAGGCCAAGGTCGCTCCAAAGAAAGCCGACCGCTCCTTCGACAACATCCAAGAAAAAGAAGAAGACTTCTTCTATTGAGGAGGAGCCGTTGCCAAGAAAGAAGAAAATCTCTTCTTCGCCTCTGCTACGCCAACCCCGCCTCCCAAGAAAAAGAAGACTGCTTCTTCAACTCCGCTCCTACTGCTGAGGCCGCCGAACTGCACTGCTCCTCTCCGCCTCGGCGTAAGTCCAAACGCACCGAACCTTCTCGAACCCTTCATTCCATTTCATTCCCCCTTCATCTCCTATCTCTTCTTCCTCCCTTCTTCACTTCTTCAACAACCCTGCTGGTTGGGAGGAGCCTTGCCACCCCTCCTTTCTCCTACTTCCTCTTCAACCCCGCCGTTGTTGAGGAGGAGCCCACTTCCCGTCCAAAAGAAGAAGAAACGCCAGCTTCGCAAGAAGTCTGTGGTTCCTACTCCTTCTTCTCCACCTTCTCCTACCTTAGACACTATTCCTTCTCCACCTTCTTCTCCTGAACCTATCTCCTCCATTCCTCCCGAATCCTCCTTAGCCATTATTCCTACTCCATCTACCTCTTTTCATTCCTTCTCTATGCCAGAACATTTCTCTCTTCTTGACCCTCATATCTCTACTCTACTCTACCAAACAGCCTTCCTACCCGAAATCTTTCCTCCTATCTCTCAGTTTATTACCCCCATTTCCATCTCTGCTGATCTTTACCAGCTTCTATTTCCCTCTATCTCTTCTGCCACTCATTCTTTTCTTTTCAATCTCTCTTCCATTTCTGATCTTCTCTACCCTTCTAACTCCCCTCCTAACTTCATTCTTTTACCTGACTACCCTTTTCCCTCTTATCTTTTAGAAGCCTCTTCTTCCTCTTCTACTTCTTCCTATGTCAGTAGCTCCGCCACTGACATTGAAATTGATTCCAAACCCTCTTCTCCTCCGCCTACAACCTCTGCTGCTCACCAATCTGCTTCATCTTCCTCTTCTCCTACTTCTGCTCCCCATACTGCTGATACTCATATCTCAGTCAACCTTAATCCCTCTTCCCTTCCCTCAAACACTGCTGATCCTGCCCTTCTTGATCTTCTCCGCACCAACAATGCTCAGCTAGCCCAGCTCAACAGCACAGTCTCTTCTATGGCACAGATCGAGGTGCTTAGCTATGGTCTCAATGCTACTCATGCCACCGTCTTCGACATTGGCAAGATTGTTGATCAGCTGGTGAACGACACTGCTCAGGCCTTCACTACTCACCGATTTCTAGTTCAAGACCAACAGGCAGCTCTGATAGGCATGCTGCACTCTCAGCAGATCAGCATTCGTACACTCTTTGACGAGCTCAAGACCGCAATGGCACGAGCCATCATCCATAGACGTGAAGTTGTTGATTTCACTGATGTTCGCCTTGTTGAGCAAGCAAATGCCGAGGCAACAAATCGGGTTGGTGCCATCAGGGAGGAGAGAGCTACGCATTTTTTGAATCAAGCTCTCATTGAAGAACTGAACAGACTTCGAGAACGCCTAAATGACAGAATCATGATCTGGGTTGGAGACTACATAGAACGTCGACGCACCCAGCCCCATCTATTCTGAATACGTTGGTATTCTGTTCTATGTCTTCTATTTCAAACTCTGTTGTTTTGCAAAAACTTCTTCTGATAAACAGCTTGTTTAATCACAGATGACTTATATGTCTTTTAAGTTTAAATTGCTCTATCATATTATGATCTCTTCTATTTAAACTTCGTGTTTAAATCTTTATATGTTGCTTGTGCGCTTATCTCAAGATTTAAACTCTGCTCTACTTAGTACTTGATATTAATGCTTTTATCTTGTAAGTACTTAGTCTAGCTATCTCTCTACTAAGACTTCTGCTCTGAGAGGCATGTCTGCTCTTCTTAAATAAAAATCTTTAAGACATGTTATTATCTCATTGCATGATTCAAAGTCTGCTAGTAGCTGAGATGATGACATCAACCAAATAGGAGGAGATTGTTGATTCCTATAGTTCTAAATTTGGTTGAGTCATCTTCTGATTCTAGTGTACAGTGGCTAAAAGGTCTGCGTACCGATTAGTGTGGCAACTGTCTTAGAATCAAAGTTGTTTAGAACTGTTTAGTGTTAGTTTAGGCGCGGACAAGCAGGCTTCTACAGCAACCTTGGAAGAACAGCAGACTTTGAAGTCTACTCAAAGTGCGAAAAATCGAGATTAGCCAGATCATGAAATTATGACACGTATAGACCTATCTAGATATTTTTGAAAATATTCAGTCATAATGTCTTCATCAGATTTCACTTTAAAGAAGTCAACTCTACATGCTGACAACTATCCAGATTGTCTCCTGAAACCTGAAGTTTGAAGATATTACCCTTTTTGGCTAAGAAGACTTTCTAAGCTGCAGCGCCTGCAATCTGAAACCTTACTCTATTTGGGAATGTCTTCTCTACACACACTGCATCTCTGATGACTGTGACTCTTACATCTCCCAAAGCGCCGAATTGCATTCAATGCAATAGAACGTTGGACACAGCCCTCTCTGCCTCAGTCCAACGGTCCAAAAGATCTCTCTGGTATTTATTCAAGTTTTGAAGATCTGAAGAAACAACTCTTGCGCATTAAACTCTCAAGCTTCATCTTTAACACTCAAGCATTCAAGAGATCAAAGGACAAGAACTAACACTTCACCAAACTTCCTGAAGCTGCAGATCTGCTAGTCTTAAATTTGTTTCAGCTTCATTTAGTTTGTTTCTTTAAACTGTTCTTTACTTTAGCACGTGTGAGAACAATTAATCCTTGATTGTTCCTCTCACCATTATACACTTGGTTAAAAACTTATTTTGTACACGATCCATTAGAGATCCTACTATTAAACCTAGTGGATAAACAAGTGCACTTTTAAAATCCAAAGCTAACCACTTTGGTAGTGGACGTAGTACTATTCACAGTACAAACCACTTCAAATCGATGTGTTCTGTTTGATTTGTACTTATAACTTCTGTTAGCTGCTCCTACTGATTAAGAATCTATTCAGAATCTGTACTACCTTAACAGAACTTTTGATAGTTCAGATTCTCTTCTGTTTCCGCTGCTGCCTTAACGCTTCTAGTTAAATCATTTTAAGAAATCACTAAGAAGTGTTTACGAAAAGTTTTTTATAAAAACATAACTAGGCTATTCAACCCCCCCCCCTTCTAGCCTAGATTGAGCCTATTTTGGGACCAACATAAAGCAAAACCAAAAAGAAAAGAAAACCAGAGATAGAAAACGAGTTCGTAGGCTAAGTTACGAGTTGGGAAGGTGCTAGGCACCCAACTCGCCCTTTCGGTCTCAAAATAGTTTTTGGCTAAAGTATGCTTTTTGTTATATTTATTTAGCAAATAAATAAAGCATTAAAAGACAGGAAAATAAAATAAATACATCCGTGGCTACATTATTTACGGACTTGCAGCCATTTCCTTACAATAATTACAAATATATTTAAAAATATTTGGCCATTATAACGGCTCTTTTACATAATATTTCCTAATCTAATCCGGGCAGCACAACAGCTTATATTGACTACATTGGGCTAGATTTAAATAATAACTTTATAAATAATAAATAAAAAGAACGCCCTTAAAGGCTATTACCTTTTAGAGCGGTAGTGTGCTCGCTCTGTCCTTTAGGGAGAGGGAGTCTTTTTTTTTTTGTGATTCGGGCATAATGAATGCTTATTCTGGATGACTTTGGCTCGTTCACTCGGGCAGAATGACGGCTTATTTTGGAAGGTTTTGGCCTTTTTGGTTGGGCGGAATAACGGCTCACTTTTTTGTGTTTTTCAGCCTATTACTTGGGCAGAGTAATGTCTTAGTTTATGGATTTTGGGCCGGGGAAGTGGGGTGGATACCTAACTAAAAGGCTAGGGATCACTTTTAACCGGTGGATTTGTGTTTTGGCGGAGTTTGGACGGGGTTTGGAAGCTTTGGTGGGCTACACACACCTATCTCACTTATCTCGCTATTCGGCGTTGTTGAGATGCGGAGAGAATTTCTCAGCGTTTCTTCGTGATCGATTTTCCACGTCTGAAGGGGAGCCTAGCACTCTTATTTATAGGTGGAGAGAGGGACTCATCGGGAATTATAAATTCCCTTAGCGAGCTTTGATTTATTGTACACCAGCCTTCTCCACTTGCACAATGCGTTAAGTCCCAGAGCTACTGTATCTCACTTGGCGCCGACATCTCCATGGCATGGCGCGGTGCCCACCTAGCCTTTTGGCCGCGCCATGCTCCTGTTCAAGTTCTATTTTTGGCACTTTTACCCCTCGCAATTTACTGTTTTGCGCATCGTGCTTTACCTTTCGTATTTTCGACTCCTGTAACTTGACATTTGTTAAGTTTAAGCAGTTCTTGATATCACATGTCAGAGTCACATATCAGGGGTACGAAATTGGGGTGTCTACAGAGTCCCTCAACGATGGAGTCTATGGGTAACCCGAGGCTTACTGAGTAGACGAACATCGTTGATAAACAATAGACTCTCCAATTTCGTTCAATTAAAATGGGAGAGAAATGCAACAGGTAACAGTTATAATGCAACAGTTTATCATGCTATCCAAACTCCATAACCTAGACATATTTAGTCGGTTATAACAGGTTATCGTAGTTTTTAAGCAGATATGTAAATGAAGTACTCTAATGGTCGGACCTACTAATGTAGGCTGCCTACGTATCCTTAATAAAGGAAATCAGACCAAACGTAGTTTAGGCCAAAACCTAAACTACAAACAACGAGGATGTTATGTCCTTTGGGTCAAAACCCGACTAAGAACACAACAGGAAAAATATTTTCATGTCTTTCGAAAAGTCGTATTCGAACGGTCAAGAACGGCCGTCAAATACGGTATGAAGATTTGAATGTTTTTCGGAAACCATATTCCAACTAGTCAATACCTGTCATCGAAATATGTTAAGAGTCATTTTCAAAAATATGTGTCTGGCTGGTCAATACCGTATTTCCGAACACAAATGAGAAAACTTTCAAATTTTCCGAAAACTGCACTCGACCGATCAAAATCTGTCACCGAGCGCGACAAAGAAAACATTCTTCAAGTTTTTTCGTATAAGGTAAAAATCATTCTTTTTCCTTTCCTTTCTTCTCACTCTCTCTGGTTTTTTTATTTTTTCAATATTCCTCCTTTTGTTGTGTTTTTTGAAATATTCCTCTCTTTTTTGAAATATTCTTCCTTTTTTGTTTTTTTTTTGAAATATTCTTTTTTTTTAAATATTCTTCTTTTTTATGTTTTTTGAAAAATAGAAACTCCTTTGAAAAAGAGTTTTCTTTTATTATCCTTTATTTCAAAAAAAAACAAAACGTTTCTTCTCTTTTTTTTTTCTTTTTGAAGCAAAAACTCCTTTTGAAAGAGTTTTCTTTTCTTTGAAAACAAAACTTCTTTCCTTTCTTTATTTTTTTTTTTGAAAACAAAAACTCTCTTTTAAGAATTTATTATAGAGTCAGGGTAAGAATACTTTACATTTCTTACCTTTTGCACCCGGGTGGCTGCCGCGGATTCGGCTGATTTTGACATTTATGCCACTCTTGCTTTTTCAAGCCAGGGACTTTATTATTTTTTTTCTTTTCTTTTTTTTCTTTCCTCTTTTTTTTCCTTTTTTTATTTTCTTTTTTTCTTGCCGCCTAAATTTTTTCTTTATTTCGCGGCTGACTTGCTGGGGATATTATTTTTTCCTTGCCCTCGGACGGATGGCCATCAATTTTGGTTAACAAAATTACTTTTGTTAACTCTTCATTAAGTTTAGGGGCCATTTTGGAAAATCTTCGAAACTTGAGGACTTAAGTGTCGCAGCTTCAAACTTCGGAGGGGGAAAAGGAAAAATTCCTTTTCCTTCCTTATTATGGACGGGGAGTGAGGAAAGGGAGCCACTGCTCCTTTCTTCTTCCTTTCTTTCTTTTCTTCAGCTTCCGCCATTGCTGCCTCCTTTCCTTTTTTCTATTTTCTTCTTATTTTCGCTCCTTTTCCCATTTTTCTTTCGCCAACTTGAGTGTTTTGTCTAGCAGATGACATCTTCTTCACGATCCAGGAAGGGGAAGGCTCGATGCACCCAGAATCTGATGAAAGGAGGAAAGGGTTTCCTCCCCTGATCCGAAATAAACTTAAGTACCGGTACTCCACAGATGACTGGGGCAACATTCTTCGAGACCGAAACACCCACGTGTCCAATCTTCCATCTACCACTGTAAGTTTCTTCTTCTTTCTAGATTTGCCAGGATATACTTCAGATCTGCTAGATTTCAGTACTGTTTGGAACCTTTGGAGCACTCCTGACTTTATTAATGATGTTTATGCATGTCCTATTTATGCCTAAATGATGTAATTAGGTAATGATGCATGAAATTTACGTGATTTATTCTTGCGATGCATGATTGAACTAGTGGTCACTATTTGACCCTACTATGCATGATTTATATTATAAATGCAATTGGAGCTATATGATGCATGCTTTACGCTAAAACATATTTTTGCATGCAATATATTTACGAGACGGACTTTTCGGAATACAATTTAAATTTTTCTGAATACATTTTCGGGCATATTTTCGGATAAATATGGGACAAAACAAATATATTTTATGCCCTTAAATTTATTTTTCATGCATGCTTATACTGCAGGGACATAGTAAATGCCATAAAAATATTTATTTTTATGATTGGTGGCATTTTATTTTCTTTTTAGCGTACCCTTATGGCAGCTTATTGGACAATAAAATGTACATGATGGATGCATGTACTACTTTACTTGATGCAGATGCAATGCAGAAAATTATGGGATGCTTATTAACATGATGCATGAACATTTTCTTATTTATATGTACATGATAAATGCAGTTTAGCATGCATTTCTATGATGCCTAGGATGTAAAAATATGATTATTTAGATGCAAAATAATACATACAATCTCTTTTTTTATATAATACATACTTAAATATATTTTATTTATTGAAGGAATGTAAAAGAATACAACATATATTTTCAAAATACACATTTTTCTATTTTACATTTTTTATTATTATTTTGTTGTTTTTTTTAAAGAAACTAAATGTTTATTTACATGTGTATTTATGTACGTATATTTTTTTTCAAAAAAAATGGTAAGTGTTTATTTACGTCAAAAATGATTTTTTTTAGGAAATTAGCATGTTGTAATTTTACAATACAATGCATGCAACATGTTTATTATTTATTCATACTTATTTATTACTATTGTTTATCAAAACACTTTACAAAGAAAATAAAGATAGTAGACTTACCTTTTTTCCCCTTCTTTTTTTTTCAGTTTTGCAGGAAATTTAAGAGAATGCGGGCTTCATGTGCTAATGTTATGGATATTTATTACATGTTGCCCGAGGCAGCACAACTTCTGGTGGAGGGCTCTGGTTTCAGTACTTTCATGCACGCCTTCCGTCACTTCACCAGATATTTGCCAATCTTCGATGCACTGCGGGACTTCTTGTGGGACACCACCCATACCTTCCATTTCAGCTGGGGGAGGCTACCATGACCCCGTGTGATTTTGCTGCTATCACGGGCATTCCTACCAGCATCGGGGAGACCCTGGCCCCGGATTTTACTCTCCGTCGGCGTAGAGAGGAGGTGGTGGACCTCCTGGGCTTTGAGCCGGAGTTTAAATCGACGGATGAGATTTTCATCGGCAGCGTACGGAAATGGCTTCTCAGCAATGTCGGGCGGGTGCCGGTAAATGATATGGCTGCTGTGACTCGAGTGGCTAGAGCGTTTTTATTCTTCTTTCTTGGCACATCGCTCTTTGCCAACTCCTCTACCACCCTGCGGGTTTCCGTCTTGGCCTGCTTGGCTGATGTTGAGCGGATCCCTTCTTATGACTGGGGATAGGCGGGCTTAGCCGAATTATATGCTTCCATGGACAAGGCCTGCTGGAATGATTCACCGACTTTGAATGGATTTGCCCCGGCGTGGGAGGTATATGCCTTTTCCTGCTTTTCCTGCTTTTCTTTCTTTCTTCTTTTTTTTTTACATATATACTCTCTCTTTTTTCGTAGCACAAATTTCTCTTTTTTTTATTATTATTGATAACATATATTTTTTTCTCTTTTTTTTTCCAGGTCTGGGCCTTCTCATTTTTCCATTTCTCGCCGGGTCCTCTTCTTCAGCGAGTGCACCACCCGCCATACCTGTCCCAGTATGTTGATGATAACAGGGTTTATCCAACCCAGGACGTTGGTTGTAAAAGTAAGGAACGAGCGTGCGGACGGATTAGCTCGAGTCTGGGTGCTGCACTTCCTTCCTTGGGAGGGTCCTGAGGGGCATTATGCGCTTGCCTTGGGACTTAGCCGCCTTTGAATCCGATGGTCTCTATTATGGTGGATTCCTTATACATGGGCGGCGGGTGAATCACCAAAGATCGGCCTATTTTAGTGCCTCCCTCATCGGCCTCCTTTCGGGTGATAGAGCCGATCACCGCAGGTATCAAGACTGCCGAAATACCTCATGCCGACAGATTTTCCAATTATGGCGTATGAGGATTTCCTGAGGTCCGTGCTGCATCCCCCTTTTCCTGCTCCTACTGTGCCCAGGCGGCATTCTGATGCTTCTGCCAGACTAGGGCCTTCTACTTCATCTCTCGACGAGAACCTGGTGTTCACAGAACCTGATGATATCTTCTCTACCTTCCAGTATCAGTGGGGTGGTCACACGGTAGAGCATGTTCTTCCCGATGTCGAGATTCCCAAGGAGCGTCGGGTCCCGGAGCAAGCTCGTTCGGTAGACACTTTTACCTTTATTGTCTTTTTATTTTTTTATATCATCATTCATTTTTATTTTATTTATTTGTTTTTTTTTTATCATGCACACATATTTTTTCATCATTAATTTTTTTTGTTTTTGTTCATGTCTATTATTTTTTTGAGACCAATACATTCCTTTTTTTTTGTCTCACTTTCTTTTTCTCCTTTTTTTATAGGTGAACGTGTCTACCTACAAGAAGCTGCTACGGGGCTTTTTCAGCATTAGAAAGCTTTATTAGAAACTTACTGATGAGTTCTCTTACAGGGGGAGCAACACAGTGCGGCGGCCCAGACGTCGAGATGATGATGACGATGATGATGATATCGAGTCGAGCCGCGCCCGAGGCAGGGGTCGGGGTACAGAGTTGGCGCCACAACGGGTCCCTGGGTCATGGGTGGTGGCCTTGATAGGAGCCAGTCGTCCCGAGCGCATTAGCTTTGGGTGCCTGCGATTATTAGTCTCTTTTCTCTTTTTTTTGTTTATGTAAAATAAACTTGTACAGACATTATTATATAATGCAATATAATTGTACATGATGCAAAATATTACACATGAAAACTCAAATACACACAGAAAATAAAGTTATAACAAACATCTAAAAGGTAATGGCACGCTGTATTTTTGGAAAGGGAGTTTATAAGAATACACCTTTGGATCGGAGTGGGCTTTTCTGGTGATACGGGAACGGAGAGATGGCCGACTTCCCCTGTTTCCTCGGCATACTATGGCTATTGAACCCGTGGTCATAGCCTTCTTTCATAGTCCATTTCTTTCCTTGTGATCAAACAGAGTAGCAGTGGACGGTCGGACAGATAAACTAGGATACCAAGCAGATTTTCCAGGCACAGTAAAAGGCACCTGGCGCAGCCATATGGGAGGCTTGGCGCGGCGCCAGGGGGAGCTCATGGTGGCGCCATGGGTTTCTCTTGTGCAGCCACTGTTCATTACTATTCATGTACTGTGCTCTGAAACGTCCGTTTCTTCAATTTTCGGTATAAAAACGGATGGAGACTGGCATGATTTCTCACCAACTCATTCGTTCTGTGCGATGCTGGGGGTGGCACCTTCTCGCCAAATCGCAATGCCTGCCTACAGGAGACGTCCATACATGGCCATCCGGGAGCTATTTCACACTACCCGCAATGCTACTCCAGGTTTCTTTAATGGAGAGACCTTTAATCTTACTGTCCTCCCTTGGGTCTTCACATAATTTAGGGAGGATGATATAGATTACCTGGGGCGTAGGCTGACGGCACTCTTCCTCTTCCTGGTAGGGAGATATCTGTCAGTGGGTCCACCCGGATTTGTTGATGTGCGGGTCGTGAACCTTGCATTACAGGCTCGAAATCACCGGTTGAATATTGTCCCGGTGATTCTGGCGGAGACTTTCGCGAGCCTGACTGCTTTTGCCGACGGTGAAGAACTGTTCCCTACCGGTAGCCCCATTTTGATTCATATGTGGCTGGAAGAGCATTTTCTGTGGGTTCTGGATCCCATACCGCATGGAACACCATATGACCCAGCACTTTATGGCGTTCGTGGGCATCTTCCTCAGACCAATTATTCTGAGTTTGATTGGGCTGATCATTTTTACCGTCGGGGCTCTATGGACATAATCTGGGTAATTCATCATTGGGAGATCCGACGTTTCCTTCGGCATTCCGCTGAATATAGTCAAGTGGTGATGCTGGGTATTCAGCGGACCTCCTTTTATCGGCCGGGCCGGATCTTGCGCCAATTTGATAGGGAGCAGGTGATCCCGGACACAACTCGTCCCATATATATGGAAGTGGAGAATATTGACGAGGACTTGGGTCCCACTATTCAGGGTATGTGGCACCGGGATTCTGAGAGGCTGGAGGTAGCCTATCCATTTGCTGATTACATGCTTCTTTCCCATGGGTACTTGGCGTGGATCATGGTAGCTGCAGAGGGGCCGTCACGCGCTATCAGGCGCGGACTGAGAAACTTGTTGGGTCGTCATGCGACTAACGGGATAGATGCTCGCCTGATGGAGATAGGCGAGGATATTGACAGCTCGGGGTTAGTCGTCCCTCAGGCTTTGGAGGCAGAATTCAGGCGGGTACATGGTCTTGATGCTCGAACAGCCCCTGGACCGAATATTGCGGGTCCCAGTAATGCACCCCGCAGATTAAACAATGCTAGTAGGCAGCATAACCCATAGGAACCAGAAGTAGCTGCTCCTCCTCCCTAGACTGGTTGGGGGACGGCTTTTAGAGCTGGCGGCAATGAGCCTCCACGGCGACTGAGCATGGCGAGCAGGCAGGATAATCCGTGGGAACAAGAGATAGCCGCTCCTCTTCCCCCACCTGTATGTGGTACTGCTTTCAGGGATGACGGAGTTGGTCCGAGCAATGTGGCTGCCCAGGAGAATGGAGATGCTGATGATGAAGAAGGGGACACTTCTGGTGGTTCCCACGCAGGTGAGACTAGAGCTTCTTCTACACCCCGCAGAAGGAGTATATAGGCCCAGCTCGGTGGACGCCGCAGACATTGATAGACCGCCCCGGGGCTAAAGCTGCAAAAAAAGGGGATTGTTTCTGGGAAAACAAGGGGGGTACAGGCAATGTATAGATATGTACATGCAATCAATGTATAATTTAGATGTCTTAATAAATATTTTTAAGTTGCACCGGAGGACTCATAATATTGTATTTTAGTATTTTGTTGTGAGCTTCTGTCGTGGTTTTCCTTTTCTGTCAGTTGAGCTTCTGATACACTAAAGACCGGAGGTAGTATGCTGAGGACTCAAATAATGCCTTCCCTCTTCTTTTATCTCCTTATTGATTTTTTTCTTCTTTTTTTTATTATTATTTTTTTTGTGCTCTAACTTTTGCCTAGGCTACCCCTTTGGGTTTTCAACCTAGCGATCCCTTATTCCTCCTTTTTATTGTTTTTTTTTATTTTATATATATATATATGCCCTAATTTTTGCCTAGGCCGCCCTTTCGGGTTTTCAGCCTAGCGGGCTGGAGAGGGAAGCATCTGCTGGATAGATTAGCTCAGGCATAGTACCTTTTGAGTTTGTCGAGGTTAAAGCGCTGGACAAGATCTTCTCCATCCTGGTTTGTGAGAAGCACGGCACCTCCTAACTAGATCTCCTTAACAATGTATGGTCCCATCCAGGGAGACTTCCATTTTCCCCTAGTATCAACATAACTAGGGGGTTTTTCTCGAAGCACAAGGTCTCCAACTTGGATGTCGCGGCCTTTGACTTTTTTATTGAAAGCTCGGGCGATTCGTCTTTGATATGCCCGGGTATGCTCTAGGGCTAGCAGGCGTCGTTCATCAATTAGGGCCAATTCTTCATATCGCCCTTTGACCCAGTCAATTTATGCTATATCATATTACATCGTCACTCTTAGTGATGGAATTTCGACTTCTATTGGCAGTATCGCCTCCATGCCATATGCTAGAGAGTAAGGGGTAGCCCCAAGGTGGGTTGCGGATCGAGGTGCGATAGAGGAGGGCTAGCGGCAATTTTTCTGGCCAGTCTCTTCCTGTGTCAGCCATTTTTCTAATGATGTTCTCAAGTGTTTTATTGGCTGCTTCAATGGCACCATTAGCTTGCGGCTGGTAGGGGGAGGATTTATGCTTTTGGATCTTGAACTCATTGAAAAGACGGTTCACGTCCCCTTCAAAATGTGAGTCGTTGTCTGAGATTATCTCGAAAGATACCCCATAGCGATATATAATATTGGTCCGGATGAATTCGAACACCTCGGGAAACTTTGTAGGAAGAGGCTTCCACCCATTTTGTAAAAATCGGCGGCTACGGGACGTATTCATGGCCATTGGATCCCCGGGTGAATTTGGCCTATGACGCGATTCCCCATGTTGAGAAGGGCCGAGGGGTTGTGGAGTTATATAAGACATGTGGGGGCACATCTTTGCCGCGATTGGCAAAGCGGCGGCATTTGTCGCAATGTCGCACCCACCAAGACAATCAATCGGTTTCGGCGTACTCCATAGTACCCTGCGGATAATTTTCTTGGATAGCATATGGCCATTCATGTGGGGCCCTTGAGATACCACCATGCGGTTGATCCATGATTTGCTCGATCTTGGCTTCGATCGA
This sequence comes from Codonopsis lanceolata, assembly GCA_013146195.2. Classification (NCBI taxonomy): domain Eukaryota; kingdom Viridiplantae; phylum Streptophyta; class Magnoliopsida; order Asterales; family Campanulaceae; genus Codonopsis; species Codonopsis lanceolata. Next base: position 151,200,465 of record CM028380.1, read on the forward strand.
CACACTGATAAGTTGAGGCCTTGATAGTGCTTTTTATACAGGCTGCCACCGCTGAGTACAAATTGTGAGGTCCATCTTCGCAGGGAGACTCTTCCTCTTTTATCTAGGTCGGGAGGATAGATACCTTTCTAAAGAAAATTAAAGATATCAGCGTATCAGGGCTCGTGATCTGCTTCAGGGGTTGCATAGAACCAAATCGGGCGGTAAGTGCTGTTAGTTTGGCATGATAGAGTTGCAGCCGAGGATCCTGGGTTTTCCATCTCCCTTCGACTTGATTTATGATCAGGGCAGAGTCTCCATAGACTTCGAGATCTTTGGCTCCCCTTTGGAGAGCTTCTTCTAGGCCAGCAATACAGGCCTCATATTCTGCCGTATTATTTGAACATTCGAACTCCAATCTTATAGCCAACGGAGTATGATAGTCAGCCGGGTCTATGAGCAAGATTCCTATGCCAAAGCCTCTTTTGTTTGCAGTTCCGTCAAAGAACATCTGCCAACTGGTGTCATGGTCAGTGATTTCCAGGACACCTTCATCTGGGAAACCGGGCTTAGTTGCATCTTCGGCCTTCAAGGGTAGATCGGCTAAGTGGTCTGCAATGACACTCCTTTTGATAGACTTGAGTGTGACATAGGTTATGTCAAACTCGTTGAGAAGAAAGGACCACTTGGCTAGTCGACTGGACAGTGATGGCTTACCGAAGATGTATTTGATAGGGTCCATTCTGGATATGAGTTTGATGGACCGTCCTTGGAGATAGGTCTTGAGCCTCTGAGTGGCCCAGACTAGGCCGGTGCAGCTTTTCTCCAGCGCTGAGTAATTTAGCTTGCTTGCTTGCAGCTTCCTACATATGAAGTATATAACATTTTCAATGTAGGAATCTTTTTTCTCTTGGGCAAGCATAGCCCCTACTGACGTGTCTGTGACGGTTAAATATATGGGGTGGAGCTAGCACAGGGGGATTGGTAAGGTAGGCTTTTACTTTTTCGAAGGCTAGCTGGCACTTCTCGTCCCAGACTTGGTCGGTATTCTTTTTAGTAGTTTAAAGAGGGGCTCGCATGTGGTTGTCATTTGATGAAGCTGGCGATATCTTCTGTCGGCCTAGGAAGCCTTTGACTTCGGTTGGAGTTTTTGGCTGTGGCATCTCTAGGATGGCTTTGATCTTTGCTGGCTCGATCTCGATACCCTGCTCGGTCACTAAGAATCCCAGGACATTGCTTTAGTAACCCCAAATGTGCATTTGGTGGAGTTAAGCTTCATCTGGAGCTTCCTTAACCTTTCGAAGAATTTTCGAAGGTCTTTGATATGGGTACTGTTGGCGTCACTGGAATGCACGATCATGTCATCAACATAGGCCTCCATTTCTTTGTGGATCATGTCGTGGAAGAGGGTGGTGGCAGCCCTCTGATAAATAGCCCCGACATTTTTCAACCCAAATGGCATGACAGTATAGCAATAAGTTCCCCAGGGGGTAGTGAATGAAGTCTTTTCCTGGTCCTCTGCTGCCATTTTGATTTGATTATAGACCAGCATGCCGTCGACGAAGGATCGGACTTTGTGAGCTGCGACGGCGTCTACCACAATATCAATATTGGGTAGAGGGAAGTCATCTTTGGGCAACGCTTTGTTGAGGTCGCGGAAATCTATACAGATCCGGACCTTCCCGTTGGGCTTGGGAACGGTCACTATATTGGGTAGCCAGATCGGGTATTCAACTAGCCGAATGAAATTGACGCACAACTGCTTCATGATTTCTTCTTTAACTTGTAGTGACCATTCTGGCTTGATTCGGCGAAGCTTTTGCTTGACCGGCCGAGCATCCGGATATATGGGGATCTGGGGTTCGACTATAGCTGGGTCTAGTCCCGGCATATCTTCGTAGGACCAGGCAAATATCACACGAACTCTTTGAGGAGATCAATGAGTGCTACCCTTTCAGAGCCTTGCAGGTAGCTGCCGATTTTGATTTCTTTTTTTTTTTTTTTAAAGGAAGCGGGCGGCACCTGCGAAATTTTATTAATAAGGAAAAAGAAATACAAACAAGAGGGGGACAAACCAGCCTGACCCTTATAAAAGGAGGGGCAAAGGAGCCTAACCTCAAACAAATGAGAGTACAATAAGAGGAGCAAAACTTAAGGCTAACTCTTCCTTCTATAATTGTAAAGACCCAACCTATCATGCATAAGAGCTTGACGGACAGTATTAGGGAGATCAGAAACCAGGTTATAACTTGTAAAGCCTCTGTGATCGTGCCAACAGCCTATCGGCAACAAAATTTTGTTCTCTATATACATGAGTAATAGAGTAATTGCCCAGATGTGAAAAACAGTCCCGAAGATCATACTCATACTTCCAAGGAGCACTATGCTGCCGAGTTAAAACCATAACTGCAACCATAGAATCGGATTCCACAATCACATTATCAATATTGATTCCGACATAAGCGAAGCCCATCCATAAAGCTTTAATTTCGGCACTAGTATTAGTCCCAAGCCCGTAGAAAGCAGTCACCATAGAACCTTGGTGATCACGCAAAATGCCACCACCAGAATGATATCCTTGCATAGCTAAACCATCTGTGTTAAGTTTATAGAAACCAATCAAAGGAGGAGACCAACATACCCAACTACCCTTCCTGAAGGTTGGACTGATAACAGGGAGACCAAGACGCTCCATACCCACTTTAGCCATGATAGAGATAGAAGATTTGGGACGAAAGGCGAAAGCATGTCACGAAGATGACCCTTGACACGAGCAATGATATTACCCGATTGCATCGGCGAGAGAGTCAAAGATAGCACTACAGAGCTTTCAGATTTCCCAGCAAGAGAATAAAAATATACCCACGCAGCATGCACCAAACTGATTGCGGGAAGAGCTATCCCTACACCACGTGATAAATAAATGTTCGAGAGACACATACAAACCACTTTTATAGAAAATGCGCACAAAATAACCCCACACATCCTTGGCTATAGCCGAAGTCAGGAACAAATGCCCAATAGATTCACAAGCCGGGTTAGGACAACACTGACACTTCGAAACAATAGGAATCCGTTTAATATGTAACTGCATGTCCACAGGAATTGCACCATGAAAAGTTTCCATGCAAAGCAACGATTTTGAGAGGGATCCAAGGCGCCAATTTTTGAGGCCCATGATATATCTGGAGAGTGAGGACGGATAACCTCCAAGAAATCTGAAGACCGAAATCTGCCTGAATTAGATAAGGTGGAAACCAGCCGATCTGGCACTCCTTGATCGCACCTAACATTACGGGCCATCTGCTGGATATGAGGCGGGAGGAGCGGCAAAAGATCGAATAATAGCCGACAAGGCACAGTAAGCAGAGATTGGCATCAACAGGACGAGGACCATCCAGAATCTCGCCACTCCAGTTGTCAAGCCAGAAGGACACTCGGCCTTCACCAATTATCCATCTACAACAAGAAGCAACTAGAGGAAGTTGAGTCATTATAGCATTCCACTGAGGAGCAGCCAAAACACTGCTGAAAAATTCCCGACCATTGCCATATTTATTGCGGACAAAGCGAGCCCACAGACTCCTACCATCCAAAGCACTCCAAGCCATCTTCGCGTGTAAAGACCTCATTACGATTAAGGAGGCATGCGCCAAGACCACCCTCATGAAAAGGCCGGCATATAGAAGTCCAAGAAACCCAATGGGTCCGATGGCTACCCATAGAACTCCAAAGAAATTCAGCCATAATAGATTCGAGCATTGAATCACCGATGAAGGAACCCGAGCAATGCCAAAGTATATATAGGAATCTTTGCCAAGAACGACTTTCAATAAAGTGAGGCGGCCCCCATGGACGAAACCTTGCCTTCCAACCCGAGAGCGGTGGCGAAGCTTAAGCTCAATACCCTCGAAATAAGAGCACTTCATTCGCCATAAAAATAGGAATTCCCGGATAACGTATAGGAAAGGATTGGCGAATACAACGGACCATTCGCAATATGACGAGCTTTGGAAGCCGAGCAAGATTCATGAACATAAAATCCGCTTTTTGAAGGTTGATTAATTGCCCGAGCTAGCCTCATACTTAGATAGAAGACACCGAAGTGCCAAGACCGATCTTTTCGCCGCATTACAGAAGAGTATCATGTCATCCGCATAGAAGATGAGTTATAAGAAGACCTCCACGACCATGAGAAAAAGGAGCAATAGGCGATCATCACGGCTTTGTTTAGAGCCACAGATAAAACTTCTTGAGCGAGGATGAAAAGAAGAGGAGATAACGGGTCACCTTGGCGCGCCCAGCGTGGATGAGAAAAACCAAAGCTTTCCCCGAATACGGATAGAGTACCAAACATTGCTAATTAACCGAGCAACCAAATCACAAAAGGAGGAACTAAAGCCAAGAGTCGAAGAGATTTTTGAGAAAATCCCATTCCAATCTATCATAGGCTTTAGACATATCAAGTTTGAAAGCTACATTGCCACCCGCACTTACGACCAATCGTGAATCATCTCTGAGCAAGAGCTATATTCTCTGAATGCTTCGTCCCTTGACAAAACAGATTGTTCCCATGAAATAACAGATGGTAAAATAGTAGCAAGACGGGTAGCAATAATCTTGGAAATAATTTTACTGGAGAAGTTACACAAGCTAATAGGGCGCAAATCAGATAAATTATTGGGATTCTCCACTTTTGGAATAAGGACCAGGGAAGTGGCAGCCATACCTCTGAACATAGGAGAACCATCAAAAAACTCTTGAACTGCTGCAATCACATCCACTTTGATAATATCCCAACACCCCATAAAGAAGTGACCCGTAAATCCGTCTGGTCCGGGGGCACTGTTTGGATTAAGATCTTTGATTGCTTGCTTGATTTCATCTTCCATGGGTCTATGCATAAGCCATTCATTTTGCTGAGAGGTCACCTTAGAATGCATATCAACAAATAAAGAGCCGTCAACAGAATGCTGCCCCGACGAAAAAAGGGACGAGAAATAAGAGACCGCCATCTCGCCAATCTTGTTAGGATCCGAGCTCCAACAACCATCGTCCATTTTGAGTTTAATTATATTGGTGCGAGTTCTTTCCTGAAGACTAGCATGGAAGAAAGAAGAGTTACGATCACCATCTGCTAACCATTGTTGCCTAGATTTTTGTTGAAGAAGTTCCATGTCCCAGGCTAGAAGCTGAGCAACCTCCTGTTTAACTGAATCAAGTCTCCTACAAGTATCCATGTCCCAATTCTGTTGAAGCTCCAATTCAAGTTTATTCACGTCATCCTGTTTGGCAGCCAACCGCCTTTGAACATGACCGAAGTCACCAATTCAGATTTTTAAAGCCTTACGAAGCAATAGAAGCTTACGGTGCAAAATAAACATAGCCGAGCCAACCACATGTCTCTCCCATTGCGTCTTGACAAAATCCATGAAACCAGCATGGTCCATCCACATTCGTTGAAAACGAAAAGAGCCTTTGGGTTTCGTAAAACATGGAAGATCAACAAGTAAAGGAGAGTGATCAAAATTTAATCTACTCAGATGAGATACCCGCAAAGCAGAATAATTAGACTGATAAAGACCATTAATTAAAATCCTATCCAACCGCTGCCAAATACGACGAAGACCCTCCTGATTATTGCACCACGTATATTGGCTGCCTTCATAACCAGCATCACATAAACCCGCCCGAGACTGACAGTCATTAAAATCTCGTATACTAGCCCAGTCATACCCAGCGCCTCCCAGCTTCTCATTAGATTGGGCAATCACGTTAAAATCACCTCCTACTATCCATGGTTCAGAAAACTGATGAGAAATGTTTACCAAAGAGTCCCAAAGATCCATACGTTCATCCCGCTCACATTTTGCATAAACACAAGACACAAGAACATTGAAATTATCCCCCACCTTGCAACGTACTGTGAGATGTTGAGAATGAGCAGTCACCAAAGAAATCTTAACCCGGCTGTCCCAAATGAGCCAAATGTGTCTATTAGTCGGGTCACATTGAAGATGATATTGAAAATTTAAACGTCTAGCCAGCTTTGCAATACGGTCTCCCGGTAATTTAGGCTCTAAAATTACATATAACAAAATATTATGCTGAGATTTAAGTAGTTTAAGATAATCTCTTGTCTCCTTATTTCCCACTCCTCGAGCGTTCCAAAAAATGACCGCCATAAAGAAACTATTGGGAAGTAGTGATACCCGGGGCTTTGGACGCAGCCCTTGTTTGACGACGGTTGTTATCCCTGAACACACGATCCTTGTATTTCTGTATGAGAACTTTACATCGCTTGCGAAATTGAATAGTGACATGCTCCGAAGGAGGAAAATTCTGCAAATCGTCTATTGAATTTGATCTCGTTAACTTGTGAGTATACCGTGGCATGCACGCCCCATCAAAAGAGAGAGACCTAGTTAAGAGCCTTGGAACATAATCCATCCCATTCGGGGGGCACACCTCCTTCATGCCTTCATCCTCTAGATCCGATAGAACCTCAAATTGGTTGCAAACTTGAACTCCAGCCTTATCAACCCGAGGCGAAAAAGGCGGATGATGAACAACCCCGTCGGCCATATCTTTATGCAAAACACTGGGATCTGAAACTGGAGATACATTCTTCTCTTGATGATCCAGATTACCCATACGTTGCTTAGGGGGTGGGACTGGGGTAGGAATAGTAGGGGGGACAGATTCCTGATGGGCCTGGATATTAGATGTAGAAGCTTGGTGTTGCTTAGCAACATTAGAAACCGGACGCCATTGAGGATTAGCCATTTTAGGCTTATCAGGTAGTTCATCATGACCTGAAGATTTATTACCATCTTCAACAGGCTTCGAAAAATTATTACTGGCATTTAAAACAGGCGCCTTTCCATTTTGATTGAGTAGCACATCAGAATGATTGGAATGAACCCTATGAGGACCAGCCCTACGTTGCCCCTTCCGACAGACTTGGACCGAGTGGCCAAGAAGACCGCATCCAGAACAAAATTTTATATTACCCTCAAAATCCAATGCCTGCCAAAAACCACTTTCTTTAGATGTCCCAATCCAGATTCGAGAAGGCAGTGGCTGAGAAACATCAAATTCAACACAAATCCGAGCATGCATCGGATGAGATAAAGCCAATGTTTTATCATCAGCACGAAGGAAATGGCCAAAGGTATTGCCAATCCGTTTGAGGTAGGATGGCGTGAAGAAGGGGAGAGGGAGATGATGTAAACGGACCCATCTGACCACATAAGAGCTATCCTTGCCAAGAGTGAAATCAGGGGACCATCGGAAGATCGAAACATATAGCTGCTTATCATATGGGACTCCTTAGACAAGGCAATCACCAAATCTTCAGCAGATGAAAGATGCACCATAACGTGTCGAGGATCAAGTAATCCAGCCACAAAGGACCCTTTAAGTTTCCAACTTGACGCAATATGATCACGAATGACATGCAAAGGGGGTCTGCCAGCCGAAAATTTCAGAATGATGGTATTCTGAAATTGTTTCTCCGCCATCTCCATCTCAAGCGGAGTAAAGAGGCAGCCCATATCATTATCCACCATTACCGATTGACGATGAGCTAAAGGAATATCAACCAAGATAGGCGAAACATTAGGGTTTAGGCATTGGGGTTGAGACGGCTTAGAAAGAATGGAAGCATAAGAGGGGGCTTGGTGTGAAGAAGACGACCCATTAGCATTGACAGGAGCTGTAGGGTGAACAACAGGAGGAGGGGGGGCCTCCGACGGTGGAGGATCCGGCGGCGTAGCCACCATATCCAAACCAAAACCCTAACAGAAGGGGAAACCCTAAAAACCCTAGAGAGAGAAAGTAGAGAGAGAATCTATTTGTTTGTAGTCATTCCCCGATTTTGATTTCTTTGATATCATTGTCCAGCCCCAGATTGATAGTGGACAGGTCTTCAGTTGCTGCTTTACAAGCTCAAGCAAATAATTTTTATCTTTTGGGTTCATTTCATTAAATGATTCATCATCATAATTATCATTATTTAATGTGTCTTTTAATGTATGTGCAACTAAGGAATAAGCAAAGACATTTAGATTATCATTAAAAGCAAACTGTACAGGGTTTATTACATTATTGAGGACCTGGGGTTTGAGATCCTCAACTTTAGGTCGAGAATCGGTAGATGACCAATCCGTAAAGCTAGGGGAAGGAATATGGATAGTATATCCAAAGTGGTCTACTAGGTTTGCAGGTGTCAGGAGCGGGCCAGTCGTGGTATGCCAGTTCTGCAGAGGCTTTCAGCAATAAGCTCAAACTCAGCAGGGAGCTTTTTATAATAAGTGCCTCCATCTATCATACCCAAGAAACTGTCTCCTAGACCATCATCATCTAGCAGGGCCAAAGCATAATCATCTTGGTCTATAGACCAAGTATTTTCAACAGTGACAGTCTTATATGCAGTGTTACGGGGCTCCAGGGTAACCTGTTCCATTCTATCTGTAAGAAGACTGATATCTTCAAAGATTTCCCAACCAGGGCATCTTTTCCCATTCTGGTCTAACCAGGGTTCAGGAAACATGAGATAGGCTTCTGTTTCCCCCTTTCTTACAAAGTAACCATTTAGGGTTTTTCTATAAGGTGGGAGAGGGGGATATTCGTAAGGACACTTTTCTCTTTCTGCCTTTCTTTTCTCACGTTTCTGTTTCATGACTGCGGCTACTTCAGCTGGAGTAGGCGTGTATCCTAGACCAAAAGGAGGGATACATTCCTTAAGCTCATCCTGGACTAAATTAACAAGTCCTTGCTGATTTCTGCCGAGACCCAGACCAGGCATATAATTCATTTTCCGAAACATGTTTAAAGGGACCATGTTTCATAGGGAGGTGACTTTCTTTCCAATGATGTCAGTTTCTCGGCCACATTCAATGGTGTCGACCACAGCTTGGGGGATAACCTCAAAGCCACTGAGGAAAATACCAGTGTCCTCATGCTCTATCTTGAGGATTGGGATATCCTCGTTTTCCTTATTTTCCACGATCTTATCAGCCAGAATGATCAGTATGTGGTCATCGTGGATGAATTTGACACGCTGATGTAATGAGGAGGCTACCCCCTTTACCCCATGAATCCAAGGGCGTCCCAACAACAAGCTAAAGGTGGCTGGTATATCCATGACTTGGAAGTCAACTGGCATGTTTAACGGCCCAATAGTTAGCATTAAAGTGACCACCCCTAAGACACATCGACTGGTGTTGTCGTATGCCTTAACTGTCTGCGAGGAAGGATTGATTTTGTTCCCAGTTTAGCTAACGTGCTGGCGGGACATACATTCAGTGAAGACCCATTATCTATCAAAACCCGGGGAACCCGTTTTTCCAAAATCCCCACAGTGATATGAAGAGCATCAATATGGTTAGTTCCTTCCTTTGGAAGATCTAGATCAGTGAACATTATCACGTTCCCAAAGTGGATGTTCCCGATCATCCGAGTAAGCTCATCTGGGGAGGTTTCAAAAGGAATGACTACCTGACTTAAAGACTTAGCCAGCGTATCACGGTGGGTCTTAGAAGCACACAGTAAGCCCCAGATGGAAATGTTGGCCTGAGTTTTCTTCATCTGAGCTAATAAAGTATCTTCCACCGCTTTAGCCCCAGCATCTGTCACTTGATCTTTCCCAGAGTGGTCACCTCTTTCCGGGTTTGGCTGGTAGGCTCGGCCAGATCGGGTAAGGTGGCTAACATTTCCACCAACCCAAGTGGCTTTTTCAATGTTACAGGTATTTTGGCTACCCAGGATAGTGTCCCAAGAGAGCATATTACAGCTAGGATCTTTTATGGATAAGGATGGAGGAATAGGAACAAGGATATATGGTAATGGATGTTTATTTATTTCAAACTTGGGCGCACAGAAGTTTTCATCAACCTCAATCATATTGATTTGAGGTAGAGGGTTATTGACTGTATTTGGTCTGGGTGGAGGCTTTTCAATAACCTTATCATTTATAAGGTCCTGGATAGCATTTTTGAGAGTATAACATTTATCGATGAGGTAACCACTGGAGCAATGGTATTCACAATACTTGGGCATGATTCCAATTCCTGGGCAGGGGGTTTGGTGGCCTATAATTCTCCAACGACTTTAGCACTCCCTGTGCCATTAGCCGCTGCAGTATCACAGACTGGGGAGCTTGCAGTTCATCATAATGCCGGTTCACCCTGTTCTGATTTCTGAAATTTCTGGCAGGGCCATCATTTGCTCCCACTGTATTGACAGACCTGTCTGACCCGTAGTACCATGGAACAGAGCTATAATTTTGGGTAGAAAATGGGGCTGAGGCATTCCCTACCACATTGACGGCTGGTGCTGGTGCGGCTGTCTTTCCTTTTGGATAACGGAAAGAACTAGGAGGCGTATTGGATTTTAGTTGCCCAGTCCGTATATCATCATCAATACGGGCTCCTATCTCCATTATTTCTTTAAAGTTGGTGTAGGGGAGATACCGCATATGTTCCAGGTAAATGGGCTGGAGGTTTTTAATGAACATTCTGCATGACTCAGCCGGATCAGGTCTGTCAAAAGTCTGGCCAACTTTCTTTTCCACCTGACTGCAAGCTCAGCGCAGGTTTCTTTCTCCCTTTGGGTGCACGACTCAAGGTCCCTTCTATTTTCAGGGCTGATGTTGTCCTTGTATCTTTCAAAGAACGCTTCAGCTATCTGGTCCCAAGTATTCATGGTGCTGCTATCGGACAACATTAACCATTGTTTGGCAGCCCCTATTAAGGTGAGGTGAAAATTGGAAGCCATAGCCTCAAAGCTAGCCCCCCTTGACTGCATGCCAGTGGAATAAGATCTCAAGTGGGATATAAGGCATCCAGTCCCATCAAACTTTTCTATGTCGGGCATTTTGAACTTTGATGGCAGTATTGTTGAAGGTTGCAATGCTAGTGCCCGCGTAGAAAATTCCCCTTTATTGAGAAGTTTAAGCATCATGGCCTTCATATTTTCCATGTCGGCCTCCATTTTGGTGGCTGGTGGAGTTAATTTGTTGGTATATCTTGGATTAGGGAAGGTTTGGGTTAATTATCGGCCGAGGGTGCAGTGAGGATTTTAGACAATATAGGGATTATGGGTTAGTGGGTTTTGGGTAACATATGGATTCTGGGTTGGTGGGTTTTGGGTAGTATATGGAGTCTGGGTTAGTGGGTTTTGGGTAGTATATGGAGTCTGGGTTGGTGGGTTATTAACGGTTTCGGCTGGGCGACCAGGATCATTGAAAGGTAAGTATGTGGTAACATGGCCTGGTGGATTATAGCTTTTTGGGTCCATATGTGGGCTATTTCAGAGTGGGTTAATCAAGGGAAAAGGGAGGTCATTTGGGCTCTGAGTAATATTGGCGCTTGGGAGAGGGTATGGAGGATAGGACGGGTAAGGACTGATATTTGGGTAGTAGGGATTTGGTGGAGGATTGGGATTTGGGGTAGTGGTAGTATTTAGTGGGTTAGTGTTTGGCTGGTGAGTTGGGTTTGGAGGCACATGAGATGTTGATGCTTCCTGGGGGACCGTAGGGGAAGAGTTCACCTCACCACTGGATTTTAAACTTTGCACCATACTAGCCATTTGGCTCATCATACGATTAGTCGCTGCACCCAACTTTTGGTCTAACCATTCCTGCGTTGCCGGAGTCGGAACGTACCCTGGAGCCCCTGAATCTGTACCCATAGCAAACTGTTCACTTTCTGCTGCCATACTGTTTGGATCTGTACCCTCTGTACTGATTCTGCCCTTGTCTGATCTGAAACTGATGCCCTATGTTCTGATTTCTGTACTACTTTCCCGTATCAACCGGCCAGTGCTATCTCTGCCTTTTCCAAATTCGGGCCAGGTTTCTGAGGAAAATGGGTTATGGAGGAGGTATCAGAAGGCTGGCTGCAGGCTTTCTGGGCTTGGAGTACAGCGTGCCTTTATTAGTATTTTTTATTTATTATTATTTATTTCTGTTCCCTACAATTGACCGGATAAGCACTTGCTTTATTTTGACAGTCTCAGGACTTTTCCTGGAACAGTGGATTCTTTCTCCAGAGTCTAGGACCAACGTATTCCACCGCCTTTCGACTCCCAAGATCGGATCGATCCTCAAGGCGAAGAGCCTATACTCTTTCCAGGATCCACCATTCGAAATAGTCTAGGTCGAGCATCAGAGAATAATAAATCAGCCACTGTTTATTATTTATTATTATTTTATATTATTCATTTTTTGTGCGCACTTTATTTCCCTTTTTTTTTTACCTGCGCATTTTTTTGACTATATATTTTTTCTTGACTGTATATTTTGACTTCTTTTTTTAATCATTTTTTTTTACAGGGGCTGACTCACAATTCAGAGATGTAAAAACTGGTTGGTCAATGAAGTATCCTGAGAATCTATATACATTCTAGCGTTAGCTTATGCAGGGGGTAGGCTGGCCATGGTGTAGGGTAACAGTTCGGAATATTCCTATATGCGTGCACGTGTGTGTGGTATCTAGAAAGCAGTAAAATCTTTATTCATTTACAAATATATAAACAGAAAAATAAACAGACATGGCCTATCTTGTTGTTACGTGTAGATTTTCTCGGCTTTTTAGTTTGAGCGCAAGCAAGCAAGCACATCATATTAAGAAATAGAAAGAAAAGTGGGGAATCTATCTATTCCTATTAATTACAAATTGATCCTATATCCCCAAAATAAAATGACAGAATGAATGTAAATATATACAAATTGAACAGAATAATGAAAAGGAATAATAGACAAAAGGAAATAATAATAAAGAGCCGAAAATAAAGTGATATTAAAAGTAAAGCCCTGGCCCTTTTATTGTGCTGCCCGGAATTTTATTATAACGTAAATATTTTTTTTTTTGATTGATTTTTTTTTTAATTTTTCGAAATTTTTTTTAATTATTTTTTTAAAAGAATATTTTTAAATACATCTGTAACAATTATCGGAACGAAACTGCTGCAAGATGGAGGATCATATCAACAAATATAGACACGAATGTATAGGAACGCAATATTTAAATGCATAAATTAATATAACAAGCATACTTTAGCCAGAAACAAATAAAAACAAAAAAGTTTTATTTTATGAGTCTAGCCCTCCATTTTATTTAAAATAAAACAACTCCCCAGCAGAGTCGCCATTGTGAGTCGCCCGGGCTGCGCCAGCGCCCCACACGCCCTTGGATAGGGGTGCGTGTACGTGCGGATGCGGGACATCCACTGCTCTCGTTCCACCCTCCCTTGTTTAGTGGAAGACAAAATCAAAAGTGGGAGAGGAGTGCTGTCTGAGATAGTGTGTTGGAATGCGCCTCAGTTGACTTAAGTGGATTTTTGATCCAATATGAGAACTTGTGGTTTCCCGCATCAAGTTATCCCCTTTTTTAGGGGATACCAGGATATGAGAATGCATCACCCTTTCATTCACATTTTCCCTTTTTTAGGGGAAAACGGAAAAGTGCAAAAAAGGATGTTGCGATGCCCCCACTTTTGGATTTTATTAAAAATAGCCTTATGGCCCGTTTTGGATCACTATGGGAGCTTTGGGTTTGCCGCATCAAATTATCCCTTTTTTTGGGGATACCAGGATATGGGAATGCATCACCCTTCCATTCTCATTCTCCTTTTTTTAGGGGAAAATGGAAAAGTGCAAAGAAGGAGTGTTGCGAGGCCTCACTGGATCCAAAAAGTTTTAGAGTCGCCATCTTTATTTTAAGGCAAAATAAAGCAAAACCAGAAAGAGAAGAAAACCAGAGATAGAAAACGGGTTCGGAGGCTAAGTTACGAGTTGGGAAGGTGCTAGGCACCCAACTCGCCCTTTCGGACTCAAAATAGTTTTTGGCTAAAGTATGCTTTTTGTTATATTTATTTAGCAAATAAATAAATTATTAAAAGACAGGAAAATAAAACAAATACATCCGTGACTACATTATTTACGGACTTGCAGCCATTTCCTTACAATAATTACAAATATATTTAAAAATATTTGGCCATTATAACGGCTCTTTTACATAATATTTCCTAATCTAATCTGGGCAGCACAACAGCTTATATTGACTATATTGGGCCGGATTTAAATAATTTTTTTTAAGAGGATCAATAGTGGACTATTAAATTAGGTGCCTTAGAAGGATTTAAATAATAACTTTATAAATAATAAATAAAAAGAACGCCCTTAAAGGCTATTACCTTTTAGAGCGGTATTGTGCTCGCTCTGTCCTTCAGGGAGAGGGAGTCTTTTTTTTTTTTTTGTTGTTGTTGTGATTCGGGCATAATGACTGCTTATTCTGGATGACTTTGGCTCGTTCACTCGGGCAGAATGATGGCTTATTTTGGAAGGTTTTGGCCTTTTTGGTTGGGCGGAATAACGGCTTACTTTTTTGTGTTTTTCAGCCTATTACTCGGGCAGAGTAATGGCGTAGTTTATGGATTTTGGGTCGGGAAAGTGGGGTGGATACCTAACTAAAAGGCTAGGGATCACTTTTAACCGGTGGAAGTTGGTTTTGGCGGATTTGGACGGGGTTTGGAAGCTTTTGGCGGAGTTTGGACGGGGTTTGGAAGCTTTGGTGGGCTACACACACCTATCTCACTTCTCTCGCTATTCGGCGTTGTTGAGACGCGGAGAGAATTTCTCAGTGTTTCTTCGTGATCGATTTTCCGTGTCTGAAGGGGAGCCCATCACTCTTATTTATAGGTGGAGAGAGGGACTCATCGGGAATTATAAATTCCCTCAACGAGCTTTGATTGATTGTACACAAGCCTTCTCCACTTGCACAATACGTTAAGTCCTAGAGCTACTGTAGCTCACTTGGCGCCGACATCTCCATGGCATGGTGCGGCGCTCACCTAGCCTTTTGGCCGCATCATGCTCCTGTTCAAGTTCTATTTTTGGCACTTTTACCCCTCGCAATTTACTGTTTTGCGCGTCCTGCTTTTCCTTTCACATTTTCGACTCCTGTAACTTGACATTTGTTAAGTTTAAGAAGTTTTTGATATCACATGTCAGAGTCACATATCAGGGGTACGAAATTGGGGTGTCTACACATACGACAACCCCCTTTCGACTTCGTTTCTTTAACCCACATTGACTTAACCCCTAAAGCTTATACATTTTAGCCTACCCTTGGAGAGAGTAGGATGTGGGTGGGGAATTAATTTGAGGGGACCATTATTATTTAGATGATTTCCTTAAGACTTCTTCTTCCTCGTCGTATTCAATAAAAAAAAGTGATGGAAAAGAAAAAGAAAAAAATACATTGGTTCGACGAAAATGAAAACAAAGGAAGAAGAGTGCAAGAAGATTCAAATGAAAGCATAACTTTCAAAATATAGATATATTAGGAAAGTTCATCCGAAGAAAGGATCACTAGTTATTTTTAGAACATTGTAATGAATAGAACAAGTTTGGGGGGAAATCCCTACTTGTGGTCTTTGCAGGTCCTAGCCTAATGAGAAATACTTCTACATATTTAGAAGCAAATGGGGAAAAGGGTAGTCTTGCTCTCTCCTTTTGTATTCTATTCCCTTTTCATCGTATCACCCAACACCAAGGCCTTACATTACAAGCTTAATAAAGTCCTATTGATCTTTTTTTCAATTACTTGTGTTGGTTGATTCGATTGTAATACATGTAAATTGATCCCCACTTCATATATTCATACTATTCGCCAAATCTCACTATGTTAGCATAATCTTAGCTATTGTAAGTAACTGAGATATGAAAACATTATATGCAATACATAGGAAGTGCATGGGATGGATGTATAAGTATTTGAAATCCATGGTGTTCTCTCTTTCTGTGATAGATCGGGTTCGGACGGTAGATTACATACTCTGTATTACATATGTTTTTATTGAAAATCCTGATTTTTAGAATGAATGTTATGCTTATCTTAATAAAGCTATTTAAGTTAGAAAATCTTCCATGACTGGTTAGCACACACACACGGTGACACGATGTGACACCCCGCTCCTTCGTTATCTCGGTTTGCGTGCTATACTTGCACTTCTTCCCTTGTCGACGGTATGTTTGGTTTGCGAGAGGGTCTAGATATGTTTGAGAGACCATATTAAGACCAAAACATTATTAAGAGACTCCATATAGTTGTTGACTTGCTAAAGTCACAAGTCGTGACTCGACGATAGTCGGAATACGACGCGATTGAGGGTTTACTTTATGCTTTGTGTTCGTGACCTCTGGTTTAGGGTCCTAGACCTCTTTAAGATGGTTTATTAACATGTTTAGATGCATTAGACTTCAAGTTGGAGGTGTTCCTTAAGTCTATCGATGATTTGGAATTTTTGGAGATAGCGTTCGTCTCTATCGCAGTAGTTCGGGAATCGAGTCGCGAACTGCTCTCCTTTGGGATTCTTATTCCCCTAGTTGTTATTCAACTTTCTAGAAGTATTTAAGCTTCTCCATTAGCCCTTAGACTTGCCTTAAAAGTCTCCTTTCGTTGCTCGTTCGATTGCGAGTTCATTCGTCGTTCCGGTTGCACGTTGTTGCACCCCTTCCCGGTTTCGCTCCGAGTTGTTTCGGGAGTTGTTCGGGTGTGTTTTAGACTTGTTTTGAGTTGGGTTAGACCTTAGAATGGTTGCCCAAAAGTTTGGGACCATTTAGATCAAGTTTAGATCAAGTTTTAGAGGTTCTGGGCCGATGGGACCTGAGGGCGCCCGCCTCAAATGCAGGAGCAATGGAGGCGCCCGCCTCAGTGGTCTGAACTTGGGATGGCCTCAGTAGTTGAGGCGGCCGCATGGCCCTGGGTGAGGCGCCCGCCTCACCTGCTGCTTGTCTGTTACGGGATTTTTTCCTGTTTCGGAATTGGACGATTTGTACCCCTTGAACCCATATCTAAACCTATCCTAAACCTCCCTAACCCTTCCAACTTAAGTCCTAACATCCCTAACTAGTTTTTAATGATGGATTAAGAGTGCATTAGTGGCCAATTAAGCCACAAAATCAGATTAGAAAGTGACCACAATGTGGTGACACTTGTCCCACTCAACCTTTAAACCCTTTTAAGCCACAATTCAGCCATTTGACTTCTCATTTGCTGAGAGCATTCCCAAAAACGTGAGAGAGAGTTCTCCCATGGCTACATGAAGCTTTGCCCTTGGTCTTCATCATCCATTCCTCCTTTGCCCAAGAATCCTTCATTAAAGGTGTAGAGCTCAAGAAGAGGAGCATTTCTAACCGATTGATTTCTTCCTTTGCTTTCTTTGGTGTTGAACACTTGTAAGTTACTTCTTCTTCTTTTGATTTTGTACTCATTGATCCTAAGGAAAACAAACTCTATGCTATTTGAGGTCAATGAGTACACATACTTGCCTTGTATGATTTTAATTTGTGATTTGAGCATGTGAACTTGTTAAGAGCATGTGTAGGATGAATTCTATGATTATTGAAGTATATTGATACTCTTCATCTTGTGTTTCTAGGGTTGTGAGCTTGCTAGAAATCATGCTTACATTTTATTTGGGTCTATTTTGATAGTAGGCATGAGATTGGGAATTTAGAGGTGTAATCTCACTAGGCAATATGTAAATGACCATTCAATTGAAAGTATGTGATTTCTAAAATGGGTATAAGATCTTGTTACGTTCTATGGATTTTAATCTAGGGAATCTAGCCCAAATGATTTGTGAGAAAATTGTTGTAAATGTGAATGATATGTTGATTTGGGGATTTATGAACTAGGCATTTAACGTCGTGTGACCATTAAGACTCAATGGAGTTGTTTTATGATTCAATAACATGTTGGAGAGCATTAGGTTAAAACCCTACGATGTTCGGGTTGGTCGGTTTTGTTTATGAGTACCCAAACATCTTGATTTGTGTCCCATTTGTGACACTCACGGTATAGAGGTGTATTGGAGATTTATTTAGGCGTGCTCGTTAGGGCACGAGCATTAGAGATCAACCTATGATCTCAGATACATTAAGAAATTATTATTTAAATGAGTTCTCTTTTAGGGGAATTGGGTCGCTGCACATGAAAGCACTTGCGAGGTTATGACTACGGCTTAGTTTTGATACCCGTGAGATTGGCTTTGAAGAAGTCGAACATATATGACCATTGGGACTATGGTTGAGTCCGGTGTACCTTTAAGCAAAGCTAAAATGCTAAGTCTTGATTTGTGATTTGTTCTTAGACTAAAGTAATGGTCTTTGGTTTAATCCCGAGTAGAGGGTTATAGTAGACCTCACATTGTGATTTCTTGAGCTTATATGCTACGTTTGATTGGGTTGTGACTTGAGGGTTATGAATACCTCAATAGGTGGTTCTTGGACTAAACGGATAGGTTGGTTGGATTTGTGAAGTGTGTACAATATGTGCATTGTTAAAATTGGTGTGTAGAACTTTATGTCCTACTTGATTTGATATGTATGCTATGATCGATCTTGGTTCTTGTTTGAGCATGAGAGTAATTATCTACTTGTGCATTTCATAAAAGCCCAGCTGGCATTACTTGGATTTGGTTTTTCATGTCAGGGTAGGACGATACATCGTCTATACGAATCGTAAGATTCGTATTCGCTATGGATCGCCGTACCTGGGACCTCACACACCCCTCCATTGTGGGCCGCAATGGGGAAGTAGCCCCTTGCCGTGACGCTAAGTGCCGCATTGGCTTGCTAGCTAAATCGAATGATTCTCGATGAAAGTCGATGCACTCACAGAGCATCGATGTTGCACGAACCAGTAATATTGTGTATTGCAGGAGCAACACAACGGAGCTAATTGGGTAACTTCTTTATCCCTTATGTGGCTCGCTATGAGCACTTATATGAAAGATAATGTGCTATATGGTTTATGAAGTTTAAGTTACTTGGTGAATTAATACAAGTTTATTGTTGGTATACGATTAAGATGCCATGATTATATACATGCTTGTGCATTATGCCATGCCACGTCATGCTATGCCATACAGTTGCATTTAGTAACTTACTGGGTCATTATGACTCATTTCGTGTGTTTGTTTTCCTTAGTTTTTGCAAGAAGCTCGTTAAGACGCTGGAAGCTTCGCGCTTGATCGATAATGTGGTCTTCCTGCGATAGCTTGGGGTTATTAGTATTGTTGTATTTTGTATCTTGTGAGGCACGGATGTGAAGTTATGTAAACTTTACTTGGGTAGTTATGTTAGTATTTTGTTATTGTATTATTTTGGTAGCCGACTCGTTTGGTCGAGCTGTTGTATCTTTTAGATGTTATTCCCTTGTTATTTCGAGCATGCTTTAGCTCACTCTTTCTAGTATTGTTGGTATTGTCATCTCCGACGACATTAGTCGTGAGACTTGGGTTTAGTTGTTAAGATTTGAATATCTTGTTCTTTTAGTTGATTTGTTCCTCCGGCATGTTATAGCCGTTGAGTTGTTGTTTATCAGGTTGGGTTCTTGTTGCTTCGCCGGCCTTAGGTTGCCGATGGTTTGTTGTCCGTGCGCAATGTTGCGTCACGCGAGTCGTAGATTTGTCGAGAGATAGTCGTCTCTCAGCCTTGTATTCCTTAGTTTATAATTATAGGCTTTGGTCCCACTTAGGATTTGCTTCCGCAGATATTAGTTTTTGATTATTCGGTTTTGCCATTATGGCTTATCATTCCTGTTTAGAGTTTGTTGGTTCAACTCTGGACTCGCACCACTACGCTTAGCGGGTGCTTGTCCGTCTTTTAGCTTGTCTTGACGGCACGACCTTGGGATTCCGCATCGGAGTCCGGGTCGGGCTGCCACACACGAAGATGTTGGTATCGGTCGCAGGTTAAAGTGTGAGTCAGTATGATTTGTGGGAGAGTCTGCACACATGTGAGCATCTCCTTGAGGTAAACATGAATATGTCATGCTATCGTGACTTGAGAATGAACCAAAAAAGACTTTATTTGTATTTATTGTTTTTAGAGTAAATTTTAATTATCTGCTTTTGTATTTAATAGTTTTTTTGTATTTATCTGCATAGTCGAGTCACTCGTAAGAGTCTCTGTTGATTCTTATGATAGATTTATATCTGCTCAGTACATTACATTAGTTTTATACTTCAGTGGCTAATCGAGCTGCGTATCGTTTAGCGTGGCAAATGTGTATAGAACTTTGCCTAGTATAGTTTTTATAGGACTTCACAGGTTCAACGGAAGACCTATTCAAGCTTCACCGGAAGACCTGCTTAAAACCCACAAACGGTAGACCTCGTGTCCACCTAATCTTCTATGACGTGTCCTATCCAGCAATGACTCATTGGGGTAATTCAAACATATCATTATCATTGTTTGAATTAACCTAAGTCATTCCCTGACATATCAAGCCACCGAAAGCAACTTTCCGAAAAGCAGGAAGACTTTTCGCCCGAACAGGAAACAGAAAAGCTGTCTCCTACTTTCGCAACAACTCTCGATCTAACACCTAAATCGCCCACCTTTTGAAGATCTCGAAATCATTCCACCCGCTCTAGATATCTGTGAAGACGAAAAATCCTTGATCGACAACCCATGCATTTAATGCATTGTTGAAAAGAGTTGTTGAAGTATTCGTCTTCCCCAACGGATCTTTTGAAGTGCACCTGCTATAAATGCTGCCATTGAAGACTGGAAAAAGAAGCACTGTACAGAATCAATCGAACACTAAAAGGATTGCTCTGAAACGTCATAACTCCAAGTCTTTCACCGGCAATCAAGAGATCCTCTACGATCTAGAAGTCCTCGTCAACAACAAGAAGTCGCGCATCAACACTTATTCCTTTATCTTCTTGTTGTTTACTTTCATTAACTATATTACACTAATTAAATATCATGTATTTACAGATATTTAATTCCCTAGACCCCAAACACAAGTCAATATTTTGTACACGATCCATTAGGGATATTCTTTGTAATTGATCTAGTGGAAAACATAGTGCACAATTTAAATCCAAGGTTGACTGCCTTGGTGGTGGACGTAGCACTCATTATAGTGTGAACCATCCCAAAACACTTGTGTTATTTCTTACTGTTTGTCTGTTATTTGAATTGCTTAATTACTCTGATTATCTTTATCCATTTACATCAGAACTTAAGTAACTTGTAAAGGTCTACTGTAGTTCTTATCGGCAGACTGAACAACTACCTGAAGGTCTTCCGCTACTTGAATCTTTTCGATAGATTGCAAGTATCTTTCAAAGTATTTACCAAAAAGTTTTAAGTGTTTAATAAGCTATTCAACCCCCCCTCCCCCCGCTTCTAGCTTATTATTGTGGCCATTGGGACCCACAATTGGTATCTGAGCTTTACTCTTTGAAAACAAGTTTTTCCAAGATTAAACTCTTGAGAGATATGATATAATGGCACAAACACACTACATGTTGCCTACATCTAATGCCAACCACGTCCCAATATTGGACGAAGGACATTTTGATGTATGGAAGGATAAAGTAATGAGATTTATGAACTCTATTGACAACAGATTATGGAAATGTGTTATCAAGCAGGTCAACATGTACCAATGAAGGCCAATCTTCTAGCCTCCATCGCTGGGAATCCTGCAGAAGTACCTAAAGAAGAATCTGAATGGACAGAGGATGATAGAAAGCTGGTAGAGCTTGACAGTAAAGCAATCAACATAATCACCGGCTCTCTAGACACAAGCACATACCAGCAAGTGATTCGATGTACAACTGCAAAAGAGATGTGGGAAGCTCTTGTGGAATACTTGGAAGGAGACCAAGACACAAGAGACAACAGAAAATATACATACATCCAACAGTTTGATTCTTTCAAAAAGGATCCTAAGGAAATCTTGCGACAAGCATATGACCGCTTCAGTGAGGTAGTAAATAGTTGCTTTTCTCTAGGTAAAACGTATGACAAAAAGGAAATGAACATGAGGTTTCTAGGCTCTCTAGGTAGCTTATGGCATGTGAAGACCACGGCTATGAAGAATCCAAGAACTTAAACGAGATGACTCTTCGTAGTCTCTACGCAAGTTTAAAGGTTTATAAACTTGAAGTTAATCAAGCTCTAGAGCAAGACAAACAGTTCAGAACTATGTCTTTGCCAGCCATGGTCCAAGAAGAAATCACTATTGAAAACAAACCTTCCACTTCTTCCTATGAAAATGATTTTTTATCAAACGAACAATTTGCCATGTTTGTAAGACGTTTTCAAAAATTTGCAAAATATGGAAGGAAGAACACACACCAACAACCCTTTTAGGAAGAATGGTGAAAGCTCGTCTAAGGAAGAGCTTGTGTGTTATAACCAGGAAACCCTGGTCATTTTGCCTCAAAATGTCCTAAGCCAAAATTTGAAGCATACCGAAACCCTCTTTAGAAAATTTCAAAACAAAAGGGTATGTTGGTCAAGACATAGAAGACAAACAGGTTGCTACATGGTTTGAGACTGATTTAGAAGAGGAGGAAGAGGATTGTGAGCAAGATAACATATGCTTAATAGCTCATGATTCAGGTCCTACCTATGACTCTGAAAATGAAGTCGAAGTTTCACCTAGTCCCTTGCATAAAAGTGAAACCAACTGTGATAGCTTCACTAAGGAAGAACTTCTCAAAGATAATCAAGATATGCTTGAAGAATTTAATTCCTTTAGAGTAGCCTATGTTAAACCGGCCAAGAACCGAGAAACTTACCGAGAAATCTGATGGCAAATGAGATTCAAAGTCTCAATAGGCCAACAAGAGAGTATCAAGTCAAGGAAGAAAACAAATTCCTTTATGACAAAATTGATTGTCTATCCGAGCACATCAAAGGACTTCACCTAGAGAAAATTGCCTTGCAAAAGACAATTGACTGGAATAGCTCCAAGGATGCATTCAAGAAATCCTTTCAAGCCAAAAATCTAGTAATGATAAAAGCGGCATAGGATATTTAGATGTGCCTCTTCCGACAATCTCTTCGGTCAATATAGAGAAAGGTGAATCCGAGATCGCTAATGATATATCTTTCTCTAAACGGACATTTGGAAATATGGGAAACAAGGCCTCGTTATTCAAGTGTCCCTTTCGCACGCTACCCCAAAGTTCGAAGGAAAAGCCAAAATGACTGACTCAAATGAGAAACCCGATAAGGTAACTGCAGAGAAAGTGAAGTTCGTCAAGAACGACTATGCGCAAGGCAGTCCGTGGCTGTAGACCTACTAAACCTCTACCCAGATTCATCAAGTTTGTCTATGAAACAGCAAGGTTCTTTACTGTCAAGGTAAACTTAAAGGTATTCTACCGAATCCTTCCGAAAAGGTAATCAACAAAAGCTAAAGCTAAGTCTGTTGGTAACCTACCTAGAAGATTCAAAGAAACCAATTAAGTCTACCATCAACAAGCAAGTCGAACCAAGAATGGATGTCAAGAAAAGGAATAATCATAAGTACTCTTCGCCAAGACACTAACAGCTTCTATGTGGACTTTCCATTTATGTCACTCTTGCAATTGCTCTAGGCCATCCGGCACCGTAATGCTTGCTAAGGTTCACTCCAAGATCCGAGAGACCTAGTTCTCTCAAGGTCAAGGTGTATGGGTTCCAAAAGGTTGCTAATCCTTAGACCCGAAAGAAAATAAAGGGTACCTTGTTTGTTTTAATTTCTTTTTCGTGAATGCTTCATGGCTATAGAATCAAAAACAAAGACATCCGTATCTAGATAGTGGTCGCCAAGACACATGACTGGAACGTAAGTCTTCTTACGTATATAGTCAAGCAAAAGGACCCACCGTTATTTTCTGGAGATAATGCAAGAGGAAAACAATCGATATGGCTCAATTATTAGAGGAAGTCTCTCCATCAACAAAGTTTCTCTAGTAAGTGGTTTAAAGCACACCCATCGAGCATATCTCACCCGCGACAAAGGACTTCTATGCCAATTCAACTCCAACCAAGGCCTCATCAAAGACAAGTGAATCTCGCTTATTATACCGACCGACAGACAAGGAAACGCCTATCGTGGACTTAAATCTTCTGGAGATTCTCAAACCTGTCTAGTAGCCAACAATGTTCGTGGACAACAAGCGGCCATGGCATTGCCGCCACACCTCAACTTCAAGCACCTCTCCAAGCTCTCCAAAATGGGCTTGTCAAAGGTCTACCTACTGTCCGCCGACCATGACGTGGTTGTAAAGTTTGTCAACTAGAAAACTTTCCAAGTCTTCCTTCAAAAGAAAGTCCAGATTATCAACGAATCGCCTCTTCAATCCTCGTGGATCTCTTTCGACCTATCACAACAAACAAGATTTGAGACAAGTACACACTTGTAGTAGTTGATGATCACTCTAGATTCACTTGATTGAAACTATGACATCTAAAGATGAAACGTATGATCTAGTCACGTTTTTCGTAAGACTTCAAACTCAAAAGCTTGAAGACATAGTGACATAAGATCGACAATTGGCACCAATTCAAGAATGGTGTAGAAAAGTATTACGATGACCACGGATCGGCCACAACTTCTCTCGTCACGGCATCTCAACAAAATGGTGTAGCCGAACGGAAGAACGAACACCGATTGAAGCAAAGAAGAACAATGCCGCGTAAGCTAAACTTCCAAAGTATTTCAAGCGTAAGTATCAACACCGCATGTTTTACCCAAAATAGATCCCCGGTAAACAAGTTTCATAACAAAACTCCATATGAAATATGGAGAGGAAGATCCCCAACATAGATTTCTTAAAATCTTCTATCAGAATGTTTTATTCTTTATAATGGAAAAGAATATAGAGGAAAATTTGATGCAAAATCGCATCGAAGGAATTTTTCTCTGGGTATTCCAAACATTCAAAAGCATTTCGCATTTTCAAGAAACTAATTTAAAAAATTTTAGAATATGTGCATGTTTCTTTGATGAATATGACTTGTTAGAGCCTAGAAAGGCTCCGAACGTTGCTAATGATTCCGATAATGATGAGACATGTACTATACAAAGATCCACTTCCACTCCTCATCGAAAATCCAAGCACTCCTCAAGTCCGCTAACCCTTCACCTAGACGAACTCGCCGACCGATAACAACTCTTCTGACTTCGAACCCATCTCTTCCGCTTTACCCCAAGCACCTTACGTGATCACTCATCCTTCTTGTTCACCGTAAAATGAAAGTTTTGAAGATTCTATCTCTTCCGAACTAGATTTTGTGAATCTCCTTCTCAACCTACTCCGAATTCTTAAGGAAGAACCCACTGTAAGTGATCTTCCTCCAACCGTTATTGAAGCAAGAGATCATCCCATTTCTCAAATCATTGGTGATCTCAACAATGAGTTCGACGAGAAATAAAGTTCGAAGAAGCTATGTTTGTTTATGCATTTGTATCGAAACTCGAACCAAAGAAGATTGATGAAGTTATCGAAGATCATAACCGGATTGAAGCTATGCAAGAAGAGCTGAACCAGCTTTGAAAGATGTAAGTGTGGAGCTTAGTTCAAAGACCGATCGATCATCCAAATTATCGGCACTGTGGGTTTTCTAAACAAAAGAGACGAAGAAGGAAATGTCACTTAAACAAAGCTAGACGGGTTGCATTGCATACCGACAGAAGAAGGAATTGACTTTGATGAAACTTTTGCTCCTGTTAGACTAGAGGCAATCGAATCTTTCTAGCCTATGCCTCGTTCATGGACTTCAAAGTGTATCGATGGATGTAAAGAGTGCCTTCTCAATGGTGATCTTCAAGAAACAGATATCGTGAACGCCTCCGTGATTTGTCATTTCGCATAAACCGATCACGCTCACCGACTCAAGAAAGCTCTCTATTTGCTTCGGAAGCTCCTAGAGCTTGGTATGAAACTCTATCCAAGTTCTTAATAGAACAAGGATTCGTGAGAGGAAGAATAGACACTACTTATTCATCCTCAAGCACAAAGGTCATTCTCTTCGTACAAATCTATGTGGATCGACATCATCTTTGGATCAACTAACCAAAGCTATGTAAAAGATTCGAGAAACCGATGCAAAGCAAGTTCGAGATGAGCATGATGGGTGAACTTACCTACTTTCTAGATCACAGATACAATGCATCTCGAGAATCTTCATCGCCCAAACCAAATATGCAAAGGAACTAATCAAGAAGTTGGTCTTGATTCACCTAAAGGATTCGAACCCAATGTTCTACCGATCGCTATCTTGACAAAGATGAGAAGGGAAAGCAAGAGAACACACCAAGTACCGAGGAATCATAGGTTCTCTACCCATCTAGTAGACCCGATTATGTTTGTTGTTCAGGTTTGTGCTAGATTGTGCAGATCCAAAGGAGTCACATTTGATTGCCGCCAAACGTATCATCGATATGTTTCAAAAACAACAAATCTAGGCATATGGTATTCCAAAAACAACAATTTCAATCTAGTTGATACTGGGATGCAGACATGCAGCCAGAAGTGAAGGAGAAGCCCAGTGAGACTTGTCAATT
The DNA here is from genome assembly GCA_013146195.2 of Codonopsis lanceolata. Lineage (NCBI taxonomy): Eukaryota > Viridiplantae > Streptophyta > Magnoliopsida > Asterales > Campanulaceae > Codonopsis > Codonopsis lanceolata. The sequence goes on from CM028380.1 coordinate 151,226,819, forward strand.
CCTTTGAAATAGACTTGTCTCATGGTCTTGCAAGAAACAAGGATCGCTTGCAAACTCAACCACGTGTTGAATACATTACTGCAAGCAAATGCTGCTCTCAACTACCATGATGAAGCAACAACTAGTGACTACAACATCAAGACCGAACCGCCCAATCATGTGTGACAACACATCGCTAATTTTTCCTAAAAATCCAAAGATGCACTCCAAGACAAGCACATTGATATCCGTTATCACTTCCTCAAAGATCATGTGGAGAAAGGTAACATCGCTTTGAATATGTTCCAACGAGCATCAATTGGTATACATTTCAAAACCACCGGATGCCACCGTGTTTGCTTATTTAAGGAGAAATCTTGGTATGATTGATCCTACTCCTTAATTTCAAAGTTATTTGTTAAAGTTTCTTTCATACCGGTAGACTTAGTTTTAAGACTAATCGAAGACGAAGTTCTCCTTTACCTAAGACTTAAAGGTTAGTATTTATTTACTTAGTCTAATTTTTTGCTAAATAGTGTCTAAAGCAAAGCGTCAAGGGATAAAATTTGGTACTTAAGAAAATATCTTAAGTTCCTCAACTAAAATTTTCTGCCTTTAAATAGTCCTTGAACCGTCTTTTGCCAAACTTTACGAAACCCTTTGACAAAATATTTCTCTCTATTCATACTCTCTCTCTCTCTCTCTCTATCTCCTGTGTAAATACCTTCTGCAAATCCAAATCCTTCTTGTTTCTTCTTCTCATCAACGACAATGGTACGCTCCTCTCTTCTCTACTTGAAACTTACTACGTATTGTTCTGCATTTCATTTCATATCCCAAAATTATGTTGGAATTCAAATGGTCACTTTCGAAGTTTCATACGCTCGCCATTGTTGTTCTTACAAACCTAAGAATACTAACAAATGCTTATGTATATTCATCGCTTATTCTTATGAAAAACTTTTGTTATAATTTTTCTGTGGATTCTCTAAACATTCTAGGGTTTCAAGTCTTTATCTCAAAAATTCCAAAAAATTTCAGAAAACCTTGAAATTTCTGTTTGTTTAGTTTTTAAGGTGAAAAGCCCTAATTTTTGTTTGTATTTCTTTCAGGCAAAAGCTAAGCACGATAGCAGAAAGAAACAAAACCTAGAAACCGTCATTCTTCCAAGGTCGGATGTCAACCTCCCGGGATATCCAACCTTCCCCGCCTCTCATGACATTATAGCTCGACCCAAAGTCGTATTACCAGAATGTGCATTGACCTTCAATCGCCTCAAGACATAGCCGCCCAAAGCTATGAGACATGAACGCCTCTAGATTCTCCCTCTTCTCGCCTCAACGACAAAAATTATAGCATCTTTCTGGCAAAAGAATTTCATCGTGAGAATGGAGCTCATGAACAAGACCACTTTACGAGAGTGGATTCGAGGCCATCCCATCTCCATCACCGCTAAATCAATCTCCCACCATTATCGGCATGGAGCTCTTTTGCAAAGAATATGGTCGAGGTCAGACATGCCCTGAAGCCATGAGGAGTAGAAACTCACAGGGAACCTCAAGGGAAAATGCTCAAATCTTTTTCCTCTGGACGTATAACGCTTCGCCACCTTATTGACAAGGGGCTTCGCTTCAAAAGTGGAGCACATGATATGTTTACGCCCAACAAATCAACTTGACCATGGCCAGATTTCTTCATTCGCCTCAACTGGGGGCCATCATCTTCAACG
>CM028380.1:151228626-151332016 GCA_013146195.2 Codonopsis lanceolata
GAGAGATCCCAAATTTGTAACTTGTATTTATATCTAGGGTTTTTTCCTTCTTTTGTTTTAATTTTATTTTAAATTGATGATAATTCAAATAGCTAGTTGAGACATTAGTTGGGCCATATTAAAATAGAAGTGTGAACATTTATCGGGGCGGCCAGAAAAATACTTTCAATTTATAGTCTTTCAAACTAGTTAATAATAATTTATTTTGAGCGTAAAGTATTAATTACTAATGTTTCTTAAAATTGTTATGTTTTATAAATAAATATATATTAATTAATATTAAATACCTATTTCAAACACATCGAGAACACAAATATCAAACATATTAAAATGTGTCGATTAAAAGCGAATTCGACACGTCTTAACCCATCTTTAACCCAAAAAACATGAATTTAAGTCATGGTCTATCTTTAACTAAATAGGGATTCTAATTACAACAATTGAATTAATCACTTTTACTTTGACACAATTGTGTGATTGGGTTTGGGTCGGGTTGAAATGAGTAGAGGTTGAAAGCGGTCTAAACGTCCAGAACTTAAATATGAAATGAGTAAATGTGTCGGTTTAAGCAATTAGACCCGTCTTAACGACTTTTCCCAAAAAAAACATGAATGCTTAGTATGAAAAGTCGTGGGTTAGAAATAGGTAACCGTTTTGACCCAAAAGCTTGATTTTATTTGATTTTTTCTTAATTTATACTTTGATTTATAGTTTTTATCTTTAATTTAATTTAATAAAAAATATGTGTGTCACGTGATGCATAATTTTGTGAATTTTTTTAAAATATTTTTAAAGTTTAATCACTCAATTAGGGGTGGGCATTTGGATTTGGGTACCGAAATTTTGAATAAAATATATTGCCCTTATATATATATAATAATAATAATAATAATAATAATAATAATAATAATAATAATAATAATAATAATAATAATAATAATAATTAAATTGATATATGCATTCCTTTCCAATGGCTATATCCTTTGGATTTCAAACGATCTACAAAAATGATTGTGAAAAGCTGTGCAACGAATTTTAAATATCAAAACCGGTCAGCGAGACCCCGAGTAAATTATTAGATGCAGAAAACAATAAGTCGAAAGGAAATAGAACACTTGATTATTAACACCCGTAAGCCCGTAAAACTTATGTGAATGTTCACTCCGCACCCCCAGATTCACAATGTAGTACTTCTTAGGGGAAGAAAGTTGTTAATGACGACCAACCTTTGGTGGACCGAAGTGAGCATACCAGCGGTTTGAATTGCTGACCAAATCAGAAAAATCAATGGTCCATCGTAGTCCATTATACCATTTAAGCAATAGGTTGTGGCGTGTTTTAATGTTAAGTTACGTTAAGTTACGTTACGTTAAGTTAAGTTACGTTAAGTTAAGTTAAGTTAAGTTAAACCAAGTTAACTTAAGTTAAGTTAAACTAAGTTAAGTTAAGTTAAATTAAGTTAAGTTAAGTTACGTTACGTTATGTTAAGTTAAGTTAAGTTATGTTAAGTTGCTACGTTAAATTAAAGTTAAGTTACGTTACGTGCGTTAAGTTAAGTTAAGTTAAGTTAAGTTAAGTTAAGTTAAGTTAAGTTAAGTTAAGTTAAGTTAAGTTAAGTTAAGTTGCGATTACACACGTTACGTTGTTGTTAAGCTTGTTGCGTTTGCTGTTGCTAAGTTAAGTTAAGTTACGCAGTTAAGTTACGTTAAGTTAAGTTGCTGTTATTACGTTAAGTTAAGAAGTTAAGTTAAGTTAAGTTGCTGTTAAGACAAAAAACAAAATGTCGGGGCTAGTACAGCACGGCCAAAATCTAGTGTTTGGCGACAAGAAGTTTCAAGATCTTCGGATTGGGGTGCTATAGCTTCTAAGAAAGATAGTGATCAGCCGATTTCATTGCCTTCTCGGGGTAGGAAGGATGAAAAGGCTAATTCTCCTATGTGGAAAGAAGCTGATCAGCCGATTTCATTGCCTTCTTGGTTCGTTGGATGCAGTGAGAGCGGGCGGAGCGAATTCAAAAGCGATTCAAAAGGAGGCTAGGGCTACGATTCTGCAAGAGAAGAAAGCTATGGTTGAATGGGGTTGAGAATCATAGTAGTGGATACGGTGGAGCTCGATTGGGTGAATGTCGAACTAGGGCAAGGGCTGAGATGGAATTGGGTTGTCGCCGGCTTGGATGCCGCTGACTAGGAAGTCGGAGAAAGAAAGGTGCACCGCGGTGGCGCTAGTTGATGATGGGCTCGGCTATGAAACCGAACGGGGTGGAGAAGCCACGGAGTGGCCGAAGGAGGCGGATTGGATGGATAGAGTTGAAGGGGAACAAAGGAGGTGAATGGACATATGAAATACAATTATTTTTTAAAAATAATTTTAATTATTTAAAAAGATTATAATTCAAAATTATTTTAAAAATCAAAAGATTAACTAAATGTATACCCATCCCATATATGCAAGTTCAATTAATGATAAAAATTAATTATTAACCAAATCTCACTATTATATTGTTTTTAATTTTTTTAAATAATATAATTTTTCAAAAAAATTATTTTGATTGTTATAAAACAATTTTTCACTTAAAATATCCAAAATATCAACTATATGATGAACTATAAATTGATAAAATATCATTCATTGAAATGATTATAATATTTTTCTACTAAGAAACAATTATAATTTATTTATCAAAAAAATCATTAATTTTGTATAATAGTGACGGAGAAAACCGTCGATTAGTGACCGGATCGGGCGGGCGGCGTATTCGTCAACGATTAGTGACGGAATAAATCAATTAGTGACGGAATCTCCGTCACTAAATCTGGAATGAAACAATTATAATTTATTCAACAAAAAATCATTAATTTTGTATAATAGTGACGGAGAAAACCGTCACTGATCAGTGACAGATCAGGACGGCGTATTTCGTCAAATCAATTAGTGACGGAATCTCCGTCACTAAATCTGGAATGAAACAATTATAATTTATTCAACAAAAAATCATTAATTTTTTTATAATAGTGACGGAGAAAACCGTCACTGATCAGTGACGGATGAGGACGGCGATTCCGTCGATCGGTAGAAAATCAAATCAATTAGTGACGGAATCTCCGTCACTAAATCTGGCATGAAACATTTATAATTTATTTAACCAAAAAATCATTAATTTTTTATAATAGTGACGGAGAAAACCGTCACTGATCAGTGACGGATCAGTGACGGTGTTTTCCGTCATTGATCAGTGACGGAATAAATCAATTAGTGACGGAAACAAACAATTACCAACGGAAACTCCGTCATTAAATATGGCGCCATTTCAAAGTGATTTTGTCGACAGATTTCCGTTAGTAATTTTAAAATTCCGTCAGTAATTGCTGTCGAAAAATTCCGTCAGTAATATTCCGTCACTAATTAATGACTCACGGATCTCCGTTAGTACTTTTCAAATTCCGTCAGTAATTGCTGACGGAAAAATTCCGTCAGTAATATTCCGTTAGTAAATGTCATGTTTCTAGTAAATGGAAACAATTTACATAATTGTTACTTAGCATCAATTTCTTCCAAAGCTTATCTTATAATCTTATGCACTCGAAATACACCAACACGAGATGAATGTCAAACAAATACAAAAATTTCCTCAAAATTTATTCAATATCCTACTTTATTCCAATATCTCAAAATTTTGGATACACCTCGTGTATTCAAGTCTAATAAACTAAAATAGAACAAATTCCTACGAGTAACCAATAGTGTATTAGTCCTAATCAAAGTAAAGGAAATAATAACTTAAAGCTATAATCGTAAACTTAAAACTACAATCATAAACTTAAAGCTATTGGGTAACTAATGGTATAAACAAAATCATAACTTTACACTAAAATCAATTCTTAATTATATTAATTCCTAAATCTTAAAACCATCCGGATCTGAAGCCTAAGTTCTGATACCACTCTATAACGCCCCAAACTCGGGTCCGACTGTTTGGACTCATAATTTGGCCACGTCACCAATAATCAATACTTAAAATCATAATAAATCTCAACACTAATAATTAATCAACATTAATATCCCTCAATTGTAATTAAAATACAACCACCAATGTCTAAAACGAAATCCAATATAATGCTAATTAAAATTAATAAAATTTTCAAAGTACGAATGAATTATAAATGTCTAAAACTTCTTTGACCATCTTCATTCATCTACTCGAAACAATTCATCTAGCCAAGCTAAATGTCACCTGGAAGAGAAAGAATAAGAAAGGGTGAGCGAACAATGCTCAACAAGTTCATATACAACCCCTCCGGTTACTAAGGAGGAGTTGACTGAAATAAATCAAGGAATCAAAATCGAAAGTTCAATTATCTATAATACAAAAGTCAAATGGTTAAAGTTCAAATATTCAAATTTTAAAAATATTTTTAGGATTCCAAGTGAAGGATAAAGATACAACAAACGACTCGAGTAATCCAATTGTCACCAACCGTCCCATACCTACTGGCGACAACGGACGACTCACAAATAAATATTTAGGATTCCAAACGAAAGATAATAATGCAAAAGACGACTCGAGTAGTCCAATTATCACCAACCGTCCCATACCAGTTGGAGGCAATGGACAACTCATAGATACCAAGATCACATAAGCGGTCAAAGACTTGTTCGAACAATGTTTCGAAAAATTCTAAAGACCCATAAAGGTAAAGGTTTCTAAAGGGTATATCCGGATAACTAACCATGTGCTTAGTGGTTAAAGGGTTTCGAAATGTCACATTAACTCGTGACTAGGTAAATCGAAAGGTCACATTAACCCGTGACTAGGTAAATCTAAATGTTACATTAACTCGTGACTAAGTAAATCGAAAGGTCACATTTACCCGTGACTAGGTTGTTTGACTTAGTGATCAAGATAGGAACTTTTAAATAATCAAATACATTTTACAAAATCACTATAAATGATAAGCACATTATGTATCAAATAGGTATCTCGCATGAGACTTGATAAGTATGTGAGATTTAACAAGGAGCATAATTATGAGTAAGCAAATGAACGTAATCGACGAAGTTCAAAATCAAATACCAATACAAAATCGGCACCATTTCTAAGGAAAGACATTTATCAAAGAAATAGCAGAAGGCTAACAGTATGGAACGAAGAATTTAAAAGACCTAGATGAGGTATAATCACTTACCTCGAAATGTTTAGCAACGATAATCCCATACACGTACAATCGTTACAAACCTTGTCCAAATCTAAGTTCAAATTATACAATAATTACTAAACTATAATTGTACCACCCAAATCCTATTAATTTCTATCATAATAATAATAGTAATATTTTATTTAATAATTTATTTTTAACCACAACCAAACACACACACTGTTTCACACACAAAAATATACACTGACACACACACTAAAAACACACACACACACGGTTACCCATATTCCTAAATATATTTATATATGGCTTGTATCTATTCATTATCATATATAATATAATAATGTATATTATGTATAGATTTATACCATGCACATACACACGCCACACTCACAATGATGATGGAAAACAAGGATGATGACTTACATTGGTTGTCCAAAAAAAAAATCGAAAGTTGCTCTCGTTCCGTTCCTCTCTCGCCCTCTCTCGCCGTCTCTCTCTCTCTCTCTCTCCCGTTTCTTTTTTTTTTTTTTGTACTCTTCTTTTTTCCTCCCCACTCAAACCTATTTATATAAAACCCTAGGTTTCCTAACCTAATGGAGTCCTAAAGTTGATTGAACCAAAATTAAAATTCATAATTTTGTATTTAATGTAAGTCAAAAGTGGGCCAAACTCAACTCAATTAATTAGTTACTAAATAGAAACCATTAAATTAACACAAACAATTATAACATTAATTATATAGGTCCAAAACGATTGTAATATTAATTAACATGAATTAATAATTTTTAATTTAAAATTATCGGGGTATTACGTATATATATATATATATGTGTGTGTGTGTGTGTGTGTGTGTGTGTGTGTGTCATTAAATATATAAAAGGAGAGGTGCGATTTTTGGAAAGTTCCCGCCAAAATGCACTTTCCAAAAATGACAACACTTCTACATTGTATATGTGTCATTAATGCATTGGGAAATGAAACAAATTTGTAATCAAAATTAATTAGATAAATAAATCCAAAAACTTTTGACATTCTTTCTTTGACTTGAGACAATTGACAACCATATATACCAAACTATTTCAACCTCATTCACATCCGACAATATAAAAAATAGTTATGATTTTTTTAACTATATTGAAATTTCAATGAGCTAATAAATAATTATTTATTTCAATTGTTGAATTTAATAATCGCTTATCAATTGAATGATAAATGAATAAATTATCAAAACAATTACATGAATTATCATTGAAGATTAATTTCTTCGGCTGTAATTGGATACCTAAGGGAGTTAGACAGTTCCTTAGCTTTTCTCTTCTCGAGCAGTTTTCAAAGATAAAACCACTATAAATTTGTTACAATTTTGTTTGTTGAACATCATTGCTAAAAACAACTTAGGGTAACACACCAATATAGAAGAAATCTATATAAAATGCCTCCTTCTCTCATTTTGCTTAGAGACATCAACTAGATCAAGGGTAAGCCTAGATAACTCAACGGTTTTTCATGCAAAATATATATTTTACAATGTAAACATATCTTTCCAACCTGTAATACTTACTGTATTCTTTTTATTTCGATTGCTTAGGATCTCATGTACTTGGCCCTCTTTTTTTTCTCTAGAGATCATGGAGCTACAATAAACTGAAAATAATCATATATGCGAAATTATTAAATTTTCAGGGTACCTTTGTAATCAATAAATAGCTTAAACATATACAATGTCTAGGATTAAAGATGTAGGGAATAAATTACGATAATTTAATAAACTTCATGTTCAAGTGTATGTGCTAAATTTAATACAATTTAATGATCTTCAAACTGAAACATATTTATTGGTAACCAATACATATTTATATTTATTTATTAATATGCACTGTGACTACAAATTTCTTAATTTTGGTTTTATCAAATCAGAATAATGAACATTTATAAATAAAATCTAATTAAATCAAAGGAATTTGAAATCTAGAGACGAAAAATAAATAAATTAGTGACTACAAAGAGACCAATTTTGAAGTGAACAACTACATTAGATACAAGTGATTTAAAATAGATGTATTTTAATTATAAAAATGTTTAAAAAATAGATCTTCAAACTACAAATCTAAAAATTCGAAATCTATATTTTTTCTATACTCAAAATATAAAAAAATCGTGTATAACGTTAAATACTGAAAATATAAAAAAGCCTCGACTTATTTAAACCATATTTAAAAAAATAATTAGTCAGAGAAGCATAAATACTTGGATCTTATTATAAGCTTTTTTTTTCAAGTTCTCTAAGTAAAATTAAGCTCTAAGATAAAAAAAAATCGAAATACAAAGTTGAATACTTTATAAAAAAATCCAATGCACCTTGCTACGAAATGGTTTGATCTGATTCTATTTTGGTTGGGGAAAGTCGGCGGATGAATTTTTGAAACGAAGGGTTTGAAGAGATAAAGAGTCATTGTCTCATGTTCATCGAAGGAATTTCCTAGGTTTAATGCTATAAAAATAAGAAATGTGACCTTTTAGACGACTTAATTAAGTAAGAGTGAGACGATGTGTATATAGGTTAGAGTGAGTGGGGGTGGGGTTTTTAGGTTAGAGCGTGAGAAGATCTTTATCTATATGACAAGTGCTTGAGATTTTTTTGGACCAGATTTTTTATAATTGGAGTAATATTTGTTGTTTATTAAAGTAATAATAATTTAGATGGAATCAATTGAGAAATTTGGGTAATGTGAAATTTTGAGTTTTGTTAGTCCTTTTTGTTGTTTGTTTTAGGAAGAAATTCGGGTCTACCCACTACGTAAAATTTCCAATCGGTATAAATTTTTTTATGTTTTTTTTTTAACTAAAAATAACACTTTTAGAGCAAAAAAGACTACGACTCTTAATGAATCGAAGGCATGCTACGGATCACTTAATCAATTCATCAATTTAAATCACATAATCTAATTTATGTATCGCGCCTTAAATCATAATGTACCAAACCTTTATCTCTCTTCTTTCATGTACACAATCAACATATGATTCAAAATTAATGTCTCTTACCTACATCTCACATCTAAGTCGATGTATCGCAATTTACAAATGATAAATTGTTATTCAAAATTGATGCATCAAGTTTCAAAAAGGGTATTTAAAAACAAAAAAATTTATATTTAGACATTTCATCAAACAGTATATGCACAGTAGTACAAACACAAAAATAAATTTATTTTGAATCATACACACAAACACAAAATGAAGAAGAAAAAGAACGAGGTATGAAGAAGGAAGAGAATGTGAGGACATAAAATTTATTTTTATATTTTTATATTTTCAATAACCAACGTTTTTTATAACTACTACATTAGTACGAAATATCGGAAACTATTATCTCTATCAAATTTTGTCATTTAGAGGCACATGTCTATTATCAATTGTTGACTTAACGAATGACGAAGATGGTTGAATTTCATCAAATCCTTCCTTTTTGTTTAAGGAAATACATCTAAATAAATTTATAATTACTTTTTCAAATTTATGTGATATATTTTTAATTTTACTTTTTATTAATTTTTTATATTTTTTATGGTTAAATTTTTTACTTTGAGTATTACTTGCCTACTTATATTATGATTCACTAAGCATAACATACACACACAAACTCACTCAAATACACACACATGCCAAAAAAACACACACACATGACAAAAACACACACATACACACAATGATAAGTTAATCACTTAATATTCATAAATCATAATATTTTCACCAACTTTTCACATTTAATAAAAAAATTAACGGGCCCCACGTTCAACAATAACCAAGATATTTTCTTAATTTTGATATTTATCTTTTCTTTCCTTTTTTTACACCTCAAATAAAAAGTGATATTTGCAATGCGACACTATTTTTATCACCTTATATATATAAAGTTGTCAAAATTTTATAATAGTCTTCATAGTTGTGAGATAGAAAATATACGTGTTTATTGATTTGACACTAATAAATGATTATGTAAAAGTAAGAAAAAATAAAAAAGTCAAATACCTTATTAAAAAATTAAAAATTTATATTCATTATAATTATAAATTATAAATTATAAATAACAAACAAATATTCTTAATCCAAAACAAATAACAAATACGTTCATAATAATCAATAATTTTTATGATTACTTGTTTATATTTATATTAACTTTCAAATATATATCAAAAAGTGGTCTAGTCTAGTGGTAATAAGCTATGTTGTTAGGCAATTTTATTTAGGTTCGAATCTCGCTAATGGTAAGCTATGCATTTAATTATTATTATTTTTAAGTAAAGGGCTAACGGTGGCTGGTGGCGGTTGGAGGCGGTGGCCAGTGGTGGGCAGCGACGGTGGCAGTTGTAGGTGGTTGCCGGCTGGTGGTGGTGGGCGGCGGTGGCAGTTAGCGGTGGTTGCCGGCTGGTGGCGGTCGCCGGTGGTGGGCAGCGGCGGTGGCTGGAGGTGGGAAATGACGACGGTTGGTGGAGACTTGACGGTGGTGACATTAGTGGATAAATCCGATGGATAACCGGTTAATTATCCATAATTATCCATTTTGTTAATGGGTGTTAATGGATCCTAATTGGGTGTTAATGGATAATAACCAATAAGTCTTTTATAATGGATATAATAGATAACCCATTGGGTTGGATAAATTTTTGCCACCCCTACTTCTAACCAATGTGAGATAAAACTCTTCAAGGTTAAATATTACTTCTAATGACTCACGTTTAACATCATACTTTAAACTTTGATATATTATTAATCCAAAACTTGATTTGGACAAATAAATATATCATTTCGATACTCTCACTGAATAGAACACATTTGCGCAATTACCTTCGCCAGCAAATAAATGACACATAAAGAAATTCGTGCCTCAAGTTGCATAATTTCTCTCACTAAAAACACTAATTGTTTTAACAAGTATTATACTTTAAGTATTGATATTTTATCATCCAAAACTTGATTTGGACAAATAAATATATCATTTTGATGCTCTCATCGAGTAGAACACATTTGCGCAATTACTTTAATCAACAAACAAATGACACGTAAAGAAATTTGTGCCTCAAGTTGCACAATTTATTTCACTAAAAACACTAATTTTTCAACAATAGAAGAGTTGTATCCCACATTGGTTAGAAATTGATGTTGGTTTAAAAAATTCTATTATTAAGTACCAATAGAAGAAATACACCATACATTGGTTGGAAAGTGATGTTGATTTTCAAAGTCACTTAAAAACCAAAAGTTTTTAAAGCTTTCACATGGATGCTTTAGAATGAAGATGAAGATTTATCCAAAGGTGGTGTCATTTGTTACCATAGTGCTCCTCACCAACTTTATATTTATATATATATATTCGATAAAAGATTTTTACAATTATTACCAATAGAAGATGTATACCTCACATTGACTAGAAAATGATGTTGAGTTTAAATTATTTTATACTATTACCAATAAAAGAAATGTATAACATATTGTTTTAAAAGAAAATGTTAGATTTTAAAGTCTTTAGACGAAAGACTTTCACTTTTACAACAGATGTATCTCACTTGGTTACAAAATATTATACTATTATTACCAATAGAACATATGTATCACACATTGGTTAGAAATTGATGTTTGTATTAAAAATATTATTATTAATTACTAATTGAAAAGATGTATCATACATTTGCTATAAAAGTGATGTTAGTTTTTTAAAAGTTTTTTGATAAAAAAAACTTCTACCATTATTACCAATAGAAGATGTATATCTCACATTAGTTAAAAAATGATGTTGATTTTTAATTATTTTAGATTATATAAAAGACTTACTATTATTAGCAATAGAAGATATATATCACACATTTGTTATAAATTGGTGTTGTGTTTAAATTACTATTATTACCAATAAAAAAGATAAATCTTACATTGGTTAAAAAGTGATGTTGATTTTAAAAGTCTTAAAATAAAAAGACTTCTACTTTTATCATTAATAAAAGAGAAGAGAAGAGATATATCCCATTATATAGAAAGAGATGTTGCTTTTAGATATTTTTTTAGATAAAAAACTTCTACTACTATTACCAAATGATGAAATGTATTACACATTGGTTAGAGAGTGATGTAGGTATTAAAAGTCTTTTTATAAAAGACTTAATACCAATAGAAAAAATATGTATTTCACATCAGTTAGGAAAATGATATTGGTTTAAAATGTTTTTCGATAATGTATATCGCATTGGTTACAAAAAAATCCACATTATTTAGAAACATATATTGGTTATAAAATTCATAGATAAACGAATTTTTATGTTATTATCAATACAAGAGATGTATCACACATTGTTTACAAAGAGATGTTGGTTTCAAAACTATTTAAGATAAAATACTACTACTATTATTATTTTTATGTTATAACCAATAGAAGAGATGTATCCCACATTGTTTAGAAATAGATGTTAATTTCAAAAGTTTTTATATAAAAGACTATTATTATTACTATAGAAGAATATATCTTACATTTGTTAGAAATTAATGTTGGTTTTAAAAATACTATTATTACTAATAGAAAAGATGTATACCACATGATTAGAAATAGATATTTGTTTAGAAAAAGATGTTTGTTTTAAAAGTCTTTAGATAAAAGTTTTAAATTTTTATTACCAATAGAAATAGAAAAGAAGTATTTCACATTGTTAGAATATGAAAAAGGTATATCTTATATTGTTTAGAAAAAAGATGTTAGTTTTATAGTAAATACTTTTACTCTTATTACCAATAAAAAAGATATGTATATCACATTGTTTAAAAATAAATGTTGGTTTAAAAAGTCTTTAGATTAAAGACTTTTTGTTACAAATATAATAGATGCAAGTATTTCACATTGGTTACAAAGTATTCTACTATTATTATCAATAGAAAAGATGTATCACACATTGGCTATAAATTAATGTTGGTTTTAAAAATATTATTATTACCAATAGAATAGATATATCATGCATTTGGTAAACGGTAATGTTTGTTTTTAAAGTCTTTAAATATAAGACTTCTACCATTATTATCAATAGAATATGTATATCTCACATTGGTTAGAAAATGATGTTGATTTTAATTTTAGATAAAAGACTTTTACTATTATTACTAATAGAAGATATATCATACATTTGTTAAAAAATGATGTTGGTTTTAAAAGTCTTTAGATAAAAGACTTTTACTTTTACCTTCAATGTAATAGAAGAGATGTATCCCACATTATTTAGGAAGAGATGTTGGTTATAAATTTTTTAAAATAAAAGACTTCTACTATTATTACCAAATGAGGATATGTATTACACATTGGTTAGAGAGTGATGTTGATTTTAAAAGTTTACAATTATTAGCAATAGAAAAGAAGTATTTCACATTGGTTATAAAGTGATATTGGTTTAAAAAGTTTTTAGATGATGTATCTCGCATTAGTTACAAAGAAATGTATCTCATATTATTTAGAAATGAGTATTGGTTATAAAAGTCATTAGATAAAGACATCTTTTGTTATTACCAATAGAAAATATGTATCCACATTGTTTAGAAATGAATGTTGGTTAAAAAGTCTTTTATCTACTACTATTATTACTAATAGAAAATATGTATACCACATGGTTAGAATGTGGTGTTGGTTTTAAAGTCTTTAGATAAAAGACTTAAACTTTCATTACCAATAAAAATATAAAATAAGTATCTCACATTGTTTAAAAATGAATTATGATTTTAAAAGTTTTTAATAAAATGATTTCTAATATAATTATCAAGTTAAATGTTAATTTTAAAAGTTTTTAGATAAAAAGATTACTATTATTATTAATACAAAATATGTATCTCACGTTAGCTAGAAACTTATATTAATTTTAAAAGTATTTAGGTAAAAAAATCGTTTAATATTAGCAACAATATAAAAAAATTTATAACCATAGAAGAGATTAACAATCTAATTATAATTTCTAAAAGTTATATTATTATTACAATATATATATATATATATATATATATATATATATATATATATATATATATATATATATCCCATATTGTATCCGTGCATAGCACGGGCTAAATAACTAGTTTTAGTAAAGTGAATCGGTTTCCAATTTATCCTTGGTTTTATAAGCTTTAAAATTGGGACCAAACTATAACTTGAGACCCAAAACAAACTGAAAAATATTGGAAAAATTACGGGTTGGTCCACTTTTCAAATTTTTATTCGCTCAAGTACCGTGTTTTTTTAAAATCGGAAAAAAGATACTTTTGGGGAAAAAGACTACGATACCCTTAATAAGTATGAGACGCGCTACAAAAATGAATCGTGATGCATTGGTTACGGAACCGCGATGCATCAATTTTATTGCATTAATTTTTGCACTACGATTCATCAGTTTTATTGCCTAGTCTATTTTTGCACTGTGATACATCAATGTTTGAACCCTGATTCATCAGTTTAATTAGGTGTATTGATTATTGAACCACGATGCATCAATTTTATTGCATTAATTTTGCACCGCAATTCATTAGTTTAATTGTCTAGTCTATTTTTACATCGCGATACATTAACGTTTGAACCGCGATTTATCAGTTTAATTGCCTAGTCTATTTTTGCACAGCGATACATCAATGCTTGAATCGCACTACTTCAATATTTGAATCGTGCTACTTCAATATTTGAACCGCGATTCATCAGTTTAATTGCTTAGTCTATTTTTGCACCGCGATACATCAATATTTTAACCGCGCTACATCAATATTTGCAACGCGATACATTAATATGATATTTTTGCACCACGATATAAAACCATAAAGAACCAGACCACGTCCTCCACTTTCTTCTTTCATCTTCTTCGTCGTATGTCTTCTTCTTCTTCTTCCTCTTCCGTCTTCGTTTCTACTAAAAAATCCCAACCAGCAACCATTAATTTCATATTTCATAAATCAAAAAAACTGTTTAACTTACTTTTGGAGGCGTTGCCCACTCGACTCCCCCGAGACCTGATTGGACAGGTTGATCCCCGTTTCATTGCACAACAATGATGATTTTCGAATCCAATGTGTTTGCCAGAGTTGTTGAAGGAGACGACGACACTTTTGGAACAATATTTCGAAAAATAGATTTTTACGGTTGAAAAAAAAATGGACTAGAGAGGTTACAAATTTTAAAAAGGGACCAGCCATAATTTTACCTATTTCCATCAGCCTGATCTCTACTGGTTCGTTTCATTCAAATACAATTGGGTAAAATTATGAAGACAGAGAAGGAGGAGGAAGAAGAAGGATTACGACGGAGGAGAAGGAAGAAGAAGGTGGAAGACATAAACTGGTTATTTATGCTTTTGTATCGCGGTGCAAAAATGAATTAGATAATATTTTTGCACCGATGTTCAAAGTTTAATTTCCTAATCTATTTTTGAACGACGATTTATAAATTTCATTGCATTAATTTTTGCACCGCGGTTCAAAGTTTAATTTCTTAGTCTATTTTTGAACTGCAGTTCATAAATTCCATTATATTAATTTTTACACTGCGGTTCAAAGTTTAATTTGCTAATCTATTTTTGAACCGCGATTCATAAATTTCATTGTATTAATTTTTGCACTGCGATTCAAAGTTTAAAAATCCCTAATCTATTTTTGAATTGCCGCTCATAAATTTCATTGCATTAATTTTTGCACCGTGATTTAATAGTTTAATTTCGTATTCTAACACCGCGGTTCATAAATTTAATCAGATATTTTTAAACAGTGAAACAAAAACGTAACGCCCCTCAAGTTCATTAATATTATCGCAGTCATTTCACCATTAAAAATATTATTTTCCAATTGAAAAAAAAAACATATGACTAAAGCGAAAGATCGCGCTTTGGGGGTTATCTCGTACTATATAAACATGGCGAATTGGAGAGATTTATGTCTCAAATTGCTTTGTCTGAAGCTAAAAAGAATAGACGCCCAAAAGCTTTGATTCCTACCCCGGACTGGTAACGCCGGCGCTGATATCCACCAACGACGAAAAGCTCTGAACCCTCCTGCCGCTGCTCCAATTAACAAGGTACTGCTCTGCCTTATCAACAATTTTACTGCCAAATCCAATTTTCTTGATAATTTGATCTTTTTTTTTGTTTGTAGCTTCAATGTTGATTCCCAGTGGGTTCCAAATTTAGCTTTATATGCTGCCTATTTATAAAATAAATCAAAAATAAAATAAATTAAAATTAAAGATGTAGGTGTTTGCAATGTGGATTTACATGCAAGATGCTTACATGAAGATGAGATTTTCTTTGTAGCCAACAAGGCTTTTGATGTGTTTATTAACTCATTGGGGTTAATATTAAAGTGTAAAGCATCTACCTTTTGGTCTCATAGTCAAGCAACACCTCCTCTTTGCAAAGATTTTCAGAAAAAAACTTACAATCCCCTCATTCGGGTGTCTTTATTGGTAATTTGTTCCTCACTGATAATATTGTTGCTGATTATATCATCCCCTATGAGCATTAGCCACATGGTGAAAAAGATCTTGTGTTTCCATCCCCTTCTTTTAGTGACAATGCCCTCCGCCACCACTGACTTCCCCACCTCACACATCTTGCTTTCTCTCAAAAGCTTTTCATCTTTTCCAGAATAAATTGTTTTCTGTAGTAGAGTATTTATCAGAGACTAGTGAAAACCGGGCTTGGAGTCTTGTGTTTAGCAGGAATTCCAATAATGGGGATGGGAAGAGGTTGAGGAAATCATGAGTTTACTACACGAAGTTGGAATTCCTAAGGGTGGAAATGATGGAATATTCAACCTTATGGTCGCTTCCATGCTAAATTATATGTGCCCGTTAGAGGAATCTCAAGCAAGGACTTTGCTTGATAAGGACTATGGCAGGTCAAAGCACTTGAAAAATTCGTATTCTTTGTCTGGACAACTGCTTGGAAAGCCATCTTTATTTGTGCTAATTTGAAGGAGGCTTCAGAATTTTTTAGCGAATTGGTGCTGCTTGTGCAGAAGAGGTGGAGAGTCGGTTGATCACCTATTGCGATATCGTGAGGTTGCAAGGGGTTTATGGGGCACTCTGTTTGTGATGTGTTGAGTCTACTGGGTGATTCTGAAGTCTGTAGCTGCTTTTATGTCCATGTTCTAGTACTTGTATTGACAAGGTTAGAAGAAAGAAATGGCTTTTAGCTCCCCTATGCCTTATGTGGAGCTTGTGGAGAAGACATAGCGGAAGGAATTATACTGGAGTGGAATTTTGATGTCAACCCAAGTACAGTTACTAAGAAACTACCCAATCTTTGAACAAGAGCGAATGCACGAACAACGAACAAATAATGAACCAATTGATGTGAACCCAAGAATGGTTACAAAGAAACTAACCTACACATGAACAATCCATGAGAAGAAACAGTGGAAATCATGAAAACAACAAACAAAATAAGGATAGTGAGATACATAATTGAGTTTCCCTCAACTCTAGGGCGGATATACCAATCCCTAGAACCTTGGGGTGCATCTTCAACCCCACTAATCGCAATTGATTAGGGACTAAAACCACGCGATCTCCCACAAGTTTGCAACTCAACAAGCAAACTTGATA
The DNA here is from genome assembly GCA_013146195.2 of Codonopsis lanceolata. Taxonomy (NCBI): domain Eukaryota; kingdom Viridiplantae; phylum Streptophyta; class Magnoliopsida; order Asterales; family Campanulaceae; genus Codonopsis; species Codonopsis lanceolata. The sequence continues at coordinate 151,245,385 of CM028380.1, forward strand.
AATCGAAAGAAACATGAAACCCTAATCCAAGGAATTTCTCAAAGTCACAAATTATGTGCACAATTGAAAATTTATTCAATCAGTTTCATAAAATCTCTAAAGTCTGTCAATTACAATGTTTGGGATGCCTTTATATGCTAAAAACCCTAAAAATAATTATTGAAGAAGTCTAAAGAAACCCTAAAATAATAAGTAAACAAAAGCCTTGAATTATAAAAGTTACCGAAACAGTGAAACCCTAAAACCCATATAAATAAAAACACTGCAGAAAACAGGCCGCGCGTCAACCACCAAATGTGTGCGGCACTTTGCGATAGTTTCTGGAAATTGAATGCAATTGAGCGCGCATGTGTTACATTCTGGATGCGAATGCGTTCAACTTTGCAGTGTTGATACATTTACCCCTTGAAGTCTCTATAAACATCTTCCAAGGTTTCAAACCTTGACATATGACCCCCTGAACTTGTTAAACACAAACCTTGATCCCTAGGATCTCATCAAGTTTCCTATTCATAGAGTGAGGGATTCAATCTGAGCCTGCTTTATTTTTGGTTGGAGGAAAGCTTTTCGCAGACTGCAGTGCTGACTCTCTTGTGAATTTTTATGGGAGAATTTTTTTAGGAACTTGATTGTTCACATTTTTGTTGAAGCTCTTGCACGAAGAGGTAATTTTGGTTGGGGTTCTTTATTTCTTTGGATTCATCTAATGTATAGGTTTATACTCCCTTGGTTTGCCTTCAATAACTCCCACCTTTAGTACACTATTATATTTTTGGATGTTCCACTTAAAGAGCTCACTTTACAAAATTACTCCCTCCTTTAGTACAATATTCATGGGGTTATGTTTGATTTATTGCATGTTGGTGATTTTTCTAATGGAAAAAATCTTGAATTTAACTTGTTAATTTACTTGGCAGTTTAAAAATAGTTTTTTATTTATGTTATTTTTTTAATTATTGAGAGTAAAGATAGGATTTTTGAAGTCCTGATTTTTCAGAATTTTTTTGATGGATGGATGGTTTGGCTATGTTGTTTGTACCGTTCCCTGAACACACACACACACACATGTTTTTTTTTTTTGACAGAACCATATCTGAAAGTTCTTTCTTTTAGCCTTAGAATTGACGAAGGATCCAGATTGATTTCTAAAGCCTACGTTATTTTTAGTTCGTTTAGTTAGTGGGTAAGTCTGTCCATAAACAGAAATTTTTTTCCTCGGGGCAAAGAGTCGGGCAAATGAAGAGGGACACGGTGCTTCAGCACTTACTGCTGAAAAAGGAATCTTGATGGCTAAGCTTTCGGCTCCTTAACACCGTCAACTACATTTTATGTGCTCGTCTTTCTTTGCTTCCCTCTTTCTTCTTTTCTTCAGATTTGCTATATATTATGGTCGTGAGGTTTATTGACTATGTTAAAGTTGCATTTCAATGTCAGTTACCAATAAATGGAGCAGGATAATATAATAAAACTGTCGTATGATGATTTGGTAGCATACACCGATGGGTTTAGTGAGGAGAATTATATTGGAGATTTCCAGTTTGGCCAATTATATCGTGGAAAGATGAAGCAAGATGCAATTCAGACTCGAGATGTGACAGTGAAGGTATGGGAAATAAGTGAATGTAAAAATGACGACGAAAAGAGACTCAGGGTGAGTTGGCTCGATTCTCATTTTTGGGATGATTACTCTTCTCTGTTGAAGTTTTCAGCTGCCTAATGCTTTTCTTGTATTCTAGAATGAAGTGTTTTTCCTTCAGCATGAAGTGATGAGCTCCCACCCGAATTTGGTTAAATTGATTGGATATTGCTGTGAAAGTACACAACGGCCTGGCGCGGTTTATGATGTCGGCGTTGTTTATGATATCAAAGCACTGGATACCCTAAATCACTTACTTCTCAAAGGTATTATGTTCTGTGTGTGTATGTGTGTTTGTGTGTGTTGGTTTGTTTTAAGGGTAATATTTGGTACTGTAGGAAGCTCTTATTTCCTAACTTCCTATTGGTTTTAATTGGCTCTATAATTTCATTGTTGGGTCTTGGCGTTTGTATGTAAAGATGTAATATGCACATTGGAATCATGTGGGTCCTGCCATCCTAGCAATCTTGTTTGTAGTTCAATGACATCATTAGTACTTCTAAACATTGTTCATTTTTATAACAGTTGTGTTATGTTTACACATTTCATTTAATTATGCATTCAATAAACTTTTCATGCAAGCTTTCGCGTATCTATCATAAATATGCACATTTATTTCCACATGTGAATTATGTTGGAAATTGGTTTTCCAAATAATTGGTTTGACCAATATTTGACCAAGTTTCCAAGCTTGTTTCATTTATTAAAAATGGAAATAAGTTGGAAAAATGAAATCTACATTTCGAGTAGATTAAGTTGATGTATTTATTATCTCAAAACCAATTTCGGGTGAATGAGATATTAATGTTCAAAGTAGGCAACTTAACTTTGTTAATTGAAGAGATTTAAGACACTTTATTAATAGGTCCACCTTGGGAAGGAGCATCAAGCGTTCCACAAGGTGCAACCAAGTGGTGTCACACGTGTGAGTTAGCTTCGGCTAACCCAAGCCGCCGCTCGAGGATGGTGCGGAGCACCATCCGAGCCGCAGCACGTCGAAATGCAATTGGGTGCTTTAGAGGCGCTCTTTCATTTTGTCAAGCTCACGAAGCTTGGTGGGTTCAGCGGGTTAGTTCAACTTGGTTGGCGGGCGACTAGACAGGCGTCTAGGTGCAATGAACCTAGTCTAGCCGAATAGGTGCATGGGAGGCGGCTCAGTGTCTCCTCGATCAGGCACCAACGGTTATAGGGCGGCTCAGTGTCTCCTCGATTAGGCACCAGCGTTTACAGGGTGGCAGGACTCCGAAAGGGTGCATGGATTTGGCTATCAACTGGTTCGTTAAACCTGGTCGCAGCCCACCAGACCCAGAGTTGCAACTATTGCCCAAAGGACACCACAACTCTTCAGTATATATAAATAGCCCCCTGGTTTGACAATTCATAACACCAAAATCCGAAATCACATTCTGTTAGGATAGTTCATATTGCAACATTATCCTGTTCAAAGTCTTGAAAGTTCTGAAACGCCAAAGTTCACTGTGATCTCGTATTGAAGTGTTACTTAAGATTGAAAAAGTCGTGGTATCTTAGAGACGATTGCCGGGAAACCGTGAAGCACAAGTACGGGGCAATTTCGTCTTACGGAGATCGTGTCCAACACGAGCCTCGACTTCAAAGTTGTTGTTATAAATTAAATTTCTCTTCATCTCCTTTTCTATTTAAAACACTGTCCTTCGCTATTTCGAGGAAACTACATCATATAAACTACAAATTAAACATCTTGAGCACTAGAGACCTATCAAAAGCCTTTCAACTTGCACTAGAGACCTAGCAAAAGCCTTTCAACTTGGATATACCCTAGCTTTCCAATAAAAAGAGTCCAAGGAAGAAATAGGGTTTTGAGAGCAAATCAAAGACCTCAAATACGATTTAAACACGAAGTTATTGGCAAGATCAAGAACCCAAGCCCACGTTAGAGGACTTCCACTTGGAAATTAAATAGAAGTTCTAAGAACGGGAATTACCTTCCATGAGTAGGAAGTCAGTAATAGGAGCGTTGGGTGTGTGTGTTCCGGGGGGGGGGTGTGGGGAAGAGGAAGAAGACTATATAGACGTGTAAATTAGTTAAGAAGAGGGAGTTTTCCAACCCAATGATCTCCCCTAAGCTTCTTCAGCACCAGGATGATTTTCCTAAGACTATTACGCAATCCACCCTCATCCCTGCGACGATAACGACCTTCCAAGTAACAAGATGGTCCATCCGCTCTTCATTGGATCCCGCCAGGGGTAAATGAACGGACCGTTTGACAAACTACTCGTTAACAAGTTGAGATAGCGTTCATTTATGTTCGTTTAATTGGTTAAACGAACATAAATGAACAAACTTTTAGGCTCTTCTTATAAACAAACCGAACTTGAACAATCATATTCGTGAGCAAGCTTGTTTATTGTTCGTTCATAGACTGTTCGCTCATAAACTGTTCGTCCATAAACTGTTCATCCATAAACTGTTCATCCATAAACTGTTCGTTCGTGAACAAGTTCATTTAATGTTATGTTTATAAAATATTTGTGAACAAACTCCTTAATGTTTTTTTTTTAAATTTAAAATACTTAATTTATTGAGATAATTGCCAAAAAAACCCTGACCTATTTTACGTTTTGCAAAATTAACGTGTTTTGATCTTCGTCCTATTAAACCTCGACCTACGTTTTTATTTTTGCAATTAAAACCTTCCGTTAAGGAGAAGTTAGTTTTGCCAACAAGAGGCTCAGGTGGAGCGGGAGTTTTGCCAACAAGAGGCTCAAGTGGAGCGGGAGACAATCCCCATTTCCCGCCTAATTGATTGCAGAACAAACTTTATACTATTTTGAAATTTCATAAAAAACCCTTTATGTCCTTTGTTGCCTTCATTCTATTTAAAAAAGAACTTATACAATTTTGTTATTTGACAATAAATCCTTTATCAAGGCAGAATTTTGATTTTATAGCTTATTAATAAATATTGTAAAAACAAAAATTAAATAATAAATATTAATTATGAACAAAAAATTAATAGTCCCTCTGTCTTGCTTTCCTTTTTCGTCCATCCCAAAATAATTGTCTTGTTTGAAACTTTCCTTTTTAGGACAACATTTTTACCACTTTACCCTTACTTTTCCATCCTACTTTAATTATGAGCCACATACACATGAACTTTAAAGTAAACTACACATCAAACTAATATTAATATTCCAGTCAAATGTGTTTTCTTAAACCGTGCGCAGAGTCAACCAGATGATAATTTTGGGATGGTGGGAGTAATAAATATTAATAAAATTATAGTATTTATTTAAAATTATGTAAACTATTTTTTGTTTGATTTTATAGCTAATTAATAAATATTGTAAAAGGCTGATAGAAAATAAATATGCTATGAAATATTCCTTTTGGTGTAAGATATGGTGTGAATGGGTTTGAATTGAAAGGTGGGTGCTGTTGAAATTGCACCATTTTTCTGCTAAAACTACACAAATTTGGTCTTTTGCATTGGAGATGATCTAACTAGAAATGAAGTCATCCAAATTCTAGTCGAATATCAATACAAATAATTTACAGTAAAAAGTAAAATAAGAACTAATGATACAAATTACTCCCTCAGTTCCCAAAACAATATAATTTTACTCACTATTTTCTATCAACTTGATTAATTATTAAAACTTTATTTATCATTATGGGATTTTAATAACTATTTTTTTCAAAAATAATAATAAATATTTTTATAGCATTCCTAATATTGCATCATTTCTTTAGTTCATTATCTGAAACACCATAAATTTGTGTACAGTTGTAATTTGATTTTTTAATAAGAAAATTAAACTATTTTTTGGAGACGGATACGTTTATCAAATTCAAAATAGTACTCTTTATACATAAGAAAGTGCTATACATTTCATTATTTTTTAAAATTAGTTTAAACATTTTAAATTAAAAATATTTATCATTAATTTATTGTATTTAATAATTAATATTTATTATTAATTTTTTGTTTTTACAATATTTATTAATTAGCTATAAAAATAAAAAAATCTGCCTTGATAAAGGGTTTATTTTGAAATAATAGAATTGTATAAAGTGTTTTTTGAAATAAAATGAAGGCAATCTGAGGACTTTAAGGTTGTTAATGAAATTTCAAGATAGTATAAGGTTTGTTATGCAATCAATTAAGAAGGAAATGGGGAGTGTCTCCCGCCAAGTCCGTGTCAGCCGCCAACATGGACTCCACTTTAGCCTCCCGTTAGCAAAATTAACCTCTCCTTAACGGAAGGTTTTAATTGCAAAAATAATATGGGTGGAGGTTTAATAGGACGGAAATCAAAACACTTGGTTAATTTTACAAAACGCGAAATAGGCCAGGATTTATGCTCCTGATTACCCTATCAAGAGGGCATGAGGTTTCAAGGGAAATGCCGGAGGCTGGGACCCACTCATCAAATACTTGCCCTTGATGTCGACCAATCAGTAATGTTGCCCTTTATCTCTTCCCATGCCCCCTGCCCAAAGAGAGGGCCTCTTAATGACATAATTCTCTCTAGCTGCTTAAGGATGGTCAGATGAACCTGAAAAGGTACAATTGTACAAGTAATTACGTGGATATGTGATGGGCTGGACTGATCAGCTTGATAGGGAGGACTGGATCAAAGCTGATCCCTCCGCAAGCCATCTAAATACTTAGCCTGAGCAGATCCGTGTCAGTCTATCACTTAGCTTAATGAAACAACAAATCTTTATCACTTAGATTGTTTTCTGACTGAACAGGTCTATTACTAATAATAGATTTCCAAGGAAATAGTACTGGAACATGTGTTTGTGGAAATTGTGCAGTTTTTGCTTATTAGCAATGAGTTTGCATCTCAGGATTTGTGCAATCTAAATAATTCTGAGCTACCAGAGTTAGCAAGTGCCCCTAGGACAATGGAAATTGATTGCTGGTGTTTATCATCATTTTTTTCAAGATTTTCTATTTTATTTCAGTCTATTGCTGGTAGATGCAGGTAAGTGTTCACTGTTGACGAAAAAGTTCATCTAAACAACTATTGCTAATTTATAAGGTGTTTGCTTTTAGACAGTTTTACTTGGCCCCAGAGAATCAAGGTTGCTCTTGGATTTGCCCGCCTTCTTGTATCCTTGCACAGCAACAGTAGCCGATATCTACCAGTTCTGGTTCGCAATATACCAGCCGCTCATATAATACTTGATGAAGTTAGTTTCTTACTCTTTCATCTAATCTGCTATGACTACTAATTTAGTAATTTTCTTTCGTCTTTAGGAATACTTTATGATATTCTTGGTAACATGATTGGTAGGATTACAACCCGAAGCTATACGACTTTAGCATGATTTCTCGGGGAGTTCTTCCAGACTGCTGTTATATTAAGCATCGCCATTTCTGTGATGATTTCCGTTATTCTGATTTGAAAACTGAAACGAATGGTAAGCTACAAAAAAAAGTGCTTTTCTCTGCAACAATCACTATTTTACTCGCTGATGATTACTACGCCAGAAAAGGAATGAACTATATAAAAAGATTTATACTCCCCCCCCAAAATTAAAAAAAAAAAAACGAAGAGAGAGATAGAAGTGTCTTTTTGATTTTTTATTCGTATAAGCATAATAATATTGTTGAGGGTAATTTTTTTTAATAAGTAATAGTATTATTAACATTGTGCCAAAACAAGAGACGCATCCTTTGTACACTAGATGTATACCGCAAATGCGAGCTATACAATAACAAGACTATCCAAAAATTCTGCGAAAGAATCGGATGACGAAACAGACTTTGCACCAAAAGAATAACATGTAGAGCTGGGTCTCCTTCAATTTAGGGACTCAACATTTTCAAAGGCTTTTCGATTCCTTTCGCTCCACAATGTCCAGCAAATGCCCAAAGGAACAGCATCCCTAACTCAACTTCTTATCCTTCGCTTATGGAGTGACCAACTAAGAAGGAGCTCTCTAATAAAGAAGGGAGAAGCCCACGAAAGATGGATAAGATTCAGAATGAAATTCCATATCTCAGTGGCCACTGGGCAGTGAAGCAGAAGGTGATTAACATTCTCCTCATTACTCTTGCACATGAAGCACCAATTGACGTGAATGATCTTAGTAAATTATTGCCAGTAAGGATGACTTCATTCGCAGCCTCCCTCATTAAAAAAGCTACTCTATGAGGGGGACTTGGTTTTCCAAGGAAAGACCCCTCTATCATTCCCATCGTAATATGACCTGAAAAAGTGTTGATTGTTTACCCCTTTCCAAAGAACTCTGTCCTCACTAAACCTATGAATATGCATGGAAAACAAATTTTTGATAAAGATAAAAAAGGGCTGTACCTCCCAATCTTGCGAGTTTCTCCTAAACTTATCCCAAGTCACCGATCCTGAATCACATCTCAAATAGGAACTAAGGTGTTTGTCAGTTGCAATATTCAAGAGATTGGGAAAATCCCTCCACAACTCTCAATCCCCACCTCATTCATCCCTCCAAAACATCCTCCAAAACAGAACTCTAAAACCGTTCCAACCTCAAAAACATATATAATCCTTAAACGAATCCCACCCTTTCTGAATACTCTTCCAAACACCCACCCCATAATGGAGCTGCACCTCGTTCGGAAACCATGAATGCCCATCAACCCCATATTTTTTGATCACTATCCATCTCCATAAATCATCTTCCATCTAGAGGAGATACTTGTTCGTTCACAAATGATTAATGCCAAAGAGTATATTTATAACTTCTATTGTAGGAACATAATTTGGTTGTAAAAATTTAACCAAATATAATAATCCAATATAATGGTTACAACGTAGAACGACGAGGGTAATATTAGGATATTATCAGATTGGAAATCCTATGAGATAGTTTCTTTTATAGAAGCAGAGTGGAAAGTTGTTCAGCAGGCTTGTATCCTAGCGGTTAGAGCTCGTAAATATATATATATATATATATATTTGATAAGTGAGCTAGTAAATAATTTATTGATGTATTGTTGTATGTTTAAATAATAATAAATGCATTTTAGGAAAATAACTAAAATTAAAAAGAAACTCTGTAAGAAAGGTGTTTAGGTCTTGGAAATATTATTGGAATATATATATATATATATATATATATAAAGTACAATTAGCACCGTGAAGTATCCACAAAATCTCACTTTGCACCCCAACATACATACACAATCTTGCCATTTGTCCCTGTTGTCTCACTTTTACTGAAACTCGGAACTGCAGTTTTCTGGTATGGAATGTTAGTGTTGTTGAACTTCCAGCCTCTTATCGAAAATTCATTCCCCCTCCTTCCAAAAGCAGCAGTCATCCCCCACTTCTCTCATTCGAGCAAAGTTAGAAACACAGGTGGCTGTTGGATTAGATGCTAGGTTCTGGGGCTTGCTTGTATGTGATTGTGTTTGGCTCAGGCTTAAGAGGGCAGTAAATAGATGGGTGGGCATGGGTTTTGGTTTTTTAATTTTTTTTTTTGGGCTTGAGCTTCTAATTTAGGACGTGTTTGGAAAGGGTCGAGCCAGACCCAAACCTGCGTGCTCAAATCTTTATTAATGCAAAGAAAAAATTTATATGCTTGGTTCAGTATACAAAGTATACACATAGTTACTCACCGGAAAACACATGCATTACTTTCACCAATTAGATTTGAATTGCAATAATTATTGTCAGAAATGTACACATGTCCTGTTATGATTAGCTATTTGTGTAGTTTGGTATACTGAACCAAGAATTGCAATAAATCATTCCAATTTGGTGGCAGTTTCATATTCGGAAGTGGAATCTCTCAATTTGGTTATTCTATCAGCTTTCTCAACTTTGGGCCATCCGATGGACTAAAGAGTGCCAAACATTACTGATACGTGATCCAATAATACAAATAAAACGTAAAACATATACTGAATCTTCTTTGAAAAGTACTTTTCAAATTGAGAAAACTGAGAGGATGGCCGAACCTAGAGGTTCCTGATCCTTCATCATCTAGCAGAAGTGGACATGTGTTGAGCATGTGATACTTAAAGAAAGGGCAATTATGGGATTTTTTTCTCATGCTGATTCCCATCTTTCTACTTCAACCCACCACCATTGTTTCACAGTACCTTCCACCATGGACCCAACGAACCACCCAATGTTAGTTTTAGTTTACTGCCTCCCCCCTCCCCAGTCCACCCCCCACAAAACAAAGTCCCATTTGACAAGTTGAACATTTTTTAAGATTATAGCTTTACTTGTTTGTACCTTTCTTTAATTGTACTAGAAACATATCCTTTTTTAGAAATGGTATTGTTATTTATGGAAGAGGAAAGCAAGAATTTTTTTTTTCGGGACGGAGGGAGTATTACTTATAGAATAAAGCCAAGACATAACTCTATTTGAATCGGTTCCATATGCAGGTTGAAATTTAGAGTGGATAGGAGTGTTTATTGGTTGGTTTGTAGTATTAAGTGCACGTTGACGCTGGCCAAAATGTACGGAGAAAAATAAAGAAAGTGGAAATGGAATACAAAAAATAATCAAGTACTTGATATAGACCTGAGTGGCAATCTTACGTTTTTGTATCTTTGAGATGGTTATGTGAAGAGTCTCCAGACTCTGAATTTCTGTCAAGTTTGAATTGATCAGTTGCAAAAAGGAGTAAACTGGAAAATCATGGTGAAAGTATGTGGGGGTGAGTCGTACAAAAGAGACGAACGTGGGATCAGGTGGATATATTCACAGATTAAACAACACTGAAGCGGAACCTCTCAATTTGAGATACCTCAATCGTTGACTTGGATTTGAGACTTCATTTAGCGGTGCAAAACACACGGACAAGAAAGTTCACCATTATTGTGAAAAGTACAATATGTAAAACCCTAAATAATTGTCCTAGTTGACCCGGCGCACAGTTTAAGAAAAAATAATTGACTTGATTATTTATATTGGTTTAATGTGTAGTTTCCTTTAAAGCCCATGTGTATGTGGCCCATAATTAAAGTAGGGTGAAAAAGTAAGGGTAAAGTGGTAAAACTGATGTTCTAAAAAGGTAAGTTTCAAACTGGACAATTATTTTGGGACGTATGAAAAAGGAAAGGAGGACGATAATTTAGGGACGGAGGGAGTAACATTTTTGTTATAAAAAGTAACAAATCTGCTATGAAAAGTACACAACTACACCGGAACTTGAGGGATCGAGACGTTTTGGTCCAAGCAACACTGGCCCAAAAATGAGGAAAGTTACAACGAGAGGAACATATTGTAACACACACACACACACTTGAGCTTGATTCGCTACGTATTGCCCACCACCAAGAAGCTAGGTCAACTAGGACTACCACAGGTCCACCCAAAAGTTTTTGAATGATGCTGGTGCTTAGTGGTAGCGGGTGACCATTTACAAGACACACACAAGTCTGACATCTATTTGATGTAGGATGGGGATATCAGTCTCCCTTACTTAATCTCGGTTCCCTATGCATAGCGTACTAAAAACCTGGATCAACTCGGTCCACCTAAAAGTACATGGATAACGTTGGTGCCTAGTGGTAGTGAGTGACCACTTATAAGGCACACACAAGTCCCACATCTACCCAATTTGGGATAGCAAAAATCACACCAACCCTAAAAAACCTAAGTCAAACAATCTAACATGTAATTGTTGCTCTAAATCATTGTGCTATTTCCAGCTGTATTGTAGAGCTCCCTTTACTACAACACCTAAATAAAATTAGAAACACTTGAGCACGTTATACAGACGTTGCCCGATTACACTTCATGTATTAGTGTGCTCACTTTAAATTATGAGGTCAAATGTACCTTTCTATTTTCTTCTTGTTTCTCTTATATAATCTGTATAATTGCGCCATTGTATAAAGTTTTGTTGCCATTGTACGTATAATGTATTAGAAGTCGGAAGGTTTTTGTTGGTTTGATTGTTTTTGCTCAATTAGTAATTACGAAGTCATTCACAGTGCGAGAAGAGCCGGAGGTACTTTACTTTGGTGTTATACTCAATACTCCTATGCTTGATAGCCAAAAAGACGTATTTAGAGCGAGACGATTTGTTTGATGATGATGATGCAATTACTGTTGATGAATGGGCATGGGATGCATATAAACAGAAGAAATCGCTTTTGTGGTTTAACCGATCCAACTGTTCACTTGTACACAGCAGCCATGAGAAAAGTTGCTATTTCTATCCAAGTGATGGGATTAAAATTACGAGGTTGGCTATGCAGTGTGTGGAAGAGTGTCCTTCTGATAGGCCGCCAATGAAGTAAGTTCTCAAACAGTTGCTTAATTTGTGTGTGGTTCATGCTGGGATATTGGGCATTAACAAGAATGTTCCAAAGCAGCACAGATTTCCATTATACAACTTATTATCTATTCTCATGAATTTGAAGCTTAGGTTAATAGACTTTTATGTTAAGTACTTACATAAATAAATCTATGTTGATACTACTCCAAGTGTTATTTTGGCATGTATTTGAATCAAATGTCTTGAGCCTGATATTAGCATTGCTTAAATCGTATTAGATTCATGGGTTCTTTTTTCAACCTTTTCTTTTGTTTACCCAGAAGCCAATGATATACTCCTTCCGTTTAACTTAAAGAGTTCACTTTTAAAAATTAAGGCATAAAAGTGTCATTTTATTACTAATGGACTATTAAAAGTGCTATTTTATTAAAAAATTGACTTACAAACGGAGATTTTTTACCCGGAACGGAGGGAGTATCCAAGAGTTGGCAGAACTGCTCTATTTATTTTTCTCTCTACCTAGAGATATGTCAAAATGGGTTGGTTTGTCGGGCTAACCCACCCAGTTATTTAAAAGAGGTGGGTTGGATTGCTAAAGTGTGAGTTTGTTAGGATGTGGGCCTATCGGGTTGAGTTCACACGGGCCACTAATCGAGACGGCCCTAGAGGCGTGGCTTACCTTTTTCTTTTGGGTAAAATTCTGGTCGGTCTCTTTTTTCAAAGTTTCTAACCTCTCCAATATTTCGTTTTTTTTTCAATCGTAAAAGACCATTGTTTGAAGTATTGTTCAAAAAATGCTTTCGTTTCCTTCAACAGCTTCTGACAACACACTTTGGATTCGAAAATCATCATTGTTGGGCATCGAAGGCGGAGGAGGAGGGGGAAGAAGAAGGCATATGGCGGAGGAAATGAAAGAAGAAGGTAGAAGACATAGTCTGGTTCATTATCATTTTGTATCGCGGTACAAAAATGAATTAATAATATTTTATGTATTATGTTTCAAAAATTAATTTATCGTGGTATATAAAATTTGATACCGCGATGCAACTTGGATTAGGTATATGTATCGCGGTTTAAAAATTAATTCATTGCGATACATAAAAGTTGGTACCACGATGCAATTAGACTAGACAATTAAATTATTGAACCGCGGTGCAAAAATTAATGCAATAAAATTGATAAATCGCGGTGCAGTAGGACTAGACAATTAAACTATTGAATCGTAGTGCAAACATTAATGTAATAAAATTGATGAATCGCGGTGCAATTAGACTAGTCAATTAAACTATTGAACCGTAGTGCAAAAATTAATGCAATAAAATTGATGAATCATTGTTCAATAGTCAATGCACCGCGATTCATTTCTGTAGCGCGTCTCATGCTCATGAAGGGTATCGTAGTCTTTTTGACTTCAAAAGTGTCATTTTCGGTTTGAAAAAATAAATACATGATTGTAGCGATTAGAAACTTTAAAAAGTAGACTAGCCCGCAATTTTTCCTTTTTTTTAATCAGTGCAATTAATTTGGGCCGTTGCTTTTAAGATTGAAGGGAGAGTGGAAATCATACCTTTCTCTAGTGAGGCACAAACGGTTTGAACCGGCGGTTCTAATTATTATTATTTTAAATAAACCTAATTCGAATCGTTGAACCGTATAGGAAAGTTTGGGTTTTGAACCGTTGAGCTAGTTCACGGTTCAAACTTGTTTTTTGTCAATTTTTTTTTGTTTTTAAAAACATTTATAGTTAATTTTTAAAATTAAAACCATCTTTAAACTCTTGTAAACTTTGTATAAAATACTTTTTGAATTTTTTAAAGTTACCAAAAGTAATTTTTTTATTTTAAACTTTGCAAAATAATTGAAAGTATTTTTTTAAAATAGGGACGGTACCGTAACCAATTTTATTAATCATAATAAAAAATTACAATGAGGAGGATAAGCAATGAACCAAAGCTAAAGAAGTCTTACCTCTAAATTACTATTTGTTAAATAAATAAAAAATCTAGTCTAAATTTTTTAAAATTTACAATCTATAAATAAAAAAAATCATAAAAAATTACTATTAACTTAACTCATGGAGCGGTGTAGTTCAATCGCTCCCAGTCGATATATCTTCATCAAAGTCGTCCTCCTCGGAAGTAACTACTTTATCTTGTGTTATATTTTTTGCTTTAACCCAATCGTCGTTTAAAAGTTGATTTTCTAAATTAACAACGTTCAATCTTGATCTTCTTTCAACCAAATCATAGCCTCTCACGCAAAATGGTTGTTCTACGTCGACGATTGAGGCGTGAGAAGCTAGGACCTCCTTCGCAATCAACTATAGAATAGGATAATTTTGGGTCATTCGCGCCCACCACTTTAAAATATCAAAGTTTTTTCATAGGATCAAAAATAGTTGATAAATATAAATCAAGTTCTCGAGTATTAGAATCGGTTCATACAACATTTTTGAGTTCTTGTATTAATAAAATTATCTACCCATGAAAATGCGTCATCCCTTGATTGAGTACTACTACCACCTACACTTTCATTAATAGTATTAATATCATAAATTGTGTTATATTCTTTAAAAAGTTCATATAAACTATTTTTAGTTGCATTCAAAACATTTTTTTGGCTTTGCGATAGGTTAACCTAAAATTAAGCCAACGTCATCAGCGAATAAAATTTCATAATAAAATTTTATTATTGTTTCTAAACTTTCTTGTCCTAGCCTAAAATTATAATAATTTAGCTATTAAAAATAATTGTGGAATGTGCGAAAAAATATATTAGGCATTTTACTCTCATACTAGTATACATTCACCTAAAATTGGACAATCTTTAAAATGTTTGAATATATAACTAATGACAAAAACTTAGGTAAGACGGTGTTACAAATATATTTTGTAGACGAATCCTCCTTACCCGACCCACCGTGTGTTGGTGGGTTAAGCTGTGAGAGAGTAGAGCTCCGTCTTACGAATTAAGATTCGTAAGACCGTCTTACAGGAGACCTACTCATAACTAATTGGGTTAACTTCACCATTGGTCTCTATACTTAAGAACTTTCTAGACATCGTCCCTCGATTCAAAAAGTGAAAATTTGGGTCCAAAGTAGTCTCTTTTTGCACGCTAGAGGACTCTCGGCTGGATATTGTTAGTTGATCAATCGTTAAGTGGTCATGTGCAAACCACGTGAGATTTTTTTAGGGCAAGAAAGTAATTTCATAGAACAATTGTAATTATAAGGTTGCTCCATTCATCTTTTGCATTGAAAAGGGTATTAATGGGATTATTGTTGTTATGAACATGATAGCGGCCACAGGTGGTGGTGGAGGGTCTCTTATCTCAGCTGCGTATCTTCCCCAAGGCCTTCTTCTTACTCCTAAGAACTTTCCTCCTTCCCCTTTGCTGCCACTTTCATGTTGTTGGTCTGACTCTACTACTTCTTTCTACAACTGCTTTTGATGTTGATGACGACACCATCATCTGGATCTCAATCGATGTGCAAACCTCTACTTCATCTAGACCTCAATCGATATGATCTTGTGAATGGTGGGTGTGGGGTGGTGGATGATTCTACTCAAAATACTCCTTTCATTGCTGGAAAAAATCTCATCTAGATGATCTTTATTGAGTAGCTGGGTTTGTCATAGAGCTCTTTTTCACTTTCTTTATTTTGGTTTTAATGCTTCTTTTTGTTTCTAATTCTGCATTTCCGATTTGTGATTTTTCCTTTTCCTTCCCCTCACCTTGTATGTTCTCTCTATTTTAATGATATTTCTCATCATATCAAAAACTTCAGCCCCATTAATTCTTGTTTCTTGGTTTGATTAAACTAATTTATTGTTTGATGTGGCAAAAATATAGCTTGGGTCGTCCGTTTGATGAGTATGATATTTGAGCTTGATCTGCTTCCTTGAACCTGTCTAAGAACACGAAAACACCTTAATGGAAGTTGCAAGGCCTGGCCTCGCGAAACCACTCCGGCGAGAGAGTAAGTATCGTGTGAGTCAAAAGAGAATTTGACAGAGGTTTTAGGCTCAAGAAAGTGTGTCCCTTGTTTACGGTTTATGGAGGGGTATTTATAGGCCCCCGATGTCATTGAATCCGTCTAGGATTCAATTTCCATAGTTACCTAGTAGATTTAGGGAGAAACTTCTAAACTACAGGCGTGATGGGCGGTTGGCCGCGAGAATGTCGGGGCAGATAAGACAAGTGTTCTGCTCAGATAAGGAAACCTTTGACCAATCTTGGAGAGGAAGTCTCTGAGATTCCCTTGCTTGATACTTTCCCGGGAGAGCATGGCTCTGCCCGACTGTGTGATGCAGGGCTGATGATGATATGTGATTCCCCGACACGGCTCCCTGGTCGGGCAGGCAAGGCCTGTGCTTGGCCAGGTTTGGATGAGAATTGTCTTGTTCTCTGCTCGGTACCTTGCTAGCTTTGTCCGCTAGGCTGGTGGGTCCCACACTAATTGAGCACATGACTTGCACGTGGTGGTCGCTCATACTTTGCTCGTGACCGGATTTGGGCCGGGCATATCATTGTTAAATTTAGTCGTTGTTTATGAATGATTCACACGATAGAAGGGCAGCTAATGGGTCTAATTTTCTCTTTAATTCCATAGAAAGAAGACAAAGAGAGACGATTAGGTAGATGGACACTTTGAAAGATAGCTTACACCATTGAAATTGAATTCAATGGCCTGCGGAAAATCCCGAACTCCTTATTTGACTAGCGGAGCAAGATTCTAAAGAACGAAGAAAGATAAGTGAACAACAGCTCGATTAGTGAGAGAGAAGACACTATTTCTTCTTCATTGAGAGAAGACGCTCCTTGTCTCGGTCCTTTCTATTTTCTACCAAAATGGCCGGTGAACAAATGAGATTTCTAGGTTGAATCTGGGGCCAATTTAACGGTTGATCGACTAACGACATCCAACCGAGGAACCTCTAACGCACAAAAAAAGACTACTTTAGACCCAAATTTTCACTTTTTGAATCGAGGGACGATTTTTAGAAAGGTCTTAGGTACAGGGACTAATGGTGAAGTTAACCCTGACTAATTTGAGCATAATTTTCTAAAACTAATATGAAAGTAGGATAATAAGAACCAGATAATTGTTCGGTAGCATTGTTAATTTTTTTTCAAAATTGGCTTTAAATTTTCACAAGCATCTCATTGATAAGGAAATATTGTATGATCTATTTGTTGAAAAAATACACACAATCATTCCGGCGTTGATAAGATATTTAACATTTTATAGGTGAAATTCCATCGGTTTGGAACATCTATTAGAAATGATTTAGGTTTAACATTAGCTTGTCCACAAAATTTAGCCCATCTTTTTTTAATATTTGGATGTCTCACAAATAAGTAACAATTTCCCTAACATAAATACTTAATACAACACTTATGAAATACTTAATACAACATATTTTTAAAAAAGTTTACCAAATTGCCCTATGCATAATTAAATGAAGGGATGTACTTTATCACGTAAAAAAGTTAAACCATCTTACACACACAATTTTAAAATATGACATGCATCTAACATGAATTTTTTTACCACCAACTGACAATATGAAATGAGTGATGGTTAACTAGCAGTATTATTTGAAGCATTATCAAATCCAATTAAAAATAATTTTTATGCTAAACCAAATTCTTGTAATACACTAATAATTTTTGTAGAAATATTACGAACGGTATGTACAATAACAAATTCTTTAAATGCAATTAATCGTTTTGTAATGTCCAGGAGTTGTCAATCAAATGACATGTAATTCCTATATAATTATGTTGTTACCAATGATCACTCCAAATATCGCTATTAAAACTTTATGCAATAAATCTAAAAATGTATTAATTAAGATTTGTTTACCTTCAAGTACTCTACTTTTTGTGTCGCGAATAGTCATATTCCTATAAATTTATTTAACAGAGAGATTCAAATCTAATTGTGTACAATTTGACCATAAACTATCATTTGCAAAATTAAAAGGTAATTCTCTAGCACAAATAAAATTCGTCATTTCTTTTCTATAAATAACTTCATTAAATTTAAATAGGCTAGAAGTAGACGTACTTTGTTGTGATGAGCTCTATACCTACTTGGAGTTGTGTTTGACCTTGATCAATTCCAACATCGTCGGGATGCTCAAACGTTATGTGCCTACTCTACGTCCCGTATCCATTTCTAGTTTTGAAGGCGAATTCAGCGTGACAATAGTTGCAAGTGACTAGAAAATGCTTACCTTCAATATGCGTTTTTGTATAATGCATGGTGAATATATCGGATACTCCTGTTCGACCTTGAGCGCCACCTCGACCTCTTGTTGTTACCTTCCACCTTCGGTTTGAGTGTTACTCTCTTGAGTACGAGCATGCGTTGACGAGGTGTAGATTGGGGTATTTACCGACTCATCACCCATTTGATTGTTTGTATTATATTCATCTTCGCTTTCGACAAAAGTAACTGACGTTTCTAAATTTTGCCGAACGCTATTATCGGGGAGGGGGGGAGAGGATGATTTTGTGGAATCACTCTCTTGCCCTTGTCTATGTCAGATCGAGAAAAAAACGTTTTTTGTAGTATAATGTAAAATTATAAATTATAAATGTAAAAAAAATACTAGTAAGTATGAGAGTAAAAAATAATTTTAAAGTAAGTATAAATAATTTATAGTAAGTTTTTTAAAAATAAATATGTAATTTATAATAGTAAGTATAATTAATAATAATTAATAACTGATAAGTAAAATAATAGTACTTGATAATAAAAACGTAATTAACGGTTTGAGGCCGGTTCAGGGGCGGTTTCGATTCTTCAGTTTTGTCCATTCTACGGTCAGAGGTTGGTCCGGTTCTATAGTACGAACTGTGAACTAGACCGTTTGTGCATCTCAGAATGACTTTATCCATCAAAGTGAGCTCTCTATCTCTCTCAAGATCTACCACATCCTAGCCTTAACCCAACCCAACTCTTGAAGGGACACCATTGCAATGAAACTTAGATCTACTGGCCTACTTTCCTCCTAACGCAAGATCTACTTCCTCCTAGTCTTGATCCATCTATTTAAACCTTGATCGTTTATGTGGTTTATTCTAGCAAGTCGTCTCACGTTTTCGTAGGGTGGTGGCTTATGTTTGTCTCGTTGTCCCCATGGTCTTTTTCTTCTCAGGGTTTTGGTCCTCGTTCCTAGCAACCCTAAGCATGAGGTTTCAAATCTGATGTGCCCGGCCCAAACCCGATCACAAGCAAAGCACGAGCGCCCATCAACTGCTCAACGTGGGACCTACAGACCTAACGAGCAGAGCTAGTGAGGTACCGAGCAAAGAATACTATAGCTCTCATCTAAACTTGGTCGAGCACAGGCCTTGGAGCCATGCCCGGGATCTACACTTGTCTTCAACATACCTGTATCATATAGCCGGGCAGAGTCTTGCTCGCCCGAACAAGTATCGAGCAGGAAACCTCGGAAACTTGATCTCCAAGACAAGTCAAAGGTTTCCTTATCCGAGCAGGACACTTACCATATCTGCTCATATATTCACGCGGCCAGCCGCCTATCACGCCTAAAATCTAGGGATTCTCTCCTAATCCCACAAGATAACTAAGGCAGTGAATCCTAGACGGATTCTATAACATTGGGGCCTATAAATACTCCTCCATAAACAACAAACAAGGTACACACTCTTTCTTGAGCCTCGAACCTCTGTCAAATTCTCTCTTGACAATACACGTTACTTACTCTCACGCCTGAGTGGTTTCGCGAGGCCAAGCCTTGCACTTCCACTAAGGTGATTTCGTGTTCTTAGACAGGTTCAAGGAAACAGATCACGCCCAGATATCTTACAGTTCAATCGGACGGCCTAAGACTGGTTTTTTGCCACATCGGTTTGGTTCCGTTGCTAGGAAACGAAGCTTCTAAGCTCTCTCATTAGGTTTTCCGGTAGCTTTCCGACAAGCGTTATTGTTTCAATGGCTGGTAAGGGTAGTAAGAATCACGCTGCCACTAGCAACCACCAAGCTGGAAGCCATTTGGATGGAAACAACCTACTGCCCGGTGATCTACTACCGAAGGCACCCCATGAGGGAGTGCAGACGAGGAATCAGAGGATGGCTGCTTGGAATGCAGCTTGTTGCGAGGATGTTCCTTATGTTGAGGAACAACTGTCCCAACACGCTAGTCAAAATCAAGCGAGTTAGTGAGATGCTCGCGAAGTAATCAACGAGCAGGATCGTGCTCGCGACCTCAGGATTCAGCTGAACCGTCAGCGAGAGAATGGTCAAGGTAACCAGGCGGCCTTGCCCGGGCTAACCCCTGAGCAACAGGCTGCTGCCCTACAAGTGCAAGCAGACTACTATAATAAAATGTACGCGCTCAATCAACAACTGCTCGCCTTAGGCCACGCCCGGTGCTGGTTGCTGAGTTCGCGCTGCCCGTTCCCAACAATCCCGTACCTGTTGGTGATGGCCAGGCCTCCCAACAGCTTCCGACTCCGAGTAGAAGAATTCCCTCTATCATTCATGTACCCTCGAATTAAGAGAACCAGGAGCAAAGGGTAGATGATCAGGAAGAGAGCAGGTATAGCCGCCAGAATCCGTCTCGTCATTACCATCGCCGCGGACAACAACATCATGCCCACGCAGAGGGGGGTAATCATCGCAGAGCTCGTGAGTACGCCGAGGCAGAGGAGCAGCGACTAAGACACAGAGCTCGAGCCGAGCATCAGGTGGAAGTTTATTATAATCCAACTTACTATCCCACCTCGGTTAGATATTCCGCTGAGGCATCCCGATCGGCAAGGACCATGCGGCCAACGAGATCTACAAGAAGGCAGAGTCAGGGACAGTGGATATCAACTCAAAGGGCTCATCGCACACTACCTCTTCCATACTTACAATCGATGTCGTGAAGCGGTTGGCCGACGAAATGGAAGCCATAAAGAAAGAAATGGCCGAGTTAACCATGGCCATGCCCGGTTTCAGAGCCACAAAGCCACTAAAAGGAAGCCCCTTCACTCCAGAGATCAAAAACATGCCACCCACGCAAGGAATTACGTTCCCGCAGTTCAAAAAGTGCTTTGGGAAGACGCGGGTAAATGATTGGCTCAGGTGATTCGAGGTACAAATTTGAATGGTCATAGACATCGAGGCGCTTAAGATGAGAGCTTTTGAGGGTGCTCTCCAAGGCAAGACACAAGCATGGCTGGGGAGAGTTCCTCGCGGATTGATTGGTAGCTGGGAAAACCTCAGGAAAAGTTTCTTAGAAGAGTTCGGCACTGCAGGACCCACGCCCAAGAACAGGTTTGACCTGGGTAAAATCAAACAGGGTGACCATGAGTCCTACAGCAGCTACCTCAAGCGGTTCGATGAGATGCTCGAGCAAGTGACAACGACCAGCGACCCAGAGATCACTTTCTGTTATCTGAACAACATGAGATCGGGCCCATTGAAAACCATACTGACTATGAACCCCAGCACCTCAAAAGTAGAATCGCTGGCCAATTCACACTTATTCTGCTCGACAAATAATACTAAGGATGACAACCCCAAAAGAAAATATAAGACTTAGGACAGCTCGGCTACGCCAGCTGAGCAGATCCAGGAGGGCAAAAACTGCCTGCGCAGAGATCAGAATCGAACCTCCACTCCCGGGCAGAGATTCAGAGAGCCACGGTTTACTCCCCTGAACACGACTCGGGAAGACATCATGTTCCAGGCCGGAGATGTCCTGCCTATCCCATACCTGCTTGAACCCTGAGTTGGCTCACATCAAGGACAACTCCAAGTACTGTGATTACCACCACGATCACGGTCATGATACAGAGAGTTGTAATGTGTAGAAATGAGGGATTCAAAAGCTGATCAACACATGCAAACTGGATCGCTTTAAGAAAGACAAAGGATCGGGTAACAACGTCGAAGACAATCAACGCACACAGCCTAATAGAAGAAGAGGCGCCAAGCCCCTCAAATTCAAGGGGTTGTGAACTAGCAAGAAGAAAGAAGCAGAAGCTCATTATCCCAACTCCCGAGCAAGAAATCAAAATCTCCAAGTAATATAAATTCAACCCACCTACACCAATGATCCCTGCACGTAAGGTCGGGCATCCCCCCACGCAGGCCATCTAAATGAATGAATGGGCAAGACCCTTAACCCTGTTGAGGGTCATTATCATTTTGCTGATCATGTATAATATGTTTTTGCTCATTTCATTAAATTGTTGATATATTTTTGCTTATCATGTATAAACTGCTTTCGGATTGCTTGACAAAATCTACTCGCAAGCCGAGAAGGTAGGGCCATGCCTAGTCAACCTTTCACTATACCCGAGTATCGGTGAACAAATCTTGTCCTCTTATTGTCCTCTTAGCAAGCAAGATAGGGCCTTGCCCAGTTCATCGAATAGTTTTGATCGCATTATGCTTGTTATGCTCGCTGAAACAGCCCATACATGCATAATAATACTAATCAAATGAAGGAAAAATGCAAGTACAAGAACATCAATCGAGCAAAATCAAATTTCCATTAAAAGACGGGAATAATTACAAGTGGAAATCAAAAAATATTGGCACGCAGGCCGAACAGATAGCAGGAAACCTAAACTATGTCCAGAGGAGCTAGGGTGGAAGCAGCAATAGCTTTGGCATCAGGAGTGGCCCCTAGTTCCACTTGTAGTTGGGCAGCGGTCTCGTCTACCCGGGCTTGCTTCTCCGCCCGCTTCGCCTCGATCAGGCTACATACATTGACGTCCTAGCGGGTGGGAGGAATCCATGGCTCCAGCCCGTTGTCACCATCGTCCCGAGCAAGGGCCTCCAACTCGCCTTGAGTATAAGGCACCATGTGATGCAAACTCCGAGCTTCCGAGCAATATGGGTCGAACAGGGGCCAATATGCCATTGTTGGCATCTCAACTGCACCAGTACCAGCGAGTATGCGCATGATATGGTTGTGTGCCCATTGCATAGTATGGGAAGATCTCTTTGCGCACACGGGAGGCATAGGCTGAGAGGTAACAAAGTCTTCCATGGCCTTCACTTTCGCCGCTATCAAGTGCTTGGGAAACGAGCCCATGGCCACCTGGACCTTTAACACATCCAGCTCTGCCTGAAGCTGTGTCTGTTGCAAGACCAAGGCATCCTCAGTAGCCTGGGAATTCAAGTGCTAAGCCACCAGGGCAGTCTTCTCCTCAGCCAATGACAGTTTATCCGCTTCAAGTCTCTTGACCGAAGCCTCGCTTCCTTCAGCGATTTACCTAGAGTGGCGATCTGCTCGCCTTTTCACTTTACCGAGCTCAGCAACTCGTCCCTCTCAGACTCAACCTTCTTGCGGGCATCCCTCTCTTTGATATAGCGGTCATAAAGATTAGTGCATGAAGAGGCGATCTGCAAAACAATCATAAGAAGCGATCGGAATAGATCAGCGAGCACACATTATCAACACAAAAATATCACGAGTTTACCTCGCCTAAGTTGAGCCCGACATGTCCGAGCAAGACGTGACCGGCGGTATCCCGATCATGTATCACATTCTTCTGTAAGAGCCGCTTCACAATACCCTTGCCCACTAGCTCTGCAGGGCTCCCACGAGCGGTCAAGTCGATGTGCCCCAAGTTAGGGCCCTTAGAGAGCCCGCTCACAATAGCCCTGGCGGCACTAACTATGGTCGGCATTTCAAAGCCGGGGAGCAGCCACGGCTTCGAAGTGTCTTTGGCGGGAGAAGGTGTGTCAGAAACATGCTCAGAGCCCGTGGGACGAGTAGACCGGTTAGCGGGGGAAGGAGAGCTCCATTTTCTTTTGCCTGTTACCTTGGCAGTGACATCAGCAGCAGCAACATTAGTCACACCTACAGCTGGCCGAGCAGGAGGAGGAAGCTCAGCGGTCTTCATCGTTGCCGCAAGTTTTTTGGCCGGAAGGCCGAATGGAATAGTAGGGACAACCTGAGGTGGCTTGCTCGCTAAAGCGGCTACTCTCTTACTCTCCTCTGCCTCGAGCTTCTCGAGTTGCCTAAGGGTCATCATGACTGCACAAAAAAGAAAAGAGTTAATACAACAATTACAAAGGCAAGAGGAAAAATAACAAGTAAAGTAAAATATCGACCAGGGGCGGCCGAGTAGGCAGGAGTACAATCATCCCCAAGTCTTCGATATTCGAGATAGTCAGCACGAAAGTTCTTCCTGTGATAGCCACTCCAATAAACATGGGTTTCCTCGGGCCCAAAAGTACACAGAGGTTCAACTCCGGACGCCGCAGTTCAGTGTACTCTAGCCAAATGCAAGTTCTTAGGATTGCAGACCAACTCTTTCCAGTCAAACAAGCTCTCTTGGCTCACCTGCTTCTCTCCCTCCAGCACAACGCCGAGAGTAGCCCGGACTATGAAAGTTCTATTGTTTAATTCCAGACTAAAACTTTTTCCAAGAAAGCTTCGATCTAAATGGTCGGGTCCGTTTAGAGTAGTGAATGTCTTTTCCCATGGTGCATTTGAATTAAAAGATTACAAATCAAATGAAAAATTTAAGGTGAATGGGCATCGAGTCAAACCATATCATGAAGGACTGTCACTTGTGAAGACTGTCGAGTGGATGGATCTATTTGAACCAGTTAATAGAGTTTGACTAACGTTGAGCAAACGACGTCAAACAAAAGCGCTGGTTAGGATGCAACCCATCTAATTTTAATTTTAATATTTTTGCATAATAAATGTATTTATAACCCTTGCTTGATATTTTAGATTTTAAATGCTTTATGAATTTTGCATAAATTAAGTTTGGGGGAAAAATGTCGCTAATATTGTATTTATATGTTTTTCCAATGCTAATTTTATCTTTAGTGTGTTTTTGTAAGTAGTTTTTGTATAGGAAAAGAGATTACAAGCATCGAAGAATGATAATGTTGGACCATCAGAAAAATTTCAGGCAAAATGGAAGTTTTTGAGCTCAAATGGTCAAGCGCTCGCTTAGTCTTTATGACTAAGCTACCATGCATAATGCATCACTACGGACAGCTTAAAAACAAGCTAGGCGGTCGCCTGGTCTTAAGGGTTAAGCGACCGCTGAACCCCGCTATTTAAGTTGATGCAGTTCGCGAACAGCAGCCTATTCATCTCCTTCTCTCTCTCTAAGCGACAGTCTCTCTACCCTCTCTCTAGAAATCCGTCCAAAATACCCATTCGCTTTGCTTAAAACTTCAAATCCATCTTCATTACAACCCTAAATCACCTTATCCACCCCCATTTTCAGGCAAAGGGCGATTTGAAGCTTCAAAGATTCCGACGAATCTCCATTTTTTCCGGTGGAATTCCGGTGAAAGAGCTTGGGAAAAATCCATCTTCAACAAGTATCTTCTACCCTTAACTCTTATTTGTGCATTTTTACGTGCTAAATCTAGTCTTAAGCATACAATTTTGTTAGTTAGGGTAAATTTTTATTTGTTGATTATTTACAGCTTTATTGGGTTTTCTGATTTAAGAGGAATGTTTTGAGTGCCCTTTTAGACATGGCCCCTAAAAAGAAATCTAAAACCCATACCGGTGAGGCTTCATCGTCGTCTGCCCCTGCCCTAGTTTTTTTTTTTTATCAAAATCATTTCAAAAGCCCTGAAAATTTTCAAATATATATGGAGAGTTTTAATTCTAAAACTATTTCAGCTGAGAGGGGCTTTGATTATACTAGCAATAGGTTGTCGGCCTATTTTAGGCTGCATGGGTGGGAGAAGTTGTGCGAGCCCCCTAGCGACGCTGTGGTGCCTATCGTCTGTGAGTTCTACGCTCACAGTGGATGAGTTGTAAGTTTGAATCCCAACATGTCTTAGGTAAAGGGTGTTCTTATAGACTTTAGCATAAAGGCGATTCGCAGATTCTATGATCTGCCCTTCTTGCAGACTGATGACTATCAGTCTTACAGACCTTATAGTCTTGCTTTGTCTACTGTTAATGATAAGATTGTTGTGCCTGGTTTTGAGTGGACCTATGGACGTACGGAGACACTTGGTCATCCTCGTTCCATCAGGGAGTCTTGCTTGACCCCTCAGGTGAAGGGGATTTATAAATTTATCTATGCCAAGGTGATTCCCACAACACATCAAATTGATGTGACATGGAATAGGACGGTGTTAATTTACACCTTTTTTGACCAAGGGGACTGTTGACATCCCCAATTTGATTAATTGGCAGCTTAAAGGTATGGTTAATAAGACCGTAAATGATGGGTATCACTTTCCCAGTCTTATAATTGGCCTCTGTGCTCGCGCATGAGTCCAATGGACTACTGATTTAGAAAGGATCCAACCGATGCCTAATGTCACCAAGAAAGGCGTAGCAAATAGAACACGGCCACCCTATGCCCGCCACCCTGATGATTTATGCGAGGATGTTGATGAGGAGCCTAATGTGGATCCTTTCGAGGAGATTTCCACTCAGTTAGTGGAGCTGCAGATGGGTAAGGTTGTGATCCAGCAGCGAATAGAGCAGATTCAGACTGATCAGAACCGCTTCTTTGCGTGGCCTGGTCAAATTTTCCAAAATGTAGCTTCTCACCTCAACATGCCTCCAGGCTCTGTACCTGAATGGCATCCTTTCTTCGTTGGATGGTCCTAGCTCGCAATGAGCCGATGCTTAAATAGCCTCATTCTTTGTTATGAGGATCTGTAATTTTTTCATGTTCTCTTTCCCAATCAACTCCTTACTACTGGTCCAACATTTTGAGGACAAAATTCATTTCAAGTTTGGGGGGGGAATTCTAGGTCCAATGTCTTTTCAAGCCTTAGCCTCATGAGAATTGGGAACTTGTTACGTAGATCCTGCTATGTACATGGGACAATTAGTGTCCCTAATATCTTTTCTCCTACCTATTTTCTTGCTTTTGCTTATTTTTATTTTAGGAATTGATGTTGACAAGTATCGGAACAAAGGGAGAGACCATTTTAGTTTCTTCCAAATAGTAAGTAGATGTTTGCCTATATGGATAGTTGTTTGCTTATCCAGCCTTAGATCGGTCAATGTCAAATTCCATTTTTCTTAAAAAATTTAAAATTATTCTCGAGTTGTGGCGTGGAAATTTCTGCCGATGATGATATAATGCTATGACCCACATGACACTTCCATCAATCCTCTGGAATTTACTATGTTGTGTAAATTTCCTATGATTTCCCACCCTTTGTGTACTTATACCCCACCATTATTGAATGATTTGGATATTTTTATCTAGCTCATAGCTGCTCATTGCATTCCCCATGAGACCGGTTTGGTGCAACCGAATAGGGTGAATAATCGTGTATACGTGAGTGTTACATTGATTTGTAACTTTAGGGTCATTTCCATGAGAGTTAGAACCTTTGGAATTGTCTTGCTAATATATCTCAAGCACAATTTTGAATCGTGATTGCGCTTGAATTTCCCTACCTCTTTGATAGCAAATGCTTATGTCAAATGCATTAAGAGTTGTTCTTCATTTCATAATGGATGTGATGTTAATAATTGTATCTATTTTCTATGGAATTTTGCATGAAGACTTGGCACTAGGATATGATTTAGGCTATCTTTGGATCCTTTGAGCCTTATAAATTCCTGATCTACCAATATATATCTCTAGTGTCCCCTTTTGAGCTTAATTAAAAAAAATGGTGTGTGCAAAAGCACATATTAACCCCCATTCGATATCATTTATGTTACCCACACTAACTTTAACCTTTAAAGCCTATACACCTTAGCCTACCTTCGAGAGAGTAGAACTTGGGGATGATACATGGAACCATCAGTGCAAAAGATCCCCCTATAGTTTCATCTTCTTCATTGTATTCTCTGTTATTTAATCAAAAAAAAATTATTGAAATGGCAATAAAGGAGAAAGAAGATGAGAACAAATAAAAAAATTTGAGAAGAAAGAAATGGGTGCTGTTGTTTCTTATTGTACCTTAATTTGCATTTGCTCATTCATTACATTAGGTTCTTATTTAGTGGCTAAATGGGATGCGTACCAGCTAGCATGACAACTGTGTATAGAACTTTGCCTTTAGAATAGTTTTATAGAATTCACAGGTTTCGGCAGAAGGCTTCACCAGCAGACCTTGTCTGCACTCGGACATCATAACACGTCCAGTTCGTCCGGATATCAAGCTCAAGTGGATTATTCAAATAAGCTATCTTTAGTTTGAATTTGAATTAATCCATCCTCATCAGCTCCTGACTTCCAAGACACGCCTTTCCAGCTTTTCCGAGGAATGAAGACTTTCGCCTCCTATACATGGCAGAGCAGATTTACAATCTGACACAAACATACTATACCAACTACTGCAGGACTGCAAACTCTGTTTGTCGCCCATCTACTAGTTGCTACACCTACTCTTCTCCATACCCTGATCGGTCCCAGTTGAAGATGAAGTCAACAAAGCAGCTCCAGGAATTTAATGCAATTAACCTATAGAGTTGTTACTCACTTCGCCTTCCTCAACGGTCTCAAGAATGCTCAGATATAAATACTTCCATAGAAGACTGAAGATAAAAAAATATATAGAACAAGAATGCTCTGATCAAGTCATCATATTCAGTGGATTCAAGAGATCATTAATTGATCAACGAAGTCCTCAACAACAACAAGAAGATCAACATCAATTGTTAATCATTTACTTCTTGTTGTTGTACTCCTAAACTATTCTTCTGCACCTTGAATATTTTGTTTCTCCAGATATTCAATTTCCACACCCCCAAAGCACAAGTCAAATATTTTGTATACGATCCATTGGAGATTTCTGTAATAGAACTAGTGGAAAACATAGTGCACATTCAAATCCAAGGTTGACTGCTTTGGTGGTGGACGTAACACTCTTTGTAAAACTCTAGAATGTTGCTTGCTTGTTTTATGCATGAGTTCATACATTCATATTCATCATAAACATGTTAACTTAGCTCATTCATATGTTTAAAATCAATGGCATGTTCATTGACATCTGTTTCTATGCTCGGATGCATCTTTTCTTCATGACATGCCTTGGGACTTTGCTTGTTTATATATGATGAAAGTATATGGATAAGTGTTAGACATCATTCATAACATCATTAACATGATTTAGATGTTGATTGAATGCTTGTTGCATCGACGGTTTGGTTGCTAGTTTGCTTCTAGTTGTTAACCTTCTTCGTTTGGCCTTTTCAGTTGTCGTTCGGTAGTATTCTTCTTGAGTTCTAGACCATGTTTGAGTGAGGTTTGATCCCTTAATGTTTAGGTTATGATTTGTAGACTTTTAAGGTTGAATTATAGACCTTTTTGGCTCTGGAGGACTCGAGGTTGCATGCGGGAAAGACCTAGACCGAGCAAGGAAAGCAACGAAGTTGGAATTTTGGAATGGCAGGATGATGCGCTCGCATCATAAGGATACAAAGCGATCGCATCCTATGCAGATCCCTGTTACGAGATTTCTTGGGGTTTTTGATGAGTTGTCCAACCTAACCCTACCCAAACCCAACCTAACCCACTCCTAAACCCTCCTAACTAACTTAAGTTATATCCTAACCATCTAATTGTAATTTTAAAGGGATTAGAGGTGGTTAATTAAAGGGGAACAACCCTATCAATTTAAACTAAACCCACTTACCTTCCTAACCTATTTGGAGCCCTAACACTTCACTTAAGCTTTCATATTCAACCTATCATTTCTAAAAATGTGGGAGAGCTTCTTGGGGGCTAAGAGAGGAGTCTTCTAGGGTTTCTTAAGAGCCCATCCTTGGAATCCATAGCTAGGGACCTTCATTTCACAATCCACACCATAGATTTGAAGAGGAGCTTGAGGAGAACAAATCCCACCGATTGGAATTCCGAATTTGTAGCTTGAAGGGGCTGATGTGAGGTAAGTTGCTACATCTCTTCCTCTTTCTTTTTACCCCATTGACCCTAGGGAAAACAATCATTGTGCTATGTGAGGTCAATGGGTGCATTCTAGGGCTTTTTAGAGATGCCATGAACCCTAGATGTCTAAATGATGATTTTGCTTGGATGAACTTACTTGAGACCTTGATTAGCATGATATTCATGTGTAGAGTAGTGTATTCATCCATGCTATGTGATTTATTCAAGTATTGTAAGCATGATTGGTAAGGTGACTTGAATGGGTATATGCCCAAATGTTGATTTTGGTTGGTTGGACTTGCTTAAAACCTTGATTAGTATAATGTACATGTGTAGTATAGTATATTAATCCATTTTATGTGATTTATTCATGTTTTGTGGGCATGATTGGTGAGGTGACCTAAATGAGTTTATGCATAAAAATGTGAATTTGCTCTATGTTGCCTTGTTAAGTGTTTTGTTAGGATTATGTGGGTTTAATGAACTTGGGAATGTGGTTATTGGTGATAGTTATGAACATAGGAGGAGGGTATTGTAGCCCATGCTTCTATGCCCTAATTTTTGGAAAGTGTAGATTGGACTCCACGGAGTCAACCTTTGGGTTAGTATGAATTTTAGGAACTATAATCTTAAGTCCTACGGAATTTGCGGTAGATTTGATGGAGGTTAAGCCTCCAAGAATTTTTGAAGTGTATGAAAGACACTTGATTATGAGAGCTAATATTATTCTCTAATGTGAATTTATGTTAGTTGTGAATGAAATGCATGACTAGTTTGATGGTAGAGTATGTGCCTACTTGTTTTTAAGAATATGAGTATATATTACTTGTGCTTGGGTTTTGAGTCCAGCTGGAGTCGGTTTGTTGAGTCTTTTGCGAGATGATGCATTGTCTTCACGAATTGTTTGATTCGTGATCGCGATGGATCGTCGTGCCGAGTTGCACACACCCCTCCATCGATGGCCATGGTGGGGAAGTAGTTAATCTTAGTTGTAGTAATACACATGACTTTGATAACTATGGAACTCGAGCGGGGATTGTCTCGGGGACATCGATATCCACGAAAGGGAAATTGAGGACACATAAAGGTTTGCACGTGTTTTTGCAGGAGCAACATGATGGAAAGAAATGGTAACGATATCATATCCCTTTTATATGAATTGACTCACAAGTACTTATGTGAATAATGTGCTATGTGAACATGATATGATATGATGGTTGAGATGGTTTCTTAAATTGTTATACTTTATGGATAACATGACTCTTAAGGTTGTTAAGCATAAATTGCCTTGACATGGATTTTTAATGAAATGTCATACTATAATGATAGCATGATTTATTATTGTTGAGCATGAATACCTTGACATGATTTTTAATATAATGTTATCCCATGATGATAGCATGACATATTATTATTGAGCATGATGCCATGACAGGAAGTTATGTTTAGTAACTTACTAAGTCATTATGACTTACTCCTATTTGTTGATTGTTTTCCCTAGATCTGAGCCGTGCTAGCGGGTCAAAGTGATTGACGAGTTCGTTGGTGAAGTCTTCTTTTGGCAAGGTTGCTATCTTAGTTTAGTTCATTTTCTTTTGGTAAGGACGATGGGAAAAGTGAAGTTATGTAAACTTCATATTGGGTAGCAAGTTTATTTGTGGATGTAATATTTATACTTATGTTGGTTGATGCTTATCTTTTTGGTAGCCGACTTGTGTTAGTCGCGGATTGTTGGTGATTATGTTTTAGTTATGTATATTGATGGTTAAATTATCATGTTCGTTCTCCGACATGTTTTTAGCCGTTGAGTATGTTAGACTAAAGTCTTAGACTTAGTGTAATGTTGGGTTCCGACTGTAACGTCGCCGATTACTTGGTTTATTTGTTGCTATATATTTATATTGCATGACAGGGAGTTTTGCTTTACGTGCCCAATGTTGCGGCACGTGCGTCGAATTTTTTGACCGAGAGATTAATTATCTATTTGGTTGTATTTGGTTTGAGATTGTTAGCTCGGGCGCCACTGTGTTATTACACTTCACTTCCGCATGTGTTAAAGTTGTTGGCGTATTGTCGTTATGGCCTTACCCGTTATTTGTTGTTTGCTTGTTGTTACTTGTTTCTCGACGGCACGACCTTGTGATCTCGTCTTGGGATCCGGGTCGGGTCGTCACACTCTTTATAGTGCGAACCATTTCAAAATACATGTATTTTCTATATTCAATTACTCACTGTTTTATACTATCTTCATCGCCTTAACTTATTCCTTTGAAAAACAAACTTCAGTAATCAGCTAAGTCTACCGGTAGTGCTTCACCAGCAGACTTAGTCTGTCTTCCTTGCAAGACTACAATTACTTCAATATTTTCAATAGGTTGCAAGTACTTGGTTTAGGAACTATTACAAAAAGTTTTTAAGTGTTTATTAAGCTATTCAACCCCCCCTTGTTGCTTAATATTGTGCCCTTTGGGACTAACAATTGGTATCATAGCATAACTCTTCAAAAACAAGTTTTTCCAAGATTAACCTCTTGAAAGATAAATATCCAATGACACAAACACATTACATGCTACCTACATCAAATGCGAACCACGTCCCAATATTGGACGAAGGCCATTTCAATGTTTGGAAGGATAAGATAATGTGTCACATGAACTCTATTGATAACAGGATATGGAAGTGCGTACTCAGAGGATGTCATGTACCAATGAAGCTAAATCTTCTAGCCTCCTTTGGTGGAAATCCTCAAGATGTTCCAAAAGAAGAATTAGAATGGATTGAGGACGAAAGAAAGTTAGTAGAGCTAGACAGTAAAGCCATTAACATCATTACAAGCTCACTAGACACCAGCACTTACCAACAAGTGATACAGTGTACATCTGCAAAAGAGATGTGGGAAACTCTTGTCGAATACTTGGAAGGAGACCAAGATACAAGAGACAACATGAAGTACACATTCATCCAGAAATTCGAATCTTTCAAAAAGGACCCCAAGGAAACCTTGAGCCAAGCATACGATCGTTTTAGCGAGGTAATAAATAGCTGCTTTTCTCTTGGTAAAATTTATGACAAGAAAGAAATGAACATGAGATTTTTAGGCTCACTAGGTAGTCTTTGGCACGCTAAGACTACCGCCATGAAAGAATTTAAAAACTTAAATGAAATGACTCTTCGTAGTCTTTATGCAAGTTTAAAGGTTTATGAGCTTGAAGTCAGTCAAGCTCTAGAGCAGGATAAGTAGTTCAAAACTCTATCCTTGCCAGCCATGGTACAAGAAGCAATTCCAGTTGATGACAAACCTTCCACTTCCTCCTGTGAAAATGATTTTCTTTATGATGAACAGTTTGCTACATTTGTAAAACGTTTTAAGAAATTTGCAAAATATGGAAGGAAGGACACACACCAGAAGCCTTTTAGAAAGACTGCTCAAGGCTCGTCTAATAATGAGCTTGTGTGTTATAACTGTAGGAAACCTCGTCATTTTGCATCTAAATGTCCGAAGCCAACATATGAAGCATACCGAAAGCGTCCTTATAAGAAATTTCAAAAACAAAAGGGTATGTTGGATGAGGACATTTAAGAAAAACTGGTTGCTACATGGTTTGAGATGGATTCAGAAGAGGATGAGGATGATTGTGAGCATGCTAATATATGCTTAATAGCTCATGAATCGTGTCCCACCTATGACTCTGAACAAGAATTCGTAATCTCACCTGATCCCTTCGAAAAGGTTGAGACCAACTGTGAAAGCTTCAGTAAGGAAACCTTTGAAGGAATCCTATCCAGCCAGAAGCCAAGTGGAGATAAATAAGGCTTAGGCTATAATGATGAGCCCAACCAAGCTTGCTCTTCTGTCATAGAAAAAGGTGAATCCTCCAAGACTAATGTTGACCTTTCCTTCTCCAAACAGACCTTTGGTAACAAGGGTAAAAATGGACTTGGCTATACAATTGTACCATATGTTTACTCCAAGGCTCACAAAGGGAAAGCCAATGTAGCTGCTTCTAATGAGAAGCTTGTTAAAGTAACGATAGAGAAATCAAAGTCTGTCGACAGCAGCTCTGCTAAGGCAAAGTCTGCTGGCAATAAACAAATGAAATCTCTGCTGGTACCTGTCAAGTTTGTCTATAAAATGGCCAAGGTCCCCAAGCTAGTTGATACTAAACTTAAAGGAGTTATGGTGGATGCTCCTAAGACTGTTAGCACCATATCAGCCAAGGCTAGGTCTGTTGTTAATAGACCAAGGAACATTCTCAAGAAACCTTTCAAGCCTACTGTCAATAAGCATGTTGAACCCAAGAGTGTTGTTCTAAAGAAAGAAAGTCACAAGCTCTCTACAGCAAAAGCTGATCCCAATTCTACATGGAATTTTCATCTATGTCATTTTTGCAATTGTTCAGAATGTCTGCTAAGGTTACACCAAAATCTGAGAAACCTAGTTCTCCCAAGGTTAGGTAGGTATGGGTCCCAAAAGGTTGCTAATCCTCAGGACCCAAAATAAAATAAAGGGGACCTTGTTCTTTTGACTTTTTTAGGTCTGCTTTATGGCTATAGATTCGGAAGACAAGGACATCTGGTACCTTGACAGTGGCTGTTAAAGTCACATTACAGGGAACATGAGTCTACTCTCAGATATAGCTAAAGCTAAAGGTCCTATGGTAATTTTTGGCAACAATGCAAGAGGGAAAATGATTGGGTATGGCTCAATCACTATAGGAAGTCTCTTAATCATCAAAGTCTCTCTAGTGAACGACTTAGAACATAATCTTCTGAGCAGATCCCAATTTTGCGACAAGGGTCTTATCTGCCAATTCTCCTCCAACCAATGTCTCATCAAAGATCGTGAATCCTGCTCATCCCTACTGACCGGCAATAGACAAGGAAACGTCTATGTCGTGGACTTAAACCTTCTAAGGAGATCCTCCAGCCTTTGCCTAGTTGCTAATAACATCCGTGACAACAGTTGGCTTTGGCACAAGCGTCTCAGCCACCTCAACTTCAAGTACTTCTCCAAGCTCTCCAAAAATGGGCTTGTTAAAGGTCTAACTACGGTGTCTGCCGACCATGACAGAAGTTGCAAAGCTTGTCAACTAGGAAAACTCTCTAAGTCTTCCTTAAAGAGTAAGTCTGTTATGTCAACTTCCAGACCTCTTCAATTTCTGCACATGGATCTCTTTGGACCAATTACAACCGTCAGTATCTCTAGAGACAAGTATACACTTGTAGTAGTTGATGACTACTCTCGATTCACTTGGATCGAAAAAAAGACATCAAAAGACGAGACATATGATCTAGTCACCGCCCTATTCAGAAGACTTCAAACTCAAAAGCTTGAAGACATTAGTGACATCAGATCAGACAACGACACCGAATTGAAAAACAACGGTGTTGAAAGATATTGTGATGACCACGGGATCGGCCACAACTTCTTTGCTGCCGGGACTCCTCAACAAAATAGTGTGGCTGAACGAAAGAACATAACACTCATTGAAGCAACAAGAACTATGTTGGCAGAAACTAAACTTCATATACTTCTGGGCAAAAGCCGTCAATTATGCATGTTTTACTTAGAATCGATCCCTGGTAAACAAGTTTCAAAATAAATCTCCATATGAATTATGGAGAGGAAAATATATGATTTTTCTAAATCTTCGGTTGTAAATGTTTTGTTCTTTATAATGGAAAAGAATATAGAGGCAAATTTGATTCAAAATCAGACGAAGGAATTTTTCTGGGCTATTCCAATCATTCAAAAGCATTTCGCATATTTAACAAAACTTCTTTAAAATTTTTAGAATATGTGCATGCTACTTTTGATGAATATGATTTATTAGAGCCACGCTTTCCTCCAAATGTTGCTGATGATTCTGATGATGTTGTGACATGTACAAATCAAGGTTCTACTTCTTCTCCACCTCAGAATCCCCCAACAACAGGCTCTTCAAGTTCTGCTAATTCAGCACCAGCAGACTTCAACTCTGTTGGTACCTCTTACAACCCATCTGCTGACTCAGATCCTATCTCTTATGTTCTACCACAAATACCTTTGCAAATCACTCATCCTTCTTGTTCACCAGAAAATGAAGGTGTCAAATATCCTATCTCTTCTGAACCTGATTTTGGTGAATCACCTTCTCTACCCTCTCTAGAATTTTTAAGGGAAGAACTCACTAGATGTGATCTTCCTCCGGCTGTTATTGAAACAAGAGATCATCCAGTCTCTCAAATCATTGGTTATCTCAACTCAGGAGTTCGTAAAAGAAGTAGGGTTCGAAATGAGACTATGTTTGCCTTCGCATTCATGTCTGAAATCGAGCCAAAGAAGATTGATGAAGCTATCAAAGACCATTACTAGATTGAAGCTATGCAAGAGGAGCTGAACCAGTTTGAAAGATGCAAAGTGTGGAAATTAGTTCAAAGACCTACTAACCATCAAGTCATATGCACCAAATGGGTATTCAGGAACAAGAGAGATGAAGAAGGAAATGTCACCAGAAACAAAACTAGACTGGTTGCTCAAGGCAACCGACAGGAAGAAGGAATTAACTTCGATGAAACATTTGTTCATGTTTCCAGATTAGAAGCAATCATACTATTTCTAGCCTATGCATCGTTCATGGACTTCAAGGTATATCAGATGGATGTAAAGAGTGCCTTTCTCAATGGTGATCTTCAAGAAACGGTATATGTTGAACAACCTTTAGGTTTTGTCATTAAAGGCAAAGAGGATTAAGTATATCTTTTGAAGAAAGCACTCTATGGCTTTAAACAAGCTCTCAGAGCTTGGTATGAAACTCTATCCAAGTTCTTAATCGAATAAGGATTTGTGAGTGGAAGAATAGACACAACTCTGTTTATCCTCAAGCACAAAGGTCATTCTCTTCTGGTACAAATCTATGTGGACGATATCATCTTTGGATCTACAAATCAAAGCATGTGCAAAAGATTCGAGAAGCTGATGCAAAGCAAGTTTGAGATGAGCATGATTGGAGAGATCACCTACTTTTTAGGACTTCAAATTCAACAAACTTCAAACGGGATCTTCATCAGCCAAACCAAATATGCAAAGGAACTCATCATTGATTCAGCTAAAGGATTCGAGACACCAATGTCTACTGAGTGCCATCTTGACAACGATTTGAAGGGAAAGCAAGAGAACGTGACCAAGTATCGAGGAATCATATGTTCACTTCTTTAGCTTACTGCCAGTAGACATGATATTATGTTTGGTGTTTGTGTTTGTGCTAGATTTCAGGCAGATCCAAGAGAATCACACTTGCTAGCTGCTAAACGTATCATCAGATATGTTTCAACAACTACAAATCTGAGTATCTGGTATTCAAGAAGGAACAACTTTGATCTAGTTGGATACTCAGATGCAAACTATGCAGCCTGAAAAGTAAGCAGAAGAAGTACCAGTGGGACCTGTCAATTTATTGGAAATAGACTTGTCTCATGGTCATGCAAAAAGCAAGGATCAGTTTCAAATTCAACCACGGAGGCAGAATACAACCAACAGCTGTTGCTCTCAACTACTTTGGATGAAGCAGCAACTTGTGGACTACAACATCAAGACTACAAATTGTCCAATCATGTGTGACAACACTTCTGCAATTTCACTCTCAAAGAATCCAGTGATGCATTCCAAGACTAAGCACATTGATATTCGTTATCATTTCATCAAAGATCATGTGGAAAAAGGTAACATCAATTTGGAATATGTCCCAACTGAACATCAATTGGCTGACATTCTCACCAAGCCACTGGATGCTACTAGGTTTGCGTATTTAAGGAGAAATCTTGGTATGATTGATCCTACAGCTTAAAGTTTATTTTTTAGTTCAAAAGTTATTTCATACCAGCAGACGTTAATTGTTACTAGCTCGGTTATTGTTTTAGCTCAACTTCGTTAAGACGATGTTAGTATTTCGATTAACCTTTTATTAGAGGGCAAAAGTTTTTCTAAAAATAGGCTAAGGGGTCAAATGTCACTTTTCTCTGTTAAATTAAAAATATCTTAAGTTAAAAGGTTTATGAAAGACACATGTCAATCATCCAAGCTATTTTCGCTAAAAATGATTTTTCTCCTTCTTTAAATAAACTTTGAACTGCCTTTTCAAAACTTTCACAAAATTTCTCTCTCTAAAATTCTCTCTCTACTCAAGCCCTTCGTTCTTCTCTGAAACTGCTTCATTTCTATACATTGCTCTTCGCTTCTTCTTCCTTATAGCAACAATGGTAAGCATTTCGATGCCCATTAGATTCCTCTCTTATGATTTACTGCTTAAATTTCTTCTTTTGAGTTGTTTCTTTGAAGAATATGGAAGAACGCCTTGCGTATCCTGGCAGTTTCCGCCATTGTTGTTTATTTCAAAACCGTGAAATCAATGGTTCTCTCTGTGATTCAAATACTTATTCAAAGAGTTATCTATTGATGTTTCTGTGTAATTAACTCTCAAAACACTAAAGTGTTTCAATTTTTTTAACAATTAATTTAATTTAATTTTTAAAAAAAATGAAATCTCTGATTGTTTGTTATGTCAACGGAAAAAAGCCCTAATTTTCAAACTTCTTTAATAGGTAAAATCATCTGTAAAATCAAGTTCCAGCAATAGAACGGTACACGACCTAGAACAAGTATATCAACCTGACCCCTCTATCAATCTTCCTGGGTTCCCATTCTTTCTTGCCACTCACGATATAATCCAAGAGCTGCCGGCGAACACATACCTCTTGGGTATGTGCATTGATTTAAAATATGTCTGCACCTTTGCTGCTGGAGCAAAAAAGTGTGATGATATGAATGAGTCTGAGATTTTCCCCCTCTTTACTCTCCACGACGAAAAATACAGCAACCTTCTAGCTGAAGAATTCTACCAGCGAATGGAAATCAACGACAACACACTTCTGCCATTCGAGGGTGGATTTGTGGACGTCCCTTTTATCTGTCTGCTAAGGTGATATCCAAAGTCATTGGAGTTCACTATGGTGGGGACTGTGAGCTATCCATTGCTGAGGCTAACAATGCCTGGGAAGCAATGAGGGGATCAAATACCCCAAGGGAACCTCAAGGGAAAATGTTAAGGAATGTCTTTCCCTTGGACGTCTATTGTTCCAGTCATCTGTTGGAAAAGTCGCTCCTATTCAAAAATGGATCTCACGACGTCTTCACCTCCCAACACCTCAACCTTTCCTGCGCCATCCACCAGAAGACACAACTCAACTATGGCGCTATCATCTTCAACGAGCTCCGCAACCACATCGTCAATATAAAGACCAGTCCTTACAACAAGAGGCCTTTTGTCGGGCAGATCAACTCCCTGCTAAGGGATACGCTAGAGATCAATTCTACCATTAAGCTGGATGAGCTCAAGAAGGTGTCATAGGACAAGCAGCTGACAGCCACCTTCTTCTCCAAGTACATTGAGTACGAGAATAAGAAGAGGCAGCCAAGAGGGCTACCTGACATTGCTGGTGAAATGGTTGCCAAGCCTACTTCTATGATGGTCACGCGGTTCGACATGGACGCATATGACAATGCCAGAGCAGCTATTCGTGCAGCCAGGGAAAAGGTTAAGAAGCCTTCCTCTATCATTGCCCAGGACATTCTGCAAGAAGCGAGAATGCTGGTAGATGAGTATGAGCTTATCTTGAAACGCATTAAAGTCGCGAAGGCCAGAAAGGAGACTCGTTTCTCACCAAATGCAGCTGAAGTCGTGGCTGAAATTTGTACCAAGACTAAGGCAGATGCCAAGGCCAGGCAAGAAGCTGAAATAGAAGAGCTTCAAGTAGCCTAGATACGGAAGGAACTATAGGCTAGTAGACATGCAAAGTCTGTTGGCAGCTCCTCTAATGTTGCTGAACAAACCTCTTCTCACCAGTCATCCCAGCCTGAACCGACAACCTCCTCTACCAAGCCATCCCCAACACCTAAGCGAAAATCCTCCCCTGACCAACCCTCACCTTCATCTCAACCCAAACGCAGGTGTTTGCGTAAGGGCATCCCAACCAAGCCACCAGCAGACCATGTCATCTCTGCTGATGAAGCCTCTGGATATCCTATCCAGCCGCTGAGGCAGAAAAGTAAGTCTGCTGGTAAACCTATACCTACCTCACCTTTAACCCATCCTACTGAGTCATCTACTCAGGAGGAGCCTAATCCTCTAGAGGAGTCTATCCCTCATGAGGAGCCAACCAACTCACCAACCCAAACACCGCCTTCTCTCTTCAAGTATTCTCCAAATCCCTCCATTCCTTACTCACCCACTCCTACCCAAACCAACCCTACTACACCATCCGAACAAAACCAACACATTCCCCTCATCCTAACCACCTGGTTTCCCCTACCCTTTCCTCTGCTACTACGAAGTTCATCTTTGAACTTTTGATTGTAGCAGATCTTTTCCCAAGCCTACTCCCCCTCCATTAGAACCTACCCCTTTGAGACCAGAAGCCATTTCCTATCCCCCTCATTTCTTCTGATTCTTCACTGACCCAATCCCATCCCCTTCACCTATCTGTGATCATTCGGACACATATATTGAAATTCTTCCAACCTCTCCTCCCTCCCCACCATCATCCGATTCATCTTCGACCCATACATTCCCTACACCCGATTCCTCTTCAACCTCAACCTTGAGATCTCCACCCCTCCAGCAGCCCTTCCGTCCTGCTGCTGCTGCTACTGACGGCACATCATCTGCTTTTGCTACTGTTGAGAAGCCAATTCAGGTGGACCTCGAACCCCCTCCGTCCTGCCCGACAAACAACGAAATCCTGAGCCGCCTGGACGCCATCTAGAACAAGCCGGGAGAATTAACAAGTATCTTCATAGCTGCTGTTGAGATAGCAACTGAAACATCCAGGGATGCAGCCAGGAATGCCGCCATTCTCCGATAATTTTGAAGAGGATGTTTGGACCAAGTTTGGAGAGGTCAGGCACGAGTCTACCGATCTGAAGATCAATATGGAGACTCAGTGCAACGAGTGTGTTAGGCTCTACTAAACTCTCTTTTACCAACTCTTTCACATCATAACCCTCCACCTGGGTCATAATCGCCCTCTAGTACTTCAGCTCAACGATCAAGCTCTCCTTGCAACTCATGATCCCATTGCAGCCGAACGCGAACGTGATCTATGAATCAAATTCTGATGGATGAGAACAACAGAGTTCGAGAAGAACTAGACTATCGTTCTCGTTCCACCAGACAACAACCACCAGTTGATGAAGAGTACACTAGAAGAAATGAAGAACTCGAGCACCAACGCTGAGAAAGAGAAGCAGGTGACAGAGCAGCCAAAGGAAAAGGAAAAAGGCCTTGGTAGCTAATATTTTTCTATCATTATCTTTTACATCTATCTTTTTTTGAAAAACTCTGTAGAAATTAAACTTATTTTTCTATCCTAGTATATATTCAACCCTAGTAGTTTAGGTTTAGGGAGTTCGATTTTAGTCCATTTTTGGGAGTTTCTATTTGGCTAGATACACAATTGCATAGAAATTACTTTTTTTTTAATTGAAGATTGATCATGAATTCTTCATCCATTATTTGTTGTTCATCGTCTGTGATGAACTAACCGCATCTATCTAGGAATTGGAGGTGTATCAAATCTTATGTTCTAATATTAAATTATATTCAATCAACTATTGTTTATCAATTAGATTATCTCTAGTTTGCATTGTGATGTCTTATTTATTTACCTCGCAAATGTACGAATCAGGATTGAGTATAGTGTACGGAAAGCAAAGGTCGAAACACAAAGAAAAGAAGTATCTAAAGCAAGTAAACTCGTAACAATTAAAACTAAGGAGGGTTTTATTGTGATTTATTATCTACTTTATTCTACTATTAATCTAATATGACATTTTATATAAAAACAGGCAAACACAGTTTGTAAAGATCTGATTATGGAGTGAAATCTAGGAGTTAGGATTCACTTGTATCTACTCTAATACTCTTTAGCCTAATGTATCAATCCATAAATCTTGGGTTCGTTCATGAAAGAATTGTATACTTACGTTGAATAATAATTCAGTCTCCATCCTAAATAATCCACCCGAAGACATACCTTTAAGAACAAGAACATATGAACTTAACACTAACTTATCACTCTCGTGCATCGATAGGTTTAATTTATCATAGTGGTGAGCCAGTGTACAACATATGCATATGGTCCTGTAGTTATCCGCACTTCTAGGTCTTTAAACTATTGCGATACCATTCATTAGGAAAAAGTCAAATAGCAAAGAGATTGATAAACATCGTGATCAACAAGACTTGATTGAATATAAATTATAATTGAGCAAAAGATTTGATACAAGTTACCTCCAATTCCTAGATATAAGTGATTAGTTCATCGTCAATGATGAACTAATCGATGGGATGTAAGGAAGCATCAACGATCTTCTAAAAATTGTATTTACAAGGAATAAAACTATAAACTTGTTGGAATATGCTTCTTGATAAATAACTTATCACCTTGCATATTCTGAATATTTTGATTTGCTTGTTCTCATTATCGTGTGTCATAACAAGTGGCTAAAAGGTCTGCGTGCCGGTTAGTATGACAACTTGTTTGACAACACATAGGTCTTAGGTTAGGATGTCTTAATCTAGTCCTACCTTCTTAATGATGATTGACAGACCAGCACTTCATATGCACCAACACCACCAAACTTGCTGTAGCATCAAGGTTTTCGTAAGACTCGTCACCAGCAGACTTGTTATATGCACTAAAGGACACTTTGAAGACTCGTCACCAGCAGACGTGCTATCATGACAAAGTTTCTCAAAGGACTCGTCACCAGCAGACTTATCATGTGTATCACGAAACTACCTTGAAGACCTATTATCAGCAGACTTGCTACGGTTTGAATGTTCACGGCATAACCAGTAGTCTTTTCCTACAAAAGACTCATTCATCAGAATTGAACATCTCACCAGCAGACTTGGCTCTGCATGTGCTACGGAGAGACAAGACTGCAGTAGATCGAATCAAGACAAATATGTCAAGCTTCAAAAGCAATTCAAATCTTTATGAAAGCCTGACATAGTTAAAGCTGCAAGACTCTCCCTCACTCACGTAAAGTCAAAAGAATCTACTTTATTGGACAGACCACCTGACAGTGCATCATAAGTCAGACTCGCTTTTCAGAGACCTATCAATACAGTCTGATGCAACCAGTTCAGGATCTGCAAGACAAAGCACTTATCCAATAGGCAAAGATCTGGTAAACAACATCTCTATCCGACAGTCCTTAACAACGTCATCTCTCTAACGGATAGAAAATCTATCTTTATTTCTCAACAATCAAAATTGACCCGGGTCTATAAAAGAAATCTCCCTCCTCTTCTTCAACATCAATTTATGTAGAACACAATGAATTGAACATTGCAACAAGAACTTCAAAGAAGCAGAGAGATCAACAACGAGATCATCTTCACCAACGCATCTCAGATCTCTACAGAAGATTGCAGTGAGCTAACCCAGACCTTAGCAAAACACTCTCTGTGGATTGCTAGGAAGACAAGCTTGGAGAAGGATAGAAAGAGATCAGAAACTTCAATAGACAGAGATCGGTGTCTTGGTCAAGAACCCAGTTCTTGATTTGAGTTCTTCACCCTTCTTCGAATAACTCAACCTTTAGCTGAAGCTTTAGGACTTTATTCCTAAAGCTAGAGGTCAAGCTCTTGGATCGATTTGAAGATAGATTTCAGATGGTGCTCAAGGAAGATGAAGAGTGTCTGTATATATTGCATTCATATCTTCAGATTTGTATTCACATACAAATGTTGTTGATTGTGCAATAATCAAT
Organism: Codonopsis lanceolata; assembly: GCA_013146195.2. Lineage (NCBI taxonomy): Eukaryota > Viridiplantae > Streptophyta > Magnoliopsida > Asterales > Campanulaceae > Codonopsis > Codonopsis lanceolata. The sequence continues at coordinate 151,288,891 of CM028380.1, forward strand.
CATCATAGAAGGTCGAGTGCAATGCACTCAATCATTCAGATAATTTTTATCGAAACGAACTTAAAAATTGCCTTCTCATATCTGTTTCTCGTTTTCATCTCCTATTGCCCTCTTTACTTAAGAATTCGTCTATGAATATTTAAGTAAAGATTAAGGCTTGAAAGGACGAGGACAGAAACTTTACATAGAGTGTCTAAGCTGATGTAAACTGTAATTTATCTTTGAATAAATTCAGATGTTCTTTCAAATAATTTATTCTTCAGTCTGTTTCTCTCTATGAGCTTTTATAAACTGATTTATCTTTTGAAAAGTTTTTCTCTAATGATTTCCTCAAACTGCATTTGGAAAAAGAATTAAGTGTGCTGTTGGTTCTGATCATATATTCGTGTACATCCACTTAATACTTCCCTAAATCTAAGCCTAACTATTTCCGCTGCTTAAACTCTTTCAAAACAGACTTTTGATTTACAGTTTACCAGCAGAGTTCAAAACTCTGCTAATAGCAAGTCTGCTGATTAGTACTACCAGTAGACATGCTCATGATATTAATTGCCTATGCCATTAAAACCTACGCTTTAACTGAATATCATAAATGTTTTAAAATGGCATTATAGGCTATTCACCCCCCCTCTAGCCTATTTGAGCATCATTGTGGACCAACAATTGGTATCAGAGCCAATCTCTTCAAAACCACCTGAGAGTTTGATACTCGATTGCTCATCTCAAATGCATGTCAAAAGAAAAATTCGTTTTGTTCATACTTCAAAAACTTTTGACAGGGATTTCATGAGAAATATTTTTGAAAACGTCTTCACTTTGAAAAATTACTTTGTTTTCAAAAATCAATTAAGTTAGACATTTACTATGATGATTTCTTGCTTGAATATGAGAAACTTATTCATGTGACAGAAGTAAAATTCAATTGACACCATGAATAAAACTTTCTCAGATGTTTCACAATTCGATGGATGCTACATCTTAAATGAATTCTTGATTTAAATTCTCTTGACATAAGGCTAACGATTGATATAAATCCCACACCTTCTCGAGAGAAATTTCTTAGCTCAAATTCTGTAACCTTAAAGTGATGGAATTTCTTTAGTGATTCTTACTTTCTCTTATGAAAAAGGTTAAGAGTCAAAAACTATATATCATGAAACATTGATTGATCGCTCTGTTATATGATATTTAGTTTCTGGGAACTTGGCCTATATTTCAAAGAGTTATCTGCAATCAACTGACTAAGAAATATGAATTAAAGATTTTGTAAGTTGTTGCAAATGAAATCTATTCTTTAGGCAACATCTGTCAAGTATTACAGACAAATTAGCTCAGATTCCAAAAGACATTTTCTGAAGAACATCTACCTCGATCCAAACATGACTGTTGTCAAAGGTACATCCCATGTCTAGTGCTCAATCCTTCACTCTTGCACCTTCTATTTCTATGAGCACATTAGACCAAGGGAGAATATGAGATTCAAGATCCAGACTTTCTTTTCAATCTCATGGATTTTCTTGAAATACTTATTCTGGTATCTAGATTTTTCTGGAGCTTTCTAAAGCTCATAAAATGTTGCCAATGATCTTCTTGATTCTCATTCAGGTATACAGATTCTCTCAAGATCAACAAGAAAATTTTATTATCTCTTCTAACAACATAAAACATTATGCTTGACTGACTTACAAGATTTTATTCATCTGTCTCAGTCACATTTTCTTCTCTCTGGGTTCTGATATATGCTTAGTCACTGATAATCAAGATTATGAATATATCATCATTGCATAGCCTTATATTTGCATGCTCTGTTTTTCTCTGTTTATTCCTGCAAATATAAAGCTTGAGTAACTGCTTATCATACTTTGCTCCTTGATTCCTATCTTATCTATCAAATTATGATCTACATTACTCAACCGATTTGATGTCTTCTTATCAAAGTAATTTTAGATGATCTTTGATCTGCTTTGACTATGTTATCTTCAAGCCATCTTCTTTGACGAACATTCTTGTTGCGCAGAACTTCATAAGCTCAGTTCTATGTGCTCACTTATAGGAGTCTTCACCTTAGTAGATAATATGCAATATACATGGGTATTCTTGCTATTTCTACAAAGGTTGAGGTTAAACTTTTTGTAACCGACTACTTCTTAAAGTAAAAGACGAATTTCTTAGATTCTCGGTAAAGGCGAAATATCTTTAAAAATGGAAACGTATTCCTCAAAACATTTTTCTGAAAAGTCACTTTTGTCAAAATCAAACATTTTTCTGAAAAAGTTGTTTTGTCAAATTTTACTGAAAAATTGTTTTGTCTTGTTGAAAACCTTTTTATCTTCTCAAGAAAGCTATGTTGTCTTTTCAAAACTGTTTAGCTTTCCAAGGAGAAACTTTACCAGATATCTAGAAATTACAACCAGCTCTCACACTACCATATATGACTTTAATGAGAATGGTTGAAAGGACTCTTCGAGTTTAATGAATTCATCTCATTAACCGGTCCTTCGTCTTGCCTCCACGAGTATTTATAGAGACATTCCTTCCCTCATCTCTATCACTCGCAAACTACTGATAGACACTATGATAGACACCGATACAATATTCCCTCATTTCAAAATGTTTCTTAGGAGTATTCTTAGTCTTATATCAAGTTTCTCTCTCAACAACTTGGTATTACCTTTCCTATCCACCAAAAGTTGTTTGGTTAGTTTCGAGGATTCCTCTTGTATGAAGATTTACCTCAACAACCATTTAGCACATACCTCCTGTTTTTCTACATCCAAAATCACATTTGAATGCTCCTTTCTCCTTTAGAAGAACCTCTTATCTTCAGTGAGCCAAACGTGATTCTCCTCGGATTTCCCCTCTCAAACCTCCGAGGATGAGTGCCTGCATTGGAACTGATATCTAGAAATCTAGAACGTGTTTATGAAGTGCACCTTGGATATAGAAAACCTACTAAAGAGGAGAAAAAGGATGAGCCCCGCTCTCTCCTTGGCTCAGCCACATGACCTTGACCAGTAATCTCATGCCCATAGGCTTAGCAGATTCGGTCAGCTCATAGTTGAATCCCTTGATCTGGACCTATATTCCGTTTGCCAACTGGTTAAACTGATTTAGGTCTATGGTCTTCATAGACATCTCCTTGTAACATTTTTAGAAATGTATCGGGTGTTTAGATTAGTTGTTTACTAGGTGTGGTTAAGTCACCGGAAGTTGTATTGAATTTTGTAATCATTAGATCCTCTTTGTAATCAATTATATTTTGATATAAATGAGAACTTGTTCAAGACATCTTTACTTCATGTCTATCTGCCTTTGTATGCACACTCTTTGATAGCATGAAATCTTATGTTTGCTTATGGATTCGTTACCTGTACTTTATATTATAGCTTCTGTTTCGAACCCACAACAGCAAACATAACTCTGTTGTTGACCCAACAACAAACCAATCCTTAACCATTAGTATTCCTATCCGATAGAATATAATTCTGATGAAAATAAACCAGGATCTATCTTCTAAATAATTGTCTTATGAATTCGATCTATTTTTATAGATCTAATTCAGACAAAACAGAAGACTTTAATTTTTTTTTATCAAAAACTTCTGGTGCACAAAAGACTAAGTTGATTCTTATCATAATGACAATCTTTTGATCTCACCTTGTTTTAACAACTGTCATTATAGTTAAGATTAACTGGTATCTTGAAACTGATCTTAACTCAGAATAAGAACCTTATTTGCTTAAAAACTTCTATGATTACTGGTAGAAATCTCATCAGAAGAATTACTGTTGGAATATGGATAACTATAGTTTTGGATTTCTTCGGAAAGGATTGCTTCTCTTGTAACTCCTTTCTCAGGAATGTAAGATCTCACTTTAACACATGATGTTTTGGTGAATCTTCATTCTCTCCAAATTGTAGGTCTCAATTATTTCACAATAGTAGACTCATATCTGCAGTTGGATTGATGACCCTCTAAGGAACAAGCAGCTTCTACAATTCTATTTCTTGTCTGTTGTTTCCTCTGTTCAAGACAACTTTGCTAGAAATTCTTTCTCCTTTCCTTTGTCTTGAACAGATGACTTTCTTAACCTAAAACATTAGTCATCATCTTAGCTATTGACCAAGAAGCAAAATATATTCTTTTAACTCTGTACCTTCAGCCAAACTAAGTATGAGCTACTTGCTTCTTTGTGATACAAGCGCTTTAACTAAAATGGCTGATGTCTTCCATTTTACCTCTAATGCTCTAATCAATTAATTGGGATTCTATTGAGAAGAAGCATAGTCATCAGTTAATTAATGCCGATGAAGCTTATGGTTTATCCTTCCAAAAGCCAAGGCACCCAAAAGGATAATTTGCTGATATATTCTTCACTCATTTGGTATTAGCAGACCTCAATATCTGTTGTTCCATTATTGTTCAGCAACTCTCTTGTCTGCTCAGCTCATAAGATACACCAAGTATCAGTAGACATTAAATCCTGCTGATTACCCTAAATCATCAAATCCTCATTTATGCCGACTCATTCGTCATTTCCAACAATTGACAACGACATACCTCAATCATTGCTGATCAATCTTCATCTCGAATCATAACTTTTGGCATCAGCAAATCTTAGTCTACTGATCACCCATCTTTCCAAAAATCAGTATCAGTAGACTTCAATCACCCTTGAACACAGTATTCTTCAACTAATCACAGCAATCTCATTGCTGACCATTTTAATGTGTTCAAGACAACTGATAACCATGCATATCAAAGAACTGATATCAGCAGATATTTTCCTCATTTATTTGCCTCCCCTTCTATTAGCAGATATTTTCCTCATTTATCAGTTGAATCAACAGACCCCTATCTCTGTTGGTTATCTTTGAACAACAGACTCCTTTCATTGTTGTTCATAATCTCATATCACCAGACATTCATCCATACTGAAACTAACCATTTATCAAAAAGGTTTCAGCAGTTCATCGACTCTGGATATTGAGATACATCGATTTAAGTCAAAATATGTATCGAAAACATCTTCAAGTATGACTTAATATTGTCATCATGAATCGCCGCCTCTCCAAGATAAATGTCCATTTAAATTCTAGCTTTGACATGATTACTTCGTCGCTTTCTATATCTCTCATTACATCTCTACAGTGGATACCAAAATGACGATTCTTGACAAGTGTGTTCTTTCAAAATATATACCCTCCGAAAGTACTAAAATCTTTAATTCTTCCCATAATAATCTTCCAAATTGAGTTTTTCCCAACAATTGATATCTTTTGATTTCATTGATATCACTACCAACACGTTTCTTCTATCTTCAGAAAAATCTTCATGGCCGCTTCATCTTCTTCAAGCATCTCGAGTCGATATGTTCCACCTGAATCATCCTTCGTCACCAGAATAGGCTCTCAGTCCTACATTCTAGGTCACACGATACATGGAGAACAATTTCTCCTCGGCAACACTTTTGGAGGAACGATTATAGATCTTTTTCATAGTTCTTGACTCGTCTCCATCTTAACTTTTCGCGAAGAATTATATAGCCTTTCACTGGTTGATGAATTCTATTCAAGGATGCAACTAACAAGAGATGGTAAGAGCCTCAACGGTCGCATTCGAAGTACTGACGTTGTCCTCAATGCCGAGAGCCTGTCGCGCGTCTTTCATCTTCCTTCTGCTGGACTTGACGCTCTTGATGATTCTATCCTTAATGAATCATGGCTTCACCGAACTGGCTACCATTCTCGCGATGACTACAGTACCTGGGACATCAACAATTATCCCTTAGACGTGTACTGTGTTGGTGAGATTCTGAGTCGATGTCTTCTATTTCATGAAATAGGCTTAGACAGTGACACCAGAAGATTTCAGAACTTCACCATTGATGTTCTTGATTTTCACACCATCAATTGGTCAGAAGTTGTCTTCTCTCTCATCTGCGATCTATCGTGTGAAGACGAGTGAATGGGTCTGGACTTCACAAGTATGCAAGGATTATATGCTATTTTCTTTGTTCCTATCAGCCCATTCAATCCATAATCCACGAGGATGAACGTCTTCCTATCACTGGAGACCTGCTGATAACTCGAGAGTTGTTCGGCAATCGAAGCTTTTCTGACGGCGATAGAGAATATTCTTTAGGCTCTAGTACTGGTAGCTTTGGGGATTCCAAATAGGATGTATTTGTTATTATCTAGTAGTACTTTCTCAATCTAAAATCTTAACTAACATCTTTGTTGTCTACTACTTTTCTCTCTTATTCTTCCTCTTGTCTGCTGCTTTTGCTTGCAACCATTAAGGAGGAGGATTATGACATATTTGTCATTCCTTAAGGAGGAGAGAATTATGACATATCCTTTATGAAGGAAAATCTTTCATCTAGGAGGAGAGTTATGTCATAATTGTCCAAGACATAGAAGAATGTCACAACCTTAGGAGGAGAGTCTATGTACTTTGAAAGGAAGTTTATAGCACGGGCCAATACCAAATTTGTCTGGTCCAAATAATATGAAAGACACACATAAGGTGAAAAATTCACCCCTAAGCTGATTCTTTGTGAATCACGCTCTGCCTTTGTGGCACTTCTGTTGAAAAATATTTTTTAAATAAAATATCTCTGTTGAGTCTTACCTTCAACAGAGATCCTCTATTTTCAACAGAAACATAAAAAGTTTTTAAAGTGGTATCTCAATACTCTTGCTTGCCAAAACACTTTTTCATATATAAAAATCTTTGTGCAAGTAAGAACCCTAAAACTTTTTAGATCCTGATTAAACATTTTCAAATATCATAAGTGATCTAAAATGTTTTTCACTATTGTTTTACCAGTTCATTACTTTGATTTATCGAGTCTGTAATAGCAATAGTAGACTATACTAAAGCCATCACTCTTGTAATTATCAACATATGGCATGCCTAGAGATAAAATGATCATTCATTAGAGGCATGTTATTTCTATATTTTGATAAATGCTTCAGTGCTTTGTATATGTCATTTTGTAATGGTTGCAAGCAAATAGGAGGAGATTGTTGAAATATGCTTCTTGATAAATAACTTATCACCTTGCAGATTCTGAATATTTTGATTTGCTTGTTCTTATTACCGTGTGTCATAACAAGTGGCTAAAAGGTTTGCGTGTCGGGTAGTGTGGCAGCTTGTTTGACAACACATAGGTCTTAGGTTAGGATGTCCTAATCTAGTCCTACCTTCTTAATGATGATTGACAGACCAACACTTCATATGCACCAGCACCAGCAAACTTGATGTAGCATCAAGGTTTTCGTAAGACTCGTTACCAGCAGACTTATCATATGCACTAAAGGACACTTTGAAGACTCGTCACCAGCAGACGTGCTATCGTGACAAAGTTTCTCAAAGGACCCGTCACCAGCAGACTTATCATGTGTATCACTAAACTACCTTGAAGACCTGTTACCTGGAGACTTGCTACGATTTGAATGTTCATATCATAATCAGCAGTCTTTTCCTACAAAAGACTCATTCATCAGAATTGAACATCTCACCAGCAGACTTGGCTCTGCATGTGCTACGGATAGACAAGATTGCAGCAAATCGAAATAAGACAAATATGTCAAGCTTCAAAAGCAATTCAAATCTTTATGAAAGCCTGACATAGTTAAAGCTGCAAAACTATCTCTCACTTACGTGGTCTGAAAAAGTCAAAAGAATCTACTTTATTGGACAGACCACCTGACAGTGCATCATAAGTTAGACTCGCTTTTCAGAGACCTATCAATACAGTCTGACATGCAACCAGTTCAGGATATGCAAGACAAAGCTCTTATCCAACAGACAAAGATCCGGTGAACAACATCTCTATCCGACAGTCCTCAACAACGTCATCTCTCTAACTAATAGAAAATCTATCTTCATTTCTCAACAATCAAAATTGACCCCGGTCTATAAAAGAAATCTCCCTCCTCTTTTTCAACATCAATTTATGTAGAACACAATGAATTGAACATTGTAACAAGAACTTCAAAGAAGCAGAGAGATCAACAACGAGATCGTCTTCACCAACGCATCTCAGATCTCTACAGAAGATTACAGTGAGCTAACCCAAACCTTAGCAAAACACTCTCTGTGGATTGCTAGGAAGACAAGCTTGGAGAAGGAGAGAGAGAGATCAAAAACTTCAATAAACAGAGATCAGTGTCTTGGTCAAGAACCCAATTCTTGATTTGAGTTCTTCACCCTTCTTCGAAGAACTCAACCTTTAGGTAAAGCTTCAGGACTTTATTCCTAAAGCTAGAGGTCAAGCTCTTGGATCGATTTGAAGATAGATTTCAGATGGTGCCCAAGAAAGATGAGGAGATGTCTGTATATATTGCATTCATATCTTCATATTTGTATTCACATACAAATGTTGTTGATTGTGCAATAATCAATCATCATAGAAGGTCGAGTGCAATGCACTCAATCGTTCAGATAATTTTTATCTGAACGACCTTGAAAATTATCTTCTCATATCTGTTTCTCGTTCTCATCTCCTATTGCCCTATTTACTTAAGGATTCGTCTATGAATAATTAAGTAAAGATTAAGGCTTGAAAGGACGAGGACAAAAACTTTACATAGAGTATCTAGGCTGATGTAATATGTAATTTATCTTTGAATAAATTTAGATGTTCTTTCAAATAATTTATTCTTCAGTTTGTTTCTCTCTATGAGCTTTTATAAACTGATTTATCTTTTGAAAAGCTTTTCTCTAATGATTTCCTCATACTGCATTTGGAAAAAGATTTAAGTGTGATGTTGTTCTGATCATATATTCGTGTACAACCACTTAATACTTCCCTAAATCTAAGCCTAACTATTTCTGCTGCTTAAACTCTTTCAAAACAGACTTTTGATTTACAGGCAGTTTACCAGTAGAGTTCAAAACTCTGCTAAGAGCAAGTCTGCTGATCAGTACTACCAGCAGACATGTTCATGATATTAACTGCCTATGCCATTAAAACCTACGCTTTAACTGAATATCATAAATGTTTTAAAATGGCATCATAGGCTATTCACCCCCTCCCTCTCTAGCCTATTTGAGCATCATTGTGGACCACCAAAACTATTCTAAACTTCTACTCAAAATTCGAACCTCTGGCTTAGGACTACAAAGCTTGTATTTATATTATTAGATACATGGTTAAATTTAGGTTAAAGGAAGAAAATTCGACTATTGCTGATTTCGGCGCAATGATGTCACGTGGCATATAGGCCTTGCGATCGCAAGGCTCTTGATAAACTTTGGGGCTTCACGCTACCAAACATGCACGGGCAAGGCCTTGGAGGCTTGCAACCGCAAAGTCCTCTCCATTTTTCTGGTCCCTCTTCTTTCTGACTTTGCATTTTGCAACCTTCTTCAATTCTTCACTTTAAAACCTTCAAAACTTTATAATTCCCACCTAAACCATGAACTTCACAAATAAGCCCCAAAACACATATTAGTAGCCAAAAGCCTCGCGGACTCCCTCAATCTAAGCGGGATAAATACCATATAGACGCGCATAAAACACATCTATCAAATACTCTCAAACTTAGACTTTGGTCGACCACTAGTAAACTACAAAACTAATAAAAACAACAAAAATTAAATAACAAACTAAAAATCTTTTTGGAGGGTGACACTATTTACACTACTCTAGAAACCCACAAACTTAAGGAGACTCAAACGAGCGACTCAACTATGCAGATAAATACAAAAGTAGCTAAACTAAATTAACTAAACTACTAAAGCAATAAATAAACAAAAACAATATTTTTGGTTTTATTCTCAAATCAAGATAGCCTGGGATTGACAATTTTGCCTTAAGGAATGCTTGCACATGTGTAAGGACTATATACACTACCAACTAGACGAATCAATCATGAAAATGGTACTACAATTATACAAGAGTGTGTGTACACCCACTCATAGCATTTTTCTAACTTAGACAGTTTAATCAAGTTAAGCACAACATTCATTTCCAAAATATATTTTTGATAAAAACTATACAACCAAGAACATACAATCTACCATCCAAACCCGGTCTATTACAAAAAGAGAGAAGATGTATTATAGAGATTATCTAAATCAACAATCCATTGAGAACGAATTCCCACCCAAATCCTACTCTCTCAAAGGATAGACTAAAATGTTTAACTTATTCATGTTAAATTAATGTGTGTAAAAGAAACGATGTCAAATGGGGGTTGTTATATGCTTAGCACACGCCATTCTTTTATTCGGCTCAAACGGGGACACTAGGGATATATACATCCTAATGCCAAAATTACTCGTGCAGTTTCAAAGAAAGTAGACATAATCAAAACATCACAACATAATATATAAAAATTAATCATGTAGCCGAGGGGATGTCATTTAGAATTTCCCTTAGTGACTACCTGAAGAGATTATCAATTCAAAGTTATTAATTACCACAACAGAGAGCTAAAAGTAATTGCATTCAATAGTCATTTTGAATTCATTTTGTAAAAAAGAAGCAAATACAACGATATCATGGCTAGAGGTGGCAAATGGACGGGTATGGGCGGGCGTGGGCGGGCCTAAATGGGCAACGGGCTCAAATGGGCGGGCAAGTAAGTGCACATTTAATAACATGGGCATATATGGACGGGCACTAAATGGGCATGGGCGCCCATGGGCGCCCATTTACTCATTAACATGCAATTATCAAATAACTATAAAAATTACAAAAAAATCTTTTTCTTCTACAAAAATCACTAACATTCCTCAAAAATCACAATGTACTTACTACCAGCACCTATGCACCAAGGCGCATAGAACTCTATTAGAACTGAGAATGAAAAATTACCAAGGTATTAGTTGTTGATGCGAGAAAAAATTGACGATAAGTCCTCAAAAATAGAAGAAACAAGCTGGTTAATACTAGTGCTTATACACACCATTTTTCCCAATTGAAAACAATGTCTGCAAGCTTTTACTTATCAAAAAAAAAAAAATGTCACCGCAAGCTTTCGAAAACAACCACCTTAACGGGGGCTCATCATTGACTTCGGTATAGGTTGAGACTTCTTGTATGGTGCACATTGCCATCCTGCATTTATGTACTCGGTCGGTTTAGTTATTAAAAGTGTTCTTACTTCATAAAAAACATATCAAAATACAACACTGCCAAAGCGAGTAAATGGTGCCCAAGCCTAGAGTTATCCTCCAACGCAAAAACCAAAAAATCGGATAAATCAACGCAAAAACCAAAAAAGCGAGAATCCCACCATAGAAGGGAGAGTGAAGAGTGAAGTGTTTAAAAGCGCTATGATCGATAAATCACCACGACACATAAACAAGCGATGATCATAGCATCGAACATAAGTAGAGGCGATATTTGCAAGACTCACACCAAGTGTTCTCGGATGCCGAGCTTGAAGAGGATTGGTGAGTGAACTTTAGCATCACGGAGACGGACAAAGATGTGCGGCATACGCCTTGCGATGAATAAGCGACCTCACCAGTCGCACAAAATTCACAAACTTTTTCCATCTTCTTAATTGTTTCCCAACTATATACAATCTCAAAGTTTATTGTCCGTACATTCAAGTTTGATGGTGTTCTGAGAATATCGACTATTCGATGAGTCAGTCTATAACGATGATCAAGCATATGGGTGATGCATGTAAGGTCTGCAACAATGATTTTCGAGATTTAAGTTCAAAATCCATTTAAAGATAAGCCATGATCCCAAGCAAACATAAACAACGTCAAAATAAGGATCAAGCAGTTGTTACAATTTTCAAAGTATATGTACTTAATGTTGAAAAACACAAAAGCGTAAAATATCATGTTAAGCGAGGAAGCGTATTGAGACCATATCAAACCGAGAAAATTCTTTTTCCAAGTTGATCAAACTATCTTGATGGCATTAAAAAGTGAGAATTATCAAGCGGACACGACGAGTGTTCCATAGGCTTCGAAGCGAGCGAGGATTAAAAGTAACTCGAAATCAAAACTCGATCTGATTATCGAATCGTGTCTCATTTTAAAATTTTCTTGTACAAGAAAGAGTTTTCCCTTCCTCTAGTCAACTATCATGTCATAACACAAAAAGAAAAGCCCAGAAAATATCAATCAAGTTGTTAATCATACCCAAATTATCTCAAAGTGAACACGATCACATAAACATATAAAAGAGATCTTATTCAAGAATCGGTTACCATGTATCTCTAGATGATAATATCTCTGCAGGCTCATCAACGCATCAAACCATCATTGGGTTGCAAAACCATCATAAGCAATTAACAATCAGAAAACTGTATCATGTGCTAAAAGAACATAATTAAAAAACTGAGAAGAAGATGACTAATGAGAAGAGAGAACCAAATTAAATGTACCTAATCATCAACAATAGTCAAGGAATCAATATGATCAATTATGGGTGCAAAATCAACACACATATCTTCCTCTTCATCATCCGAGTCTACGATATCCACATTTAACAATCATTAGTATGCATAATTAGATACAAAAAGGTAATCAAACGATTGAAATCAAATACATAATAGTAAATAACTTTACCACTCATCTTGTATAACCAATCCCGCGTGCATAGCAAAGCCTCAACATTCTTTGGCAAAAGTGAAGTGCGATATTTTCCAAGAATACGCCCTCCAATGCTAAATGCAGATTCGGAAGCAACACTAGTGATCGGAATGCTCAAAATATCACGCGCCATTAATGAAAGATTGGGATACCGAATCCTATTCTCCTTCCAATAACTTAAAACATCTATAGGTTGTTTGTGATCAAGTCTTTTCTCTTCCAAGTATAACTCTAATTGAGATTTGTTCCTATTCAACCCATAGTGCTCACTTTCAAACCAATCAAATTCATCCATTTCACTAGCTACATCACCATTGCCCCCGTCAAAAGAAGATGCACAATTAGTAGGTGAGAGACGCATGTAGTCACGAAAGATCAAATCCAACTTCTCACGCAAATTTCTGGCCTTTTCTAAATACGTGATAGGATATATCTTTTTGAATGTGTACTCCACATATTGCATCTTATAACGAGGATCCAATACGACCGCCATTGATAACACCACACTATAACAATCCCAATACTTTTCAAACTTTGATTTCATCGCCTTGGCCATTTCACTAAAATCTTTATCTTCATTGTTCATCTCCTCTAGTATAAGTGAATGAATCTTCCACACCCCATGAAAATACAAATTTGCGGTCACATAATGAGATCCCGAGAAAAGTGTGGTGATATCGTAAAAAGGTTGCAAAAATCTAGCAATACGCTCAATTTTATTCCACTCCTCATCGGAAGGACAATGCTTATATTGTGTGTCAACCAATTTCAATTCATAATAAGCAAGGCGATATGCAAGTGCACTATCGAGCATGAGATAAGTTGAGTTCCACCTTGTGACCACATCTTGTCGCACTAACTTCTTGCACTCCAAAGATTGTTGAACAATGCAACGAGCAAATTTGATCTTTCTCGCCTCTGAACCCTTGACATATTTCACACTTTCTCTAACCTTATAAATGCATCCTTCTATGACTTTCAACCCGGCTTGTACAATCAAGTTAAATGCGTGTGCACCACAACGCACATGAAAGAACTCGCCATCACACACTAGTGAACCAGTCAAACGCATATGGCTCTTCAAAACACCAACCAAGCCATCATTATAGGAAGCATTGTCCAAAGTTAATGAAAAAAATTTCTTTTCAATGCCCCACTCTTTCAATAAAAGAATAACTCTTTCAGCCAAAATCGGACCACTGTGTGGAGGAGGCACGTGACGAAAATTCAAAATCTTCTTTTGCAAGACCCAGTCTTCATCTACATAGTGAGCTGTAAGAGCCAAGTAGCCATCTGTTGTAATTGAAGGCCATAGATCTGAAGTAAGGCATATCCTACCCTTTACACCCTCGAGGGTATTTTCCAGATTCTCCTTGGTATTTGCAAACTTCTTTAAAACGCATGCTTTCACAGTGTTCCTTGAAAGGTGTTGAACTTCTTTTCTTCTGGTAAGAGGTTTAGTCAATTTCTAACCTGCTTACTACCAATCCTAGTCCACCAACGAACCTCTTTTGATCACCAATTTAGGGTACCGGCTAAATTGGATTTCAAAAGCTTTCGTTGCAAGGATGCGAAGGGTTATGAGAAAAATCTTAAGCATCCTTTACTACAGTCTCACATAATCATGCAACAGTGTAATCATGGCATATCCATAAGGCATGAGAATCAAGATTTTATCATGCTATACTTTAAACAAATTACATTGCTTACTAATGCATATAAGCATGTTCATACTCAACTACAACTATTTCCGTTAGACATATTTATTACTCTTATAAACCATGTCTTTTCTTTTTTAACAAAATGCATTTACCATGCATGTTCGCGTATAAAGATCATATATTAATTCTCCTTTTAAAATAACACACGCACCGGTACAAGTTATGTCTATACTTCATAATCACAAATATATTTTACTCATAATTTTAAATCATCAACGAAATGATAAAATTCCTATCATTAACAGTGTTGCATGTACACATGTATATCATGCAAATATGATATAAAATAACCAAGTATCATCATACATCTTCTCATATACTCCATGTAATTCCCGCTATTCCTGTAATGTATAAAACTCATGTAACTCATAACCATGCATAACGGTTAATCAAACAACTATTATAGCACATGAGATTTCTAAACTATTCATACATGTTTATAACACAAAACCGAGAAGACGTACGCATAACAATTCCTTCATGATAATTTTTCTAGGCAATGGCAATTCCAACAAATAACAAGGTTCGTATATTCACTATACTCGCCTAACAAACTTCCGTAGTAACTCGAGTAAGTAAAGGTAACATTCACTCTAGTACTCACAACAGTCAAAACTCTGTAAAATCTTTCATTACCTTAGTCCAAAATCTCGTATTCGGCAAAACACACACGAAATACTCTCGCGCGGCAACGACACCCTATTAGTCGCGACTTAGCGGTATTCTTGCTCGTAATAACCGCAATCCTTCTCAGAACCACTAAGTAACAATCGTGCGATTCAAGCGCGTCCTACTCGCATAAAAATCACACAACAAAGTATAATTATTTTACTATACATATATCTCTATAGAGCATACGAATTTAACGCACCACTAGTATTTACCACTAGTAGCATTAACACATATTCAATATTCACATATGTATAACATCGCCATCCATATAGGCTTACATAACCGTATTACCTTACTGCAATCGACTGTCTATCGACAATTCAAGATTCAACCCAAAACCATAAACCAATCCCATACCGGGACATCCTCCTCAATAATATCCATAAATCGAGGAAAGCAAAAGTAATTAAATCTCAACACACAATGCAATGTATGTGTTAATACATATGAGCTACCGATACAACGGGCACTCATAATAGCGATAATAGCAACCACAATATCCGTATAATGAATTACCTCCTATCCAAGGTAGGTCTCAAAACTCTGCAGTGGCCGACCGCCACGCACGCAAACAACCTCAAACCCTAGCTCGTCTATAACCATTTCACTAAGGGTCACTAGACTGCTTATTAGCGCTCTTAGAGTCATTAATCCTCAATTTAAGGCAATCCATTCTAATGTGATCACCACCATCAACTAAACACTTGTCTATATTGTTCCAACACCTACACTCGGTGTCCTATTTCTCAAACGAAATTTATATAACAAATTATCACCTTTTCATCTATGATTTTAGGTAAAAGCATCACTCCGCTTATTAATCTACGGATTTGCCTATACAGTTTCAGGAGGTATCTACTATCCTCTAACCACATCATCAACCTTAATATTCCCTGAGGTCCTCTCTCAGGTGCGTTCCTTAATATTTAACTTTTTCTCGTAAGTATAAACCACAGCCTCTCGAAAATCCGTAAGCTGTATCAAAATAAATTGCCTATAACATCTCATCCTTAATCCTTAACTCTTTCACAATTTATGGAGTCTTCCTAGTCTCATTTGGTACTAAGTACTCTTACTCTAATGAGCTAATTTTATGAAAATCCATAAATATTGAATCACAATATCATAATATTTGCCACCAATTCTCCGGTGGATTCCCAATCATGGATACCACTAGTACCACCTTATATTTATCAACATTGGCACCTCTACTAGTGCTAACATCCATTCTAGTTCAAACATCTTAACATACTATAACTCTCGACGTTAAGATATAACAAATCACACAAACCAAACCCCAAAGCCAAGGAACCTATCCCGGCTGAAAGCTAAATTTATAATCATAGCTCGATACCAGCGTGACGACCGACCGGATTCCCAATACGAAATCCCAAGGTCGTGCCGCCGAGAGCAAATAACAACAACAAGTAGCAAATAATGGGTAGGGCCATAACGGCGATACACCGACAACTCAAAACACATGCGAAGCGAAATAAAATAAAGCAGTGGCGCCCGAGCTAACAAGCTCAAACTAAAACAACCAAAGAGATAATTAATCTCTCGGTCCAAAAATTCGACTCGCGTGCAACATTGGGCACGTAGAACAAACTCCTGTTATGCAATTCAATATATAGCATAAAATATAAACCAAGTCATCGGCGAAATTACGGCCGGAACCCAACATTAAACTAAGTCTAAGACTCTAGTCTAACAACTCAACGGCTAAAAACATGCCGGAGAACAAACATAATATTTAACTAGCAATATATCATGCTAAACATATTCACCAATAAACCAAGCGCGACTAAAACCAGTCGGCTACCAACAACATAAGTACTAACAAATATAAGTACTAACAACCAGAAAACATATGGAGATATAACCATAAATAAACATCCAGCACGACTTCTACTTGTCGGCTACCAAAAGAATAAGCTAAACAACATAATTACAAATAACACAATTCACATTTAGGTTGCTACCCCAACATGAAGTTTACATAACTTCATCTTTCCCAACGACCTCACCAAAAACAAATAAACTATCTAAGTAGCAACCTTGCCAGAAATAATACTTCGTCAACGCAATCTTCTTGATTTACTTGGATCCGCACGCTCGGCTCGGATCTAGGGAAAACAACCAACAAATAAAAGTAAGTCACAAAGACTTAGTAAGTTACTAACCGTAACTTCCTATCATGGCATAATGCTCAATCATAAACTACATCATGCTATCGTCATGAAATAATTATATATAAAATCATGTTATGGCATCCATGCTCAACATTAATAAAACATGTTATCATTGTAGTATAACATCTCACTAAAATCCATGTCAAGGCATTTATATGCTTAACGATCATACTTCTTGTTATTGATATAACATAGCCTTCCGATGATTTACATGTCAAGGCATATAAACTTAACAACAATAATTCCTGCTTTTAACATAATGCCATATCCGAATAATATTCATGATAAAGCATATTAACATAACAACGGTAATTCATGTTATTGTTATAACATAGCCTTCCCATAATATTCATGTCAAGGCATATAAACTTAACAATAATGATCTATACCTTTGGCATAAAACCACATTCCAATAATACTCATGTGATAGCATACATGCTTAACAACATTAATCAATATGTTATCTATTAAGTATAACATGTAAGAAACCAAAACAAACATCATATCATATCCAATTCACCAAGCACGTTATTCACTTAAGCACTTGTGAAACAATTCATGTATAAGGGATATGATACCATTACCCAAATTCCTCCGCGTGTCGCTCTGCAAAAACACGTGCAAAACCCTTATGTGCCCTCGATATCCCTCTCGTAGATATCGACGTCCCCGAGACAGTCTCCGCTCGAGTTCCATAGTTATCAAAGTCATGTGTATTACTACAACTAAGATAAACTACTTCCCCACCGTGGCCATCGATGGAGGGGTGTGTGCAAACCCGGCACGGCGATCCATCGCGATCACGAATCTCACAATTCGTGAAGACGATGTATCGTCCCACCAAAACTCAACCAAACCGACTCCAGCTGGACTCAAAACCCAAGCACAAGTAATATATACTCATATGCTCAAAACAAGTAGGTAAACACTCTACTATCAAACTAGTCATGCAATTCATCCACAACTAGCATAAACATCACAACCGAGAATCATATAAGCTCTCATAATCAAGTGTGCTTCACACACTTCAAAACTTCTTGGAGGCTCGACCTCCATGAATTCTACCCAAAATTCCGTAGGACTTAAGATTATAGTTCCTAGGATTCATACTAACCCAAAGGTTAACTCCGTTGAGTTCAATCTAAGTTTTCCGAAAATTCAAGGAATAGAAGCTTAGGCTTCATCATCCCCCTATATTCATAACTATCGCCCGAAACCATAATCCCAATGTTCAATATACTCATATAAACCCAACAAATTATTTAACAAAGCAACTTAGAACAAATTAATCATCTTGAGCATAATTTCATCTAAGTCATCATACCAATCATAACCTTCAAAACATGATTAAAATTTACAACATGGTTTGATATAATCTCTTAAACATGTGTAATTCAAAAACTAGGCTTACAATCATGTTTGACAAGCTGAAACACAATTTGGGGAAAATCCCCTTCCAAGCATCTTTGTCATTCAAGCTCAATACCCATAATCAATTCATATAGCAAAGTTTAATATACTCTATTAATCATATAAAACACATTAATCAAGCTCACATCATCAATTTGCAAGCTAAAACAAAATTAGGGCAAGGCACCCTCCAAGAATCTCAACCAAACCAACATCAATCCACATGAACAATCAACATAATCAAGTTCAATAAGCTAGTTAGAACATGAATTTCACATAATCATGGTCTCACATAGGCCAATCAAGTTCTATCATGAATTTGAAATCCTAGGGTTCATGCATCTTCTATAAACCCTAACAATGGCTTCCATTGACCCAAATAGCATAAATGGTTATTTCCCTAGGGTCAATGGAGCCTAAAAAGAAGAAGAAGAAAGGTAGGAACTTACCAAACTCAGCCCTAACAAATCTGAAAATTCGTGCCCTAGAGATTGAGTCTTCTTCTCAACTCCTTCTTCAATCTTGAAGGTGGAATGGGGGAAGAAGAAGACCCTAGCAATGGACACCAAGCTTAAGCCTTTCCAAAACCCTAGAAATCACCTTCTCAAGCTTCCTCTTTGGTTGGGTTGAAGTGCTTGAAGAAGAACAAGAGGGGAAACCGATTTTGTCTTGGCCGAACAAAGTGAGAGTGCGGCTGAATTTCTCTTATAAATGGGGGATTAACTCACTAATTACCCCACTAATTAACCCCTAAATCTCCTAATAGATGTTAGGACTAGATTAGGTTAAGTAATTGGGTCAAGGTGTGGCTTAAAAATAGGTTTGAGAGGTCAAAATTTCGGACAGCACATAAAAGAGTCAAAATCCCGTAATGCTGGAAATTGGACCATTGCGGTCGCATGAAGGGTGGGTGATGCGACCGCATCACCCCTGCATTCCTTTTCCCGGCCTTTGATGCTTCCCTGCTCGACCCCGGCCTCTCCCGCGCGCGTTCTCGAGTCCTTCCAAGCCAAAAATGGTCTACAATTCAACCTTAATGACCTCCAAACATCAACCAAAGGAATCAAGTCTCAAACCTCATCAAAACATGGCCCAGAACTCAGGCATAACTCTCCCGAAGGACGACCGAAAACGTCAAACTGAGAAGGGTTTTCGCTAGAATCCAACTAGCAACCAAACCGACGATGCAACCATCATCTAACCAATATCCAAGGCATGTTAATGATGTTTTAAATGCCCTCTAACAATTATCCATGAAGTTACAACATAAATCTTAAACCCGAGATTCAACGCATCTCGCGAAAGAAAAATGCATACATGCATCTCAAACGACGTCAACGATCATGCTATTGACTTTAAACATATACGGGAGATAAATGAACATATTCATGATGATTATAAGTGTATGAGTTCATGCATAACACAAGCAAACCATAAATTAGGGTTTTACAATTATGTTTGATAATTGCTGTGCAAAGCTTCTCACGAAATATTTCTTGATCAAGACGTCGAAGAGGTATATTTCCGCATTCCTTCGCCATTAGGACAAACATCCAAGTGACGAATAATGATTCTTTGTCCCGAATTCCTTTCAGCAGTAAATATTGCTTGGCATTGCTTGCATTTTGCCTTTTGTACCCCATTACTATCCACCCCTATCCGTTCAAACACAGTCCACGCTATTGAAGTCGTCCCTTTAGGAACCCTAGCACGTTTTGAACTAGTTGAGCATTGATCTACTTCCACCTCCGTATGTTGAAAATCAGAGTCATGCCCCATCTCCATCTGAAACTTAAAAAATGATGCTCAAATCAATGCAGTCAACCAAGAACATACAACTTTGTAATGTACCACGATAAAACTAACTAAATTAAAAAAATAAAAACAAATAAATTTATGAACAAACTTCATAAGAAGTTAGAAAGCGTATGCTTCGAAGAGTAGAATGTTCCCGACATTAAGACGTAAAATAGAAGTACAAGCGTCACATATGTAACATGTAACGTTCACTCCTGCAAAAGTCGAGAAATCAAAATTGTTCCTAATCCCTAATATGCAATCCAATGATACTTGAAAAGTGAAGGAAAGGAAGAACGTGAGATAGCAATATCGGTTCGAGCAATCGTTGTAAGACATCGCAATGTCTTTCCAACCGCCATTTCAAAGAAAAATCTTCTTCCATTGTCCACAATCATGCCGTGAGCCGTGACCTCATCTTCACCAAATATCTCGAAAAGAATCCATGATGATGAAATGCAAGTACATCTAGTTATGAGATCCTGTTTTATAAATTTCAACAACTCAAGTACATCTAGTTCCTTAGACAAACAACCAATCTAATTGAAATCACATGTTTAAAAATACTTCAAAGACAAGTCAAGATGCATGTAAAAAGTAATATTGAAAAGTAGAAGAAATTGTAGGCTTAAGTCCAAGCTTAATTAGAAAAGATACAGTTTCAAACAGGACACTATTTTAGTTTAATTGAATCTAAGCTTAATAAAATTAAATGTTATGGGCTATCTTTCCGAAATTTAAGTCAATATATTTTTTAAAAAATGTTTTTACTTGGATTTAGGCTACAAACAACTGCTAATCTTTTGTCTTTCATTGCAAGACAGTGACCACCAATCAATACGAGAATCGCTAATCCAAAGGGAGTCGATAGTTTATATGTACACAAGCATAATTTCTTTCATTGCAAGATCGAAGACAATTAATTTACTAGCGAAGCGTAGAAATTCGCTTAGGTGACCGAGAGAAAAGGTTTGTCATCTTTTAGACATTAATTGCGATTGAATAAACCGAAAGAAATCCACTCACGCAGACAAACCGCACTATGCATACCCAAAATGTTCTTGACATTTCCATGCTTATTATATTGCACCCTTCAGTAAACTTGCTTTAACAAAAACACAAAAAGAGCACAAATATGTAAATGCCTAAACTGCAGTAAGGTCAAATGTTCAGACTTCATTCAGCCTCCCCTAAACTCACTTCCTGCTTCTTCTCCATATGACGCTTATTGGCCCAAAAAAATAATTTATTCACCCACTTTGTTCTACTGTACTAACTTATGAATTTGGTGCTTGGGTCAAGCATTTAGTTAGTTGCCTTTTCAAACTTTTCTCTACAAGAAAAACACACCTCTATTCCACAATATTTTACTTTCCAATCGAATCGAAAAAACTACATTCCCATGCTAACTCCCAACCAACCATTAGCAAAGACCACCAAAAGGCAATCACAATTTATGCAATGTGCCCAAATGACACTTGCAAGAACACACTAACACTAAAGCTAGATAGCAAGACAATACAAGGAAAGAAAGTAAAGGAGAAGCGGAATAACTGAATACAAACAGACATAATCTGCGTGAGAGTGTGTCGCTCAAATCATAAATCGACACCCAAGCTCATAATTTCAAATCAAGTTTTATAAAATTCAAAATAACGAGCTATAAACTCTCAACTACTCTTAAATAAACACCCCAAAAGAGATGGCTACTCTTGAGTCTTGATTAAAAAATCGATAGTCTAGAATTGGTTGTGAAAAGTTTCTAACAGATTGGCATAATTAGGTTCAAGTTTTCAATCATTAAAGTTGTTTCTAATTTAAAAACATTGCAGGGCAAAAGTTGCGATTATTGGCGAAGTTGCGATTGATATGGGTCATGGGTCATCACTCATCGTGGTTTTGAAAAGGCAAGATTTCCACAATAATTAGGTTAGGGAACACAAGGTTGAATCATGCATAATTCAAAAACAACTATTTGAAATCACAAAGATTACCTCCGTGTGAAACAACAGAAGAAGTCGCAATGGTTGCCGGATGAGAAGATTTCTCTCGATTTACGCAATAGCCGAGACGTGGGCTAGGTTCACTAAATGATTTCTCGCAATAGCCGAACAATACCGGTCGCCCCAATAGAGAGTGTCGAGGAGACGTTTTCAATTTCAAGCTCTAGGTCTCAAAATTTGCGTAAATTGAGAGATGACAGTGGAGACGAGGTTGCTTGGCGATAGGAAGGAGCGCCGACCGAGTTTGCTTGGAGATGGAGACAATCGGAGATGGAGACGATGACATTTGGAGAGAGAGATGCCGATGACAAAGTGAGCGTGAGAGATGCCGATGACAGTGAGCGTGAGAACGTGATTGACGACGCAATTAGCGAGTTGAAAATCTGGGCGCCCATCCATGCCCATATTGCGCCCATACAATTTGATGGTCTAAGTGGGCATGCCCATTTGAGCCCATATTAAAATTGAAGTGTGCCCATACCCATATTTTTATGGGCGGTCTGGGCGGGCATATGGGCATGAGCATATTTTGCCACCACTAATCATGGCCCAACAAGATGACACTAAGGAATTATCAAGAAAACAAATCTTAGTTTCTTTCTTTTCTTGATAAATAACAAAGCACTGTTTCTAGGATGGAGGTTGACTATATATTGAACTACCACACTAACGAAGCAAGATTCAAGAATAGAATGCTAAAGAGTAAAAAAGGAAGAAAATCAGGGTGAAGCATGCTCTATTGCAACTTGGAGGCAGAATCTTATATAAATAGAAAATGGAAGGCAGAATCTAATCAGGGACTCTATATTGAAACAATAATAAGCTTTTCCTTCCCATACTCTCGACCACATTCTGTTATAATTGTCAGTGATCTTAGTGCATTATCCCACCTAAAAACAGTTATAGGCATCCTCTAACTATGAGTGGCAATTGGACGTTAATGGATAGATTTGGGTTAGCTCATTAGCCATTATGTCAATGGATAATGGCCTAACCCAAAACTATCCAAAGTGTATGAAGTTAGAAGACAACTCATAATGCAATAGTGGATTGCATAAAGTTTAATTCCAATAGATATGTAAATTTTTCACGACAACGATAAGCTTTTCCTTCCCATACTCTTGACCACATTCTGCTATAATTGTGAGCGAACTTAGTGCTATATACATAAACACAGTTATAGATACCATGTAACTACAGAAAAGAGTATGAAGTTAGAAGACGACTCATAATGCAACAGAGGGTTGCAAAAAGTTTAATTCCTGTTGATCTGTGATTTTCAGTTGAAACTTGAAAGAGATGAATCAACATCAACAAACGATTCGGCCATAGTTAACTATTTAGTCAAACAAGACAATAGTTTAGGAACCGAGGGAGTAGTATTATTATTTTCATGAATAAACAATCAATGAATAAACATTTTAGTAACTGTAATATAAGTGCTTATCCATGAAACAATAAGCACGGGGTTTATTGGTCTCTTATCGGAATATCATTTTACAAGAATATCTTATTGTAATAAGACAACGGATTCGGCCATTACTGTAATGAAGTGAGGCACACCAAAAGCTTTTTGTAACATTTCTTTAAGCAGCCCCACATAACACCCTGCAATCAAAAATTCCAATAGTGACTACAAGCCCCACATTTCTTTCGATACCTAAAGATTGATACCATCGTAACATTGGCAGGAATCAAAAGATAAATTTAACAAGTCAACCTATGCAATGTAATGGTACATCAGAACAAACATATACTCATTCCATCCCAAAAGAATAGTATCATATTATAAATCAAAACTTAGCAGTGTAGCTTTACTTGGTAAATTACACTAAAATTATACCAAATGAATGCCCCTATTTAGGTTTTCACAAAGTTAAGAAAGTCCATTTTAAATTTGGTCATATTAGTAATGCATTTACATGTATGTCGTCGGTGTTCACACTATAGTACTTCAAATGGGCAGTGAGATAAGATAGATAGCAAAGGTGTATTTAATAAATTCATAGTAAAAAGGGACATTCATTTTGGGAAAATTTTTTATCAAAAAAGACACTTAAATTGGGAAAGAGGAAATATCTATTTTTAGAAGTAAAAATCAAAAAAACAAAGTTAATAAATAAACCAGAAAAGGTGAGACTATTTTTTCACGGATGGAGGGACTAGGTAGTATCAATGAAGAAGGAAGGATTACCATTTCAATTTAAATGTAATCTCTTGTTGCGGTGCAAACGTTGGCAATGACTGTAAAAATGTGTTGCAGTCAAAAACTTTTTGGCTCTCAATGGCATTAGGAATCTCAATCTGAACATCATTTCAAGTTGTGCCGCCAACATTTGATAGCATGAGTAGTTGATCCATGAAAAACAATACTGGGAGATTCACAACAGTCCTTTATATTTCTTTCATTCAATTGCTCACAGAGGACCTGCAGTTCAAGTTAATAATAAAATGTTAATAATGACCAAAATCAGGGTGGTAATACTCCGACAAGAGATGAAAAGAACCTTTAGGATAACCCAATCCTCTCTCCACATTTACATTCATTCATTGATTGTTTCATGGACATAGTTAACTATTGTTAGTCTTAAAAGTCTACATTTCCAAATTTAAGCTCTAAATTTCTCTATTTCTTTTTTTCTTTCAAAGACATGATATTTCTCTAACGTTCCATACAAAACTGATTCTATGAACAAGATATTTCTCAATTATAAAAAGTTTCATTTAAAAAATATATATCTTTGGTTTGGAGTAGTTAGACATACCTTTATGATTTCGTTGTGAGACTGGCTACCAAAAGTTGTACATATAGTTTCTGGACGAGAACTCCATAGTAAGCAATTAACAAAGGAGTCAATTCTTGAAGGTATAGAAAAGAATTTGAGGTTCAGGTGTTTGACATTGTTTCTCATTATATTGGCAACATTTCTTGCTTCTTCAGGGATGAATATAAGCTTCATGATGAAAACAAGAAAAAGTTACATAAATTAGTTCAACATAGAAGACAGACAGAAAAAGAGGACATATATGTATATGGGAATCTACATACCTTGTAAAGGTAACCCTTTTTTGAGGTTGGATTACTAGGGTTGGGAATACGAAGGGATATGGCTTTGTCCTGGAAGAAGTTATCGATATAAGCTCTCAATTCCAATACAAAATTTGTTACATGCAAGAAGTCCCCAACAGCCATTTTCATAGTTGTTTTCATCAGCCGTGAAGTAATTTTCATTGGAAGTATGTTTGTGAAAGATGTGTAGCTCCCATATCTGAAAGATCGCAGATTGTAAGCATCAATTGTGACATCGACATGATCCTCCAAGCGAAATAGACTTAATTTCCTAATACAATGACCAAACACCTCGACCTTCTTCAACCCAAGGCAGTCAAATAGGGCCAAAGTTTTAAGGAGTGGAAATTCAGAACCCGGACCAACAGAAATTGTGTTCCCAATACTGGCAAAATGTACATCTAACACCTTTAAATTTTTCTTACAATTACCAAATTTAATCGAGCAGCCTCTAAAGCCACGATATTTGAAAGTGTGTAGATTTGGAGCTTCATCAATCGTGAAGCCGTAAAGAATTATATCTCTACCCAAAAGTGTATAGTTACGATCCAAAATTCGAAACGTATGGAGTTTCATAAATCCTGAAATTCGGACGTCCTCTTGCAAGGGACACAAGGGACAATTGTCAATACTTAAATACATAAGGGAAGGGCAGCCACGAGCAAGTTCGTCCATGAAATTACCATGCCACCAAGCTTTTTGCATCTCCAGTCGTTGCAAGAAAACGAGCTTTCCCTCATGAAAAAAAGAAGGGTAATCAAATGAAACACCAGATAACTTAAGACTGGTCAACGAATTGGCTGCAATTGAAACTGTTTTTGGAAAATCAGGATGATATTTCAGGCAGGAGATACAATCTAGAAAGAGCTCTCTGACATTGATTTGAGCGGCCAATTCAATCCAGCGGTCAATACTAGAGCTATGACAATATGGACAAATTGATAACGAAAATCTCTGTAAGGAAAGATTACTGTTTACCCAACAGCGGAGGGAGCGATCGACTGATATAACGAATTCGGAAGATAGATGAGCCCGATCGATGAGCCATTGTTTTGTTTCAGATTCTTTCTTGTGGCGGTGGCGGTGGTGCTGGTGGTGGAATTCTAAAGCGGGTAACGATTCCTTTGCAAGTTGCCATGTCTTGGATAAAGAACCGACACGAATTTGGTCGACGTGATTTAAGAACGAGAGGATGTGTTCAAGTATGGTTTCTGGCAGCGCCGAGATTCTATCAATGGCGTCGCTCTCGCTCATTTTTTTTTCTTAGGGTTTATTGAATGAATTTGGATTTAAAAAAGAATTGGGTACACATGACAACTAGTCGAGTTTGATTAGGATCTCTCATTCTCCTACCTCCTTCAAACTTATTAGGTCAAAGCCCACTCTCGTCTTCTTCAAACGCAGGTAAGCCTGAAGATTTTTTAAAAGTGAATTTTGTCTCATTCTTTTTCAGTTTTTCTTTTTTAGGGATTACTGAATTTTGATCGGTGGTAGCTCCACTTAAAAACGAAATTGGGTATAAATAGGAATGTCAAGGGGCCGAGTACGGCTGTACGGGTGTTACTACCGACCAATAATTGCGCTATTGTAAAATGGGTGATAATTGGCCGATATTATACGGTAGAATTATAATCGTAAAAATCTATTATTATTTTTTAAAATCGTTACGGTGTATTTTTTAGAGAAATTGATAAAAATACCTTTAATAAAGGAAATGCGCGCACACAAAGTCACTGTCCCAATTTGGACGTCGATAAAAAAATTAGGCGTCGCTCAAAAATTCTGGCGTATCGATAAAAAAAATTGGGACGTCGATCAAAAATTTTGGGCATCGCTAGGCAAAAACCACTATCCAAAATTTGGGTGTCACTCAAAATTTGAGCATCGTTTATCTTTAATGTCGAGAAATACACATCGTACCTCCTTCTCTTTTATTACTTTTCTCTACCTTTCTTCAGTTCCAAGCACTTTTGCCTTCTCCTTAGCCTCTTTTTAGAAAGATCATAAGAAAAGAAAGATTTCGCATATATATATATATATATATATATATATATATATATATATATATATATATATATATATATATATATATATCGGACTAAACTTTTTCGATTTTCATCTCAGCTCCAAAGCTAAAATGGACTTGAGTGGTTTTGCTACACCAAAAATAGATCTAAAATCTTAGTCTATTATGGAAAATCATTGAGCTAGCTTTCTCCCTATTGATTGACTCATTTACATACTTTCTTTTTCGACCACAAAACTCTCACCAAGAACGAGCGACTTTAGCAATGAGCACTTCCCTTTAAGTCACTAGGACCCTTTTTATTCGCGTACTCATCTTTTCATCCAAGATTTCCTATGGTATGGAATCTAGGAAATACATGATGCAAATAGGCATCTTCATGCATACTCACGAGATTTGCTTTACGGAGGAAGGGATATTGTTGAGATACACAAGCAGGATGTTGATATACACAAGCAAGACTACACAGGGAAAGAAGTTAAAGGGGGCTAACTATCTATCTCCTATTTTGTTACTTAAGGGGTAGCGGGCTCTGTTAGTTGGAAGTTCAAGGGTAGCGTGTGTAATTGTAAGGTTTAAGTCAGTTAA
Source organism: Codonopsis lanceolata (assembly GCA_013146195.2). NCBI lineage: Eukaryota > Viridiplantae > Streptophyta > Magnoliopsida > Asterales > Campanulaceae > Codonopsis > Codonopsis lanceolata. The sequence goes on from CM028380.1 coordinate 151,316,944, forward strand.
TCTGATTAATTAGTTAGCTATTAATCAGTTAGTATATATACAAGCTATTCTCCTTTGTAATCGATTTAACACTCATATTCTTTTGTTTCTTAAAGAAACATTTCGTCAGATTAAAAGAAATCACAGGGAATTGTTCTTGATCCAAGTTCATTGTTTGTGCAATTGATTTCTTGATGAAGATATGTGTAATCAACTTCATCTTCGAATCTCATCATGGTATCAGGGCCTGAGATTCATGATCCTCAAGCCTATCTTCAATAATTGAAAAAGGGGTAAGTTTTTCTTTTCCTTTCTTGATCTTCCTTTTATCCCTCTTCTACTATGTCTAAATCCACTTCTGAAGATCCTCCTAACCCTACTGAACATCAGAAAGACAAAAACCCCACAATCACCAATGATGTCATTGATGATTATGATCTTCCTGAAATTTCCCTTCAATTAACCTCCGACCATCCTTTATACCTTCATCCAAATGATCACCTAGGGATCAATCTTGTGTCTGAAATTCTCTCAGACACCAACTTCAATCAGTGGAAAATTTCTGTTACCACTGCATTATCTGCTAAGAACAAACTTGGCATGGTAACTGGTTTAAACAAGAGACATGTCCCTCCTTCAATATATGTGAGTGCCTGGGACAGATGTAACAGTATGATAGTTTCTTGGTTACTTAACTCTGTCAACACAGAAATCCGCCAGAGTATAGTTTATTTTTCCACTGCTCAAGAAATTTGGGATGACATTAATACAAGATTTTCTCAAAGTGATGCCCCTATGATCTTCCAAATTCAGAAAAACATTATGTTGTGCACTCAAAGAAATCTCAGTATTAATGCCTATTTTACCAGATTCAGAGGGCTTTGGGATGAACTCACTAACCTTCTTCAAATGCCCAAGTGCATATGCAATTGTATCTGTGGTGCTAATGCTGCTCATGAAGAATATGAACATGTTACTAAACTAACCCAATTTCTCATGGGACTATCTGATAACTATACTGATGTCCGAGGGTAAATTCTTAGGATGCAACCCCTTCCCTCTGTGGCTAAGGCAGTCTCCATGCTTGTCCAAGAAGAAGGTCAAAGACAACACACTAATGTCACCAATTTTGGTGATGTCTCTTCTGCCCTTATGGGAAAAATCAATAATAATCCTGGCAGCAGGTTCAACAAAGGGAAACAAACAAGAGGGTCTCTATCTTTTACATCTAGAGGCAAGTTCTTTTGTGATTTTTGCCATGGTGACTCTCGTACTAAAGAAAAGTGTTTCTTCATTCAAGGTTACCCTGAATGGCACCCCTTGTTTGGTACTAAACCTGATCTATCAAAGATGGCTAAGAACAAAGGAAAACCTAGAAGCAATCCTACTATCAACTCTATTACTGCTCAAGATTCCTCCAAGAATGTTGTGACAAAAGAGAAGAATGACAACTCAAGTCACTTTACTCCTGGTCAAATCCAATAACTCATGGCTATGATCAATAATGCCAAAAATGTGAGCTTTGCAACTGCCATTTTGGATATTCATGAAGAACATTTGTCAGGTACCAATACTACTCTCAAACTTCTTTGCTTTAACGGCACTAAACCTATCTGTTCTGAGTGGATTATTGACACTGGAGCAAGTGATCATATTACCATTAACTTTGATCATCTGATTGATCCTATACCTATTAGCACATCTATACACCTACCAAATGGAAAAGCCTCCTACATAACACATAAAGGAACCATTATTCTATCTAATGACATTACCCTTAAAAATGTTTACTATGCTCCTCAATTTCAATTTAACCTAATTTCTGGAAGCAAACTTGTCATTGATAGTGGTATGCATCTCATCTTTACACCTACTTCTTGTCTTCTTTAGGACCAAACTCAATAGAGAACCAAGAAGATTGGTAGTTATGCAGATGGTCTGTACAAACTTCCTCAAACCAAAGCAAATTCGGACATGCTCCTCTTCAATCTATAAAGCATACTAAATCTTTTGATCTTAACTATAATTCCTTGTCTCATGTATGTTTTGATGTTTGCCACTATGCTAGACAAACAAAACAGTACTTCTTTTTAAGTGAGTCTCACATTACCAATCTTTTTTAATTACTACATTGTGATATTTGGGGGCCTTACAAGAAAAGTACCTATGATGGTTGCAACTCTTTTCATACCATAGTAGATGATTGCTCTAGGGCTACTTGGACCTTTCTACTAAAAAGTAAAACACAAGTTTGTAAAATTCTTGAGTTTTTCTTTAATCTTGTGAAAAATCAATTTAAAACCAGTGTTAAACATATTAGAACTGATAATGGCACCAAATTCTTTAATGATGGTCTTGATACCCTTCTCTTAACTCAGGGTCTTTTGCATCAATGTACCTGTGTTAACACTCCCCAACAGAATGGTAGGGCAGAAAGAAAACACAGACACCTCTTAGAACTTGCTAGAGCTCTAAGATTTCAAGCCAATCTTCCAAAGAAATTCTGGGGTGACTGTCTCTTAACTGCCACCTATATCATGAACAGGATTCCTAATTCTGTCCTCAAATTCAAAACCCCCTTTGAAGTCCACATTGGGGTCCTACCTACTTATAACCACTTAAGAACCTTAGGCTGCCTCTGCTATGCTTCCACTGCTTCCCACAATAGGGATAAGTTTTCCTCCATATCTCAAAAATGTATTTTCATTGGTTATCCTAGCAATAGAAGAGCCTACAAGGTTTACAATATGGAAACACATCAAGTTATATACAGTAGGGATGTTGTGTTCTATGAGTCTATATTTTTTTTTAAAAGCCAAACTGATCTATCTAAGGAAGATAAGTTGTTCCCTAATCAAAATCCTATCTATCCTGTTCTTGAAGAAGAAGAAGAAGAAGAAGAACATCAAACCAACATTAATCCAGAAATTAATCCTAACAATTCCACTGAAATTGAAGAAAATCACACCAACCTAAATGTTCCTACCAATACCATTCCCCTTAATGATCCTTCTCCCATACCTGTCAGACCTCAAAGAAACAAGTCCTTACCTGCCAAGTTTAAAGATTATACTGGTCTACCCCCCAATCTTACAAAACCTTTTATAAATTGTTCTTCTCCTTACCCTATTGATAAGTACTGTAATTACTCTAATATATCTGCTCACTACAAAGCCTTCTCCTGCAATATATCTTCCTTTCATGAACCTAAAACATATCAACAGGTTGTTAAGGATCCTTTATGGTGTCAAGCCATGGCTGAAGAACTTCAAGCCTTAGAAATGAATGGCACCTGGACCTTGCAACCTCTTCCTGCTCATAAGAAGACAGTAGGATGCAAATGGATATTTAGAATCAAACACAATGCTGATGGTACAATCAATAAATATAAAGCTAGACTTGTTGCTAAGGGTTTTACACAGGTTGAGGGACATGACTACTTTGAGACCTTTTCACCTGTGGCATAGATGACCTCTGTCAGAATGCTCCTTGCTATAGCTGCAACCAAACATTGGGACATATCACAGATGGATGTTTCTAATGCTTTTCTACATGGAGAACTTCATGAAGAAGTCTACATGGACCTGCCTCCAGGTCTTTCTCAAAGTACATCATCCTCGTCTCATCCCATTGTCTGTAAGCTTTCTAAATCTCTATATGGCTTAAAACAAGCCCCAAGACAATGGTTTGAAAAAATTTCATCTACTCTCATTCAGTTTGGTTTCAATCAGTCCCAAAATGATCACACTCTATTCACATATAACACTGGGACTAAATTTGTTGCTATTCTAGTTTATGTAGATGATTTACTCATTACAGATACTGATAAGGTTCAAATTGCTGAAATTAAAGCTCACTTACAATCCAAATTTCCTGTGAAAGACCTTGGATCTCTGAAATACTTCCTTGGATTGGAGATTACTAGAAACAAGTCAGGTATCTGTCTTCATCAGAGAAAATATGCTATGGAAATCATTCATGATACTAGTCTTACTTAAGTCAAACCTGCTTCTATTCCTATTGAGAAAAATCACAGACTGGCATCTACCTCTAGTACCTCCTTGAAGGATCCTGCTCCCTACAGAAGACTTGTGGGCAGACTCCTATATCTGTCTATTACTAGACCTGACATTGCCTACAGTGTCAAAGTTCTTAGCCAGTTCATGGCCTCACCTCTTGATCACCAATGGCAGGCTACTTTGAGATTAGTCAAGTACATCAAAGGAAGTCCTGGTCAAGGGCTATTCTTCTCAAGCACTAATCCTCTAAATCTTAAGGCCTACTGTGATTCTGACTGGGCTGCTTGTCCCATCACAAGAAGGTCCCTCACTGGTTTCTGTGTTTTTCTTGGCACCTCACTAATATCCTGGAAGTGTAAGAAACAGTCAACCATCAGCAGATCCTCAACAGATCGAGGTTGAATAGAGAAGCATGGCAAACACTTGCTGTGAGATTAAATGGCTCATTTCTCTGCATAAAGATTTCCAAATCATTCCCTTTCTCCCTATACGACTATACTGTGACAACAAATTTGCCTTACATATAGCTGCCAATCCAGTGTTCCATGAGAGAACGAAACACATAGATATTGACTGTCATCTTGTAAGAGAAATTATCCAAAAAGGCCTTGTGTTCACTAACTATGTCTCAACTCTTGACCAACCTGTTGTGATTTATTTACTAAAGCTTTTTCCTCTCCTCAGTTCAATTACCTTTTGACCAAGCTTCAAGTGCAAAATATGTTTTCCACATGCATCTTGAGGGGGGATGTTGAGATACACAAGCAGGATGTTGATATACACAAGCAGGACTACATAGGGAAAGAAGTTAAAGGGGGCTAACTGTCTATCTCCTATTTTGTTACTTAAGGAGTAGCGGCCTCTGTTAGTTGGAAGTTCAAGGGTAGTGTGTGTAATTGTAAGGTTTAAGTCAGTTAATCTGATTAATTAGTTAGATGTTAATCAGTTAGTATATTTACAGGCTATTCTCCTTTGTAATCGATTTAACACTCATATTCTTTTGTTTCTTAAAGAAACATTCCGTTATATTAAAAGAAATCACAGGGAATAGTTCATGATCCAAGTTCATTGTTTGTGCAATTGATTTCTTGACGAAGATAGGTGTAATCAACTTCATCTTAACAAAATTTTCAAAAAGCACTTTACTGGTTGGAAAAAAAAAAGGTAGTGGAGCGGTTACAATTTTATAAAAGTGTATTGACCCGTAATTATTACTTGTAAAATTGTAACTGCTCCACTACCATATTTTTTTATTTAACCGATAAAGTGTTCTTTTCAAAAATTTGTTCCAAAAATACACTTTCTCTGCCATTCTCTCTCACACCCTATTTTGAATTCAAATTTGTTTACTTCTTTTTTATCTCTTCTGCGTTTTCTCTTTCTCTCTTCTGCATTTTGTAAGTAAACTGCCGAATTCATCTCCGTAGTATCCCAATAAAAACTCCAATAAAGAGGCTGCTTCAAATTCATTTTGTGATAAAACTCATGGATTGTTCATTCTCTCTTTTTCGTGTATCACAATTGAAAGCATTTTGATTTTGGTTACAAAGGTAACTGCTCCAAATTGATTCTTTATGGTGATTCCACTATTTCAGTGCGGATTAAAAAAGGCAGAAAAAGGGGAACTGCTATTCCCATCACTCTGCCAACATTGTCGAAGTTTCAATCACATGATTTCAATTGTTATTCTAACAATTGTTAATCTTCTTTTAATGGAGCTGTAGGGATTATATATATATATATATATATATATATATATATATATATATATATATATATATATTTGTAATAGAAGCATGTACATCATCTCCACCAAACATGTCGATGCACAAATTTGAACAGACTTCAATCGTGGATTGTGATGCACAATTTTTTCCATTACGATGCCCAATTTGGTTAAGTATTTTTGCATGTCGATGCCCAAAATTGAACATACTTTAATCGTGCATTGCGATGCTCAATGTTCCCATTATGATGCCCAGTTTGGGAATACTTTAATACATTGTGATGCCCGACTTAAGATTAGCGATAATTTTGGTAGCACTTCAATATAAAAATTGAACCGTGATTTAAAAAACTTTCATATATTAAAAGAGTACATGGTAAATTATAATTTTTGTATTTTGATGTCGAAATTTGTTCTTGGATTTTTACATTACGATGCTCAAAATTGCACAAACTTTTAAATCTTCTTTGTGATGCCCAAAGTTTAATTTTCGATGCCCAAATTTGGACAGACTTCAATTTCGACGCCCAATTATTGCCTTATGATGCCTAATATTAATTGATTATGTTTACATGTCAATGCTCAAATTTGACGGACTTTAATCAGTCACTACGGTGCCCAATGTTTGCATTACGATGCTCATTTTTAAGTTATTATTTTTACATAGATAGTTAATAGTTAATAATAAAGTATATTAAAAATAAAAGGTGCACCTTATTGTTTACTGTATAATTATAACTCTCTGATGAAGGAAGTTAACATTATCAAAAAGGTTCGTATATACTATGGAAAAGGTGTAGTAAATTATAGTAATTCTTTGACAAAGGAAGTTAATCATCTAATTGTTTACTCTATAACTATATGTGGTCCAAAATAAAAGATAAGAGACGTTTTGACTTAATGAATAATAGTGTGTGATTTATCATATTCCTAACTCATTTAATACAATTGTGGCCATAACATAATTTACTTGAGCTTATAAAACAACGATGGAATATTGGAGGATGCGATGCACAATTAAGTAACATCGGCACGCAATGTTTAAGTAAAGACACACTGGTATTTATTGAAAATTTACAACACTGGAATATAAATGAACGATATAGCTTTTGAAGATACGACACCTGATTACAAACAAATGCCTAAGACGAGCAAGAGAGCTCAGACGGGCAAAGCCACGGTTGTCGAGGAGGAGGCAGATAAGCCCCTTGGTCAAGTATTGAGAGAGTGGAGAAACCAAATAGAGCTTGGAGATGTAGATAAGTGGAATAATTCCAATAATCATAGATGGAAAGATTACCGAGTATTTGTTCCTAAGCGGAGTTCATCTTTTGCCCAATTGCATTGTCTTAAGGGCCGAGTGTGCTTCTATACCACTTTTTTCGAGGTTGGTCTCCTTCTTCCCCTAGATCCTCTTATATGCAAGCTGCTCGAGGAAGCATGAGCTCACCCCTTAGATCTCTCCCTCAACTTGGTGTGGTATTTTGATCAGTTTCATCACTTGCTTCCGCGTACTCGGCTATGAACCCACTCTTCCCCTCTTTTAAGGCATACTTCAGTGTGACTATGTCATTGAAGCGTTTGCAGTGCAAACATCATAACAATGGGATCAACTTGTTCACTAAGCCTTCAGGGAAATAAGGGCATTGGGCCGACAATGTGCTAGTTGTAGAGAGTCAACGTGGGTGGAATTTCTCCATTCCCCATACTTCCATTGAGTCTGTTAAGTCCTTATCCTTGGCCCCTCGGCAGCCTCCTCCCTTGCCCGAGCAAATGAGCCCCTTCCGTCCTCGCCCCTGCAAGCCAATCTAAAAAGCCAAAAAAAAATGCGATTAAGCTACCCGAATTAAAAGAATATACATCAACAACAATAAAAGTAACATCAACAACAAAAAAAAAAAAAAAGACTTTCTCTCTTGAGAAGACATGGGAAGCGCACCTAAAAACTAAGAACGCCTAGTGGGCTTAAGCCTAGGCATATATACCGGGATCAGAAATTCACGCTACAAGAGGTAGGTATCCATTTTATTATTTTGTCCTGTGGTTAATTAAAATAGAATAAATATAGATGTGAATTATATCATTATGCTAATATATATATTATCTATAACTAATATGGTAATTAGTTAATATTTTGTTTATATGTTAAATGTAAATTAAAATATAATATTTTCTTTGTTTAAAATAGTAAATAAAGTAGTATTAATTAAAATGTACATAAAATATTAAAATAGGTTATTAGCATGATAATGGCTAACACACTTTAAATAGTAATCTATCATGAAATAGTCATTATTATTAAATTTGTTTAGAGTAAGTTTTGTCATTCAATTAATATGTGTCGGGTTATGAACACGTCAGATCCATTTATATTTTTTTGTCTTTTAAAGGTTTGAAAAGAACATGGTAAAAATTGGGTCGGTCTCTTTTGACAGATATTCAACCGCTGTCCACTATACTTTTTTAATCGGAAAAACCATCTTTGTATGAAAGGATTAGTTTACCTTTAATGAATCGGACACCTTTAATGAATCGGACACGCCTGCGATAAACAATAATTCATACATTGCTATTGAAAATTGATACACTCGATACACATTTTTTTTGTATTTTCATTTTAATTATTTATTTAATTTTCATAAATTGCAGTAATTCAAATTTATTTATTTTATTATTGTTAATCAATTGACATATATATTTCGTTATTTTCATAATAATTTTTAATCAAATGATATTTTTTAATTCATTGAAATAATCTCTTCTTTTCGTTTTGTTTTTTGTCTTCATTTTGCTTGATTATAATTTAACTGAGTATAATTTGATTGACAAATATATATGTCTGTGCGTTTAACGCACGGATATAAAACTAGTTAATCAAAAGAAAGACTATTAACAAATTCTACCAAAGAATATATAGTAGTTAGAGTTTCCGCTGACTCCGAACACCAAAAGAAAAGAATGCGAAGTAGGGTATCTTTAATGGAATCTTCCTCGTTCTCAAACGCCCTTTTGTTCCTTCTCCCCAACGAGTCCAAATAAATCTAAGTTAATCATTTAAATTTAAATTTAGAAAAAAGACTATGCATGTAGTTCTTTTTTCTGCTTTAGTCAAAATGTATCTGTGGGTCGCCCGGAACATGCGCCTGCGCCCCGCACGCCCTTGAATAGGGGTGCGCGTACGTGCGGATGCAGGACATCCACTGATCTCGTTCCACCCTCTCTTGTTTAGAGGAAGACGAAATCAAAAGTGTGAGAGAAATGCTGTCTAAGATAGCGCGTTAGAATGCGCCTCGTTTGACTTAAATGGATTTTTGATCCAATAAGGCAACTTGTGGTTTCCCGCATCAAGTTATCCATTTTTTAGGGGATATCAGGATATGAGAATGAATCATCCTTTAATTCACATTTTTCCTTTTTAATGGGAAAACAGAAAAGTGCAAAAAAGGATGTTGCGACGCCCCCACTATGAATTTTATTAAAAATAGCTTTATGGTCAGTTTTTGGTCACTATGAGAGTTTTGAGTTTCCCACATCAAGTTATCTTTTTTTAGGGGATATCAGGATATGAGAATACACCACCCTTTCATTCTCATTTTCCCTTTTTTTTATGGAAAAACGGAAAAATGCAAAAACAGAGTGTTGCGAAGCCCCACAGGATACAAAAAGTTTTAGAGTCGCCATCTTTATTTTAAGGCAAAAATAAGGCAAAACCAGGAAAAAAAAAACAGAGATTGAAAACGGGTTCGGAGGCTAAGTTACGAGTTGGGAAGGTGCTAAGCACCCAACTCGCCCTTTCGGTCTCAAAAATAGTTTTTGACTAAAGTATGCTTATTGTTATATTTACTTAGCAAATAAATAATAAATAAAGAATTAAAAGACAGGAAAATAAAACAAATACATCTGTGGCTACATTATTTACGGACTTACAACCGTTTCCTTACAATAATTACAAACATATTTAAAAAATATTTGACCATTATAACGGTTCTTTTACATAATATTTCCTAATCTAATCCGGGCAGCACAACGACTTATATTGGCTAGATTGGGCCGGATTTAAATCATAACTTTATAAATAACAAATAAAAGAACGCTCTTAAAGGCTATTACCTTTTAGAGCTATAGTGTGCTCGCTCTGTCCTTTAGGGAGAGGGAGTCTTTTTTTTGTTGTTGTGTTGTTGTTGTTGTGATTCGGACAGAATAACTGTTTATTCTGAATGACTTTGGCTCGTTCACTCGGGCAGAATGACGACTTATTTTGGAAGGTATTGGCCTTTTTAGTTGGGCAGAATAACGGCTTACTTTTTGTATTTTTCAGCTCATTACTCGGGTAGAGTAACGACTTACTTTTTGGATTTTGGGCCAGGGAAGTGGAGTGGATACCTAACTAAAAGGCTAGGGATCACTTTTAACCGGTGGATGTGTGTTTTGGTGGAGTTTGAACAGGGTTTGGAAGCTTTGGTGGGCTACACATTCCTATCTCACTTCTCTCGCTACTTCAGCGTTGTTGAGACGCGGAAGAAATTTTCCTTCAGCGTTTCTTCTCTCTAATTTCGTGTGTCCCATTGGAGAGCCCAGCACTCCTATTTATAGCTGGAAGGAGGGACTGATCGGGAATTAAGAATTCGATCAGCGCGCATCAATGTAGCTCACTTGGCGTGGCATACACCTTGGCATGGCGCGACGCCCAATCAACCTTTAGGCCGCGCCATGTCCCTATTCAAATTTCATTTTTGGCGCTTTCACCCATCGCACTTTACTGTTTCGCGCATCATGCTTTGCCTTTCACATTTTCGACTCCTATAACTTGACATTTGTTAAGTTTAAGCAGTTCTTGATATCATATGTCAGAGGCACATATCAGGGGTACGAAATTGCGGTGTCTACGGGTAACCCGAGGCTTACTGAGTAGACGAACATCGTTGATAAACAATAGACACTTCAATTTCGTTCAATTAAAATAGGAGAGAAATGCAACAGGTAATAGTTATAATGCAACAGTTTATCATGCTAACCAAACTCCATAATCTAGACATATTTAGTCGGTTATAACAGGTTATCGTAGTTTTTAAGCAGATATGTAAATGAAGTGCTCTGATGGTCCGACCTACTAATGTAGACTGCCTACGTATTCCTTAATAAAGGAAATCAGACCAAACGTAGTTCATGCCAAAACCTAAACTACAACCAACGAGGATGTCATGTCCTTTGGGTCAAAACCCAACCGAGAACACAATAGGCAAAAAAATTTCATGTTTTTTGAAAAAGCTGTATTCAAATGGTCGAGAACGGCCGTCAAATACGGTATGAAGATTTGAATGTTTTTCGGAAACCATATTCCAACTGGGCAATACCTGTCATCGAAATATGTTAAGAAGAATTTTCAAAAATGCGTCTGGCTGATCAATATCTTGTTTCCAAACAAGAAAATTTTCAAATTTTCCGAAAACTGCACTCGACCGATCAAAATATGTCACCAAGCACGGCAAAAGAGAACTTTCTTCAAGTTTTTTCGAAAATTGTATAAGACTGATAAAAATCATTCTTTTTCCTTTCATTTCTTCTCTCTCTCTGTTTTTTAATATTCCTCTTTTTTTGTGTTTTTGAAATATTCTTCTTCTTTTTTTTCTTTTTGTGTTTTTGAAATTTTCATCTTTTTTTTTTTGATAAATTCATCTTTTTTTTTTGAAAAATAAAAACTCCTTTGAAAAAGAGTTTTCTTTTATCATCCTTTATTTTGAAAAACAAAACAAAACTTTTCTCTTTTTTTTGTTTTAAAACAAAAACCCCCTTTTGAAAAAAGTTTTCCTTTATTTGAATTTTATTTTGAAAAACAAAACAAAAATTTTCTCTTCTTAAAAAAAAAAACAAAACAAACCCCCCCCCCCCTTTTGAAAAGAGTTTATTATAGAGTCAGGGTAAGAATACTTTACATTTCTTACCTTTTTGCGTTTGGGTGGCTGTCGCAGATTCGGCTGATTTTGGCATTTCCGCCACTTTCGTTCGTTCAAGCTAGGGACTTCTTCTTCTTTTTTTTCTTTTTTTTTTCTTACTTTTTTTTCTTTTGCCGCCTGAATTTTTTTTTCTTTTCTGCTTATTTTGCTGCTGTCGTGCTGGGGATATTATTTTTCTTTGCCTTCAGATGGATGGTTATCAATTTTGGTTAACGAAATTACTTTTGTTAAATCTTCGTTAAGCTTGGGGACCATTTTGGAATTTTTGGAACTCGAGAACTTAAGTGTCGCAACTTCAAACTTCGGCGGGGGAAAAAGAAAAATTATCTTTTCCACCCTTATTATGGACGGGGAGTTAGGAAAGGGGGCTACTGCTCCTTTCTTCTTCCTTTCTTTCTTTCCTTCTCAGTACGCAGCCCGCCATTACTGCTTATTTTCTTCTTTCTCTTATTTTTCGCTCATTTTCTAAATTTTCCTTCGTCAACTCGAGTGTTTTATCTAGCAGATGACATCTTCTTCACGATCCAGGAAGGGGAAAGCTTCGATGCACCCAGAATCTGACGAAAGGAGCAAAGAGTTTCCTCCCTTGGTCCGAAATAAACTTAAGTACAGATACTCCACAGATGACTAGGGCAACATTTTTCGTGATCGGGACACCCACGTGTCCAATCTTCCACCTACTACTGTAAATTTCTTTCTCTTTTTAGATTTGTCTGGATATATTTCAAATCTGCTAGATTTCATCACTGTTTGAAACCTTTGGAGCACTCCTGCCTTTATTAATGATGTTTATGCATGACATATTTATGCCTAAATGATGTAATTAGGTAATGATGCATTAAATTCATGTGATATATTCTTGCGATGCATGAGTGAACTAGTGGTCACTATTTAACCCTACTATGCATGATTTATACTATAAATGCAATTGGAGCTATATGATGCATGTTCTAGGCTAAAACACATTTTTGCCTGCAATATGTTCACGAGACGGACTTTTCATAATACAATTCAAATTTTTCTGAACGCATTTTCGGGCATATTTTCGGATGAATATGAGACAAAACGAATATATCTCATGCCCTCAAATTTATTTTTCATGCATGCTTATGCTACATGGACATAGCAAATGTCATACAAATATTTATTTTTATGATTGGTGGCATTTTATTTTTTTTTAGCGCACCGCTATGGCAGCTTATTGGACAGTAAAATGCACATGATGAATGCATATACTACTTTAATGCAAATGTAATGCAGAACAATTATAGGATGTCTACTAACATGATGCATAGACATTCTCTTATTTTACATGTACATGATAAATGCAAAAATGCAGCATACATACCTAACATGTATTTCTATGATGCTTATGATGCAAAAATGATTATTTGGATGCAAAACAATACGCATAATATTTTTTTATTTTTTATTTTAAAATACATACTTAAATGTATTTTTATTTTTGAAGGAATGAAAAAGAATACAACATATATTTTCGAAATACACATTTTTTTTACTTTCATTTTCTTTCTATTTTACATTTTTCTTTCTTTTATTTTATTTTTAAAGAAACTAAAGGTTTATTTACACGTGTATTTATGTACATGTTTTTTTAAAAAAAATGGCAAGTGTTTATTTACATCAAAAGTGATTTTTTTTATTTCTTTTTTAGGAAATTAGCATGCTGTAATTTTATAACACAATGCATGCAACATGTTTATTATCTATTTACTTATTTATTACTATTGCTTATCAAAAGACTTTACAAGGAAAATAATGATAGTGGACTTACCTTTTTCCCCCCTTTTTTTTTTAGTTTCGCAGGAAATTCAAGAGAATCCGAGCTTCATGTGCTAATGTTATGGATATTAATCACATGTTGCCCGAGGCAGCACAGCTTCTGGTGGAAGACTCTGGTTTTAGCACCTCCATGCACGCCTTCCGTCCCTTTACGAGCTATCTGCCGATTTTTGATGCACTGCAGTACTTCTGGTGGGACACCACGCATACATTCCATTTCAGCTAGGGGGAGGCTACCATGACCCCTTGCGACTTCGCCGCTATCACTGGCCTTCCTACCAGCATCGGGGAGACCCTGGCCCCAGATTTTACTCTCTGTCGGCGTAGATAGGAGGTGGTGGACCTCCTGGGTTTTGAGCCGGAGTTCAAATCGACGGATGAGATCCTTATCGGCAGCGTGCGAAATTGGCTTCTCAGCAATGTCGGGCGGGTGTCGGCAAATGACATGGCTGCCGTGGCTCGAGTGGCTGGAGCATTCTTATTTTTCTTTCGTGGCACAGCGCTCTTTGCCAACTCCTCTACCACCCTGTGGATTTCTGTCCTGGCCTGCTTGGCTGACTTCGAGCGAATCCCCTTCTTATGACTGGGGACAGGCGGGCTTAGCCGAATTATATGCTTCCATGGACAAGGCCTGCCGGAATGATTCACCGACCCTGAATGGATTTGCCCCGGCGTGGGAGGTATGTGCCTTTTCACCTTTTTCTGCTTTTTGCTTTCCATTTTCATTTTTCATTTCTCATTTGGGTCCTCTTCTCCAACGCCGTCCATCCCATTTGCCGTATTTGCCGTCGGTATGTCGATGATATCGATGAAGCGTTTATCCAACCGGGCGGGACGATGGTTGTAAAATAAGGAATAAGTGCGAGGAACAGTCGTTAGCTCGAGTCACAGTGCGATGCACTTCCTTCCTTGGAAGGGTGCGGAGGGGCATTATCAGATTGCCTTGGGACTCGAAGCTGGGGCTCCCGATGGTATCCCGGTGAATTCCTTATACATGGGCGGCGGGTGAATCGCCAGGCATCAATCTATTTAGTGCCTCGGTGGTGCCTCCCTCACTCCGGGTGATAGAGCCCGATCGGTACCAAACATGTATCAAGACATTAAAATACCTCATGCCCGGCCGATTTTCCAATTATAGCGTATGAGGATTTCTTGAGATTAGTGTTGCATCCTCCTTTTCCGCCTCTGCCGCGCCGAGGCATTAAATGCTGCCCGGTCGGGGTCTTCTACTTCATCTCTGCGAGAATCGGTGTTCAAAAGAGCCCGATGTGTCCTCCTTCCTATCGGTGGGGTGGTCACACGGTGCAGTGTGGTTCTCAGAATCCGAGATTCTTGAGGAGAGTTCGGTCCGGAGCTAGCTCGTTCGGTAGACACATTTACCTTTATTATCTTTTTATGTTATTTTATATCATCATTCATTATTTTTTCATATCATGCACACATATTTTTCCATCATTCATTTTTCAAGGAACGCTGCCTATCGTTGCACCCAACTTTTGGTCTAACCATTCTCCCGCATCGCCGAGTTGAGGTGTACTCCTGAGCCCCCGAATCAGTACTCATAGCGGACGTTTCACTTTCACCGGCCATAC